>CACRXP010000011.1:2335898-2472196 GCA_902702965.1 Spirometra erinaceieuropaei
CATTTGCGTCCAATCCCCGCGTCAGATGACTGACCGGCTCGATGAGGACTCAGTCAGCGAATATTCCTCACTATAAACAATCTGACGTACTTTTAAACCACCACGGTGCGCCAAAGGCTGGCACATGATTGGTGAACTCGGTTCTGTCAGTACGGAGATTCAGGCCGCAGCGGATCCTTCTTAGAGTCGCCTCTATGCCACTCTCACTCAGATGGGATTCGTGCCTCCCCGTCCCATTTCTCGTTCTCGTGCAAGTCCGATTAACCGTGTGAGGCACCCGTAGACGGATCCATTAGTAAGGCAAAACGGGACGAGTGAGCTCCGTAGAAACGATCAGTGAACGTCCCCTACCATTGTATATTCCCGATCGAAACTGACAGGTCAACGGGCTCGTGGCCCAGTGGTTAGAGGCGTGGACTTCTAACTAACAGGTTGCGAGTTCGAGCCTCGGGTGTTCCGCACTTCGGGGTTGGGTATGACTGGCTGACGCCGGCTAATAAGCCAGAAATGGCCACTCCAGTCGCCCTCGTCTTTGTCGGTAGTGTTAGGCTGCCTGTATTATGCGCCGCTGTGCGGCGCTGCTGGTTGGGCTCGAAAGAGAGCCCGTAAAGCACAACGGGACGAGTGAGTTCCGTAAGAAAGGTCGCTGAACACCCCACTACCATTGGGTTTTTTATTATTGTCAACCCTTGTGCCCGATTTAGTCTCCGGCTTTCCTGACTCCGTCTTAACATTACGCCCAGTTAGACGAGTGAGGAGAGAGTGCGGTAGATGCAGCGCAATAAACTAGTTACCGCGCAAGTCTCCGTCCCCGTGCCCTTTGCGCTGCTGGGCAGACAGTGGACATCGGCCTTTGCGACGGTCGAACTGTCAGTACGCTTCGAAGCTTAGCCTTGTAAACATCTGCCCCCAGAAACTTTGTAACCTCTGTGATTTGAAACAAAAGCAACAAGGTCACGCTTGGCCTGCCGAAGTGCCGCCCTACATGTGCGTGAGAAAGCCTGGTCAGCGTTTAGGCTGAGCTATTCATATATACCGACAGTAAACATTGTGAATAGTTGTCCAACGCTCGGAGCCAGATAGTCAGTCCTATCTTGAGAATGCCAGTCCCACTGAAACATCAAACAATCCCAAATGATGCGGATGTGTTGGTCTGCTAATTTCCTGACCGTCAAGACATGGCTGTCTTCAAACCCACAGCGATCATGATGTTCAGTCCTTCAGAAGCCTTGTGGTTGTAGCTGTTTGAGGCAATTGTTTCTATTCTACTGAAAGCTCTTCAACTCTGCCTGAGGAAGTAGGACCCGCTTGGGGGGGGGGGGGTTAAAGCTTGCGACTCATGCCGTAGTGCAGTATTCGACAGGAGTAACACCCGTGATCGACACGTCAGCTTGTTCCAGAAGACGCTCCAATGAAAACCTCCTCCGATGATGCAATTCACCCCCTACGAGTCGTGACAATTTCTACCAAACAAGCTGACTATGTGCATACTTCGTTTACACGCGAAGCCGAAATGCCACGTTCTAGTCGCAAAGCTGTGGTTTCCTTCAACGAGGTGCTACTACTTAATTATATATCAATACCATAGTTGGGAGACTACTTCTTCCTACTGGCGGCCCGATAGTGATAGTCGCCGACAGCTATGAAATGCATCTACATTCAGTGCTTGATAAAATCAATCAGTCATATGCCAAACTGGGAACAGAAAGACTCAAAATTCGAACCCATTTCCATCGGGAGACTGGCGTTCCTAGTCTTATTTTACGACGGAATACCTGCTACGACCTTTTTTTATGGAACTCCGACGCACAGCCGATGCGGGCAGGCGTACAGCGGTGCGGACCAAAAATCGATAAATGGTGGCAACAACGATATTGGAAGTTAGAATCCTCAGCTTTCCGGTTTCCTCAGAAATTAATGCATAAATTCCAGTTAATCCTTCGAAATCAAGCATCAGAGGTCCAGTCCGCAAGTCGATATGAATTGCCTGCATTCGTCAAAAAATTAGGTAGGGAAGACCTTGTAGTAGTTGGCGATTTGTTTGAATGTCCCCTGTGTTAAAATTGGGGGACATCCAAGGTCACGTGGAGACAGTGATCGTTGATATGATTTGAGATACAGTAGGTGGGCTAACTCATGAAATGTCAACCGAAATTCCCCAATGCGGTTTCGTTTCAAAAAGATTAATTAAGTAGAGTTGTAAAACTAGTCAGTCTGCAACAGTTACCTCAGGATGCCGGCTTTCAAAAAAACTTCTTTTCGGCTACATGCAGGAACTACACTCTGTAAAAAATGACTACATAAGAAGCACGTATTCTTCTCCTTGATTTTCGATGACCTTAAAAAGTCGATTATATTTCATGGAAGACACGCATAAAAATAGTCATTCTTCTATTCATTCGGTAGGAAATTACGTCTTCTTTCAATTTTATCCTCGAATAAAGGGCTTAATTTGGTTTAAGAAAACGTTTCCAATTCCCGAATAAATTTGAAACCGCTTTACCGTAACACTTGAATTCGGGGTTTCCAAACTTTCAGCCGTCTATTTTCCGCGTACGGAAAACCACACATTTCTCTAAAGTAATAAATGGGGACCATATAGGGTTCATAAAATTTAGCAGTGGATTTGATCCATATTGTTAACTTTACAAAGCACATTGGTAAAAGCAGAGATATGACGATTTATGAACGGCCATTTCACGGTATTGAAAAGTCCCACAATTAGAAACTTTTTAAAAACCGAATTATGTCCCTCCTTAGAGTATAAGATTGGAAGAAGACGTAATTGTCTACCGAATGAGCAAAAGAATGAATATTTTATGCATTTTCTCAATGAAATATAATTGGAATTTTAGGGGCATCGAAAATCAATGAGAAACATTCATGCTAATTAAGTAGTCCTTTTTTACATTGTGTAGTTTTACGTGCAGTTGGATAGAAGTTAAGTTTAAAGCCGGTATACTGAGGTAACTGAAATAGCATAGAACTATGTTGCAGGCTGACTAGTTTTACAAACATACTTAATTAATTTTTCGAAACGAAAACGCATTTCTGAATTTCGGTTGAAATTTCATGAGTTAACCCACCTAATGTATGTAGTTGGGTTCGTCTAGACCTTGAAAAGCCCCTGTTTGATAGTTCACTGCAGAGACATCTAACTCCTACGAAAACGGTCTTATTTCCTGATTGTCTGGAACTCGCTTTCTTAGATCGACTTTATTGATCCCAAAGGGAAATTAAACAAGGCTGCTAAACAAAGATCAGTGTCTGTTTGACTTCTGACTTTTAGAAACCATCGAAAATGTGAGTTTCCGGAAGCAGTCGGGAAGAAGGAGGACTTTATTCGTGCAACTTCGTCAACGAGTGCAGCCATAGACAGCACGGTAGACCATATTCAACTGGTAAGAAATGTTGACGTGTCTTCTCATGCACAAAAATGCCCTGAAAATCTTCAGCTGCCTCCTTTGGAGTTGGGGTTACACTCTGACGAAGGCAACCATCAGGCGACAATTCGTGAGGCCGGGAGGATCACTGTCACGGCAGGAAACGTCTACGGTTGTTTACTGGATATGGTGTATTTTTGGGTAGAAAGACTGCCAAGGAAACTTGAAAACTCCTCCGGACGCGTGTGACCGAACATGCAGCAGCAGTGAGGAGGAAGTACATCCGGCAACCAAGTCGCGACTCATTCTGCGGGACCGGGTCACATATTTAAGTTTAATGACTCCGAAGTTCTCGCCAGAGCCGCGTGAGCCGCGAACTGCTTGAGTTGTGGTTTTCCGACCCTCGGCCGATTAACAAGCACAATGACCTCCGGCCTGTATATTCTGTGCTGAGACTTTGCCTGGGTAAAGTACTTAGTCACACGGAGGCCCGGGGACAAGCATGTGTTGGCAAGCCAAACAAAACCGACATGAGTAATGAAATTTCGGCACTTGGTTATTCTGTTGAGAGCAAACAGTTATCTTACCACATGTAACGGTAGACAGGGAAGGTAGAAGCCGCCAGTCTTGGTAGACATGACTTAACATAGCGACTGGATTTAATAAATATTGCAGCACTTGTGCAAAGCATTACTCTCACCTGATTCTGCTCCTGGTGACGGATTCGAGTGTGAATCCGAAACTTCAGGCGAACAAAGCCTTTCTTTGGGCGGTCGTTTGTCCATCTTATGTTTAAGCGCTTCCCAAGACTTCATACGGCTATATCTGTTCAGATTCCGCCAGCCCTCGGAGGTCTGATGCATCTGCTATTCAATCCTGTGTAATTTATAACTTTAAGTGTGCTAAGGGGCAGGTGCAACTTTCTAGCCCGGGTGCTTTCCATCTAACTGACTCCACAGTCCCTTTCTTGTGGTTTCATACGGTTACCTCCCTCATAGGTCTGACACTGTGAGGTGGGCAATCGCTCAACTGAGGCCAGTTCTGCCTGCTTTTCCAAGTATTGCCCAAGTGTGGTAAAAGTGAAAGGCAGAAAAACCCACAGATTCGATCATGATCCTATCCATCCTACATTTATCTAGATCCTGAGAGAGGCCATGGGCTAGCAGGGAATATCGTTGATGCAGTCGAAAGCGCAAGTTCCGGGAACAGAAGACACGGTCGCTGTAATCAGAATTTTTCTCTATTTTTCTGATCTCTGCCCTTACGTGATGCGGTCTCTGATGATGGACTCCAGCGTGAATAACTGCCCGTAATATTTTTAAAAGTCGGTGTTGTTCGGTAGTTTTTGGCTGGCCCTTCGTCGGCGGGGGGAAATTCACTGACATGTACCGTCCGAGAAGTCCGCGCTGCAGAAATGTCTACATGGGTTCATTTTTATACACCCATGTGCGTGCTTCTTTAGTAAGAGGAAAGCTCTTCTTTAGAAAAGAAGCGTTCGGCGTGGAGAGCAGTCCGATAGTAAAAAAAATATTCGAAATATTGCTAGATGAAATGCATACATGTGCCAGTAAAACAGGAGTGTTGAAACGCTGGCGAATTTGTTAAACAACGGTTAGCACTTTCCTGCCCCGCGCATATACTTGATCTCTGCCCTTCAGGGAAATACAACTCTTTTTCTAGCGATTGTACCTCCTTCTTCGCGGTCCTAGAAGTCCTCGTATCTGATATACCACGCAAGGATCGTAATAGTCGAGAGAATGTTCTGAGTGAGGAACAACTACTGGTCCCTAAAACCAGCGCATTTCGAAACGCCAACCTGCCCATAGAACGGATGCGAGGAAGTCTTCTGGGCGCACGCTAATAGCGGAACCGTGAACTTTCTTCCATAAAATGTTTAAAGGTAAGATGGCCTTTCTGGGGGGAAAGAAAGTTCACTCCAAGACAACATTCGTACCGCCTGCCCAGTCAACACAGCCATTTTCAGTTGTAAGATGATATAATGTCAGGACGGGATACCTCCAAGCTGGTGGGCACGAATGAAGGCTGCCCATCAAGCTCCTCTCCCCCCCTATTTCGCCTCAGAAGGTCTGTTTGGGACGATGGGAACATTAAAGTGTACTCCCTCGCCAGCTTTCAGCCCTCAGTGCAGAGAGAGCGAGAGAGGAAAAGCACGTATGAGGGAATGTGAAAAAATTCCTCTACATTGAATGTCTTGACCTTTACATCGCCTGAGCGGACTAATGACTACGGGCCAGTAAATGGCAACGCATCAACCGGTATGATTGTGCGATGTTCCGCGCCATACTCTTCTTTCGCCCAGGCACCTACCAAAACTCCAACTACGCTACCGCCGCCGCCGCCGCCGTCGCCGCCAAGCCCGGCAGTCTAAGCAGCTACTGAGAGGCCCGACCATTTGTTATTGTTCGAGCGGATGGATTGAATGGTTGCTGGGGCTACCAGCAGGAAGGCCTTCTTACATCGTCCCAAAAGGTGAGAGAAGGGTCCGGGCAGGAGAACAATTCAAATGACACAATCCGCCGGGGACGGGAGGGCCGAGGGGTTACGACAGCGACAGCGGCGGCAGCGGAAGGGGGTGGTAGGCAGGGGATAAATCAACAATGCACGTTTTCCTCTTTCTTTACCGAAGTCTGTCAGTGGCCGCGGTGAGAAAAGACGGGCGGCTCAGGGGGCAGTGGTGGCGGAAATTGACGTTGTTGTATGATTGGGAGAGAGAGAGAGGGGGGACGGGCAGGCAGAGAGCTGATATCGCCTCCCAGCAAAACTCCCTTCCTCAGCACGTTCGCATGCAAGGGAAGGAAGTCTGCAACGATTATGACCTATTACTAAGTATACAAACTGCTGTCTGCCTGTAGATGTGGGAAGCACATGCCTATCTGACTAAAGTAAATGGGAATCAAATGAAGCCTCAAAGGGAACCACATCTACAAAACCCTGTCCCAAAGACTGTACACAGAATCTGTTCTCTTACGCGTTGGCCGAATGATAAGTTACGCATTGAAAATCCGGAAGCCCACGGCGAGGGCTGGAGGGTCCTCTAGGACAACAAAATGGTCACCGGAGGCTGGGAGGGTGATCAGGCAGTTTTCTGTGCGCGTTGAATCATTCGCCATACTAACAGCATTCGTACTACCTTCAAGTCCGGACAGGTCCCTCTTTGCCGCTGCATGACGCAGCTACGAGGGGTTCGGCTCATCAGTTTGTACCACAGCGTTGTTCATGTAGACGAAGAGAAGTCGAAGTCTGATGCCAACTAAGTGCTTATTCACAGTTTGATATCGGAAATGTAAATAAACATGAAAAGGACATTTTATGCAAGACCTCCTCGCGCTAAACCAGTGGCTCGCTTCTGTTTGCTGGGGGATGCTGCACAGCACCGTAGTCTGCCATCTGGTTAAATAAGTTGGTTGGTGGTTGTCTGCTCTCAAGTACATCTAGGGTTGTGTTGCTTTCAGCTCTCCCAGGTGTTGTCTAAATTGTATTTTCATTCGACGCGTCACACCAGCAGTTCACCTCATCTCGGTTGGCTTTCAAATGGTCCTCCTCTCCTGTCTAAGTAGAGATTGAACTTAACAGGTCCGCGGGAGGCCACTCGTGTGATAAATAGAGCCCTAAAAATATTTCCGATCCCTAGTTATTTTCAGGGCGATTTGGTCTTCGGTTTATCCGATTATCGTGTCCTATCGAAGGCAGACTGATGTTCATACTCTAGTCGGTGCATGGCAAACCAGGAGCGTCCACCTAATTTCTACACCAACATTTCATGCTCACGCATTCGTGTCACTGGTTTCATGTCCGTCATACCACAGACTTTGATGAGGCACTGACAACACTTCACTTGGTAAACGCTCGCTGTCATGCCTGCGGACAATCGATGATCCTTGGGCTGCGTGAGTAGGATGCGGATTATGGCCTCAGGCCGCCGAACCAGGTCAGTATTGACTGAACTGAGTATCCGTCTGGTGCCTCCTTAAGCATTCCTTATATAGAGCATTGGACGAGAAATTTCCGGCTCTGGGCTCAACTTCTCTCGGGTGACGTATATGGATGACAGGATTGCAAGGACACCCACTGGGAAGATTTCGGAGATAAATGCGTTCCCCTAGTTTCTCATTCTCTGTTCTGCAGCACCTGTCATTTAGACGGAAGCGTGTCCATACGCAATGCGTCTGTGAGTACTTTCTGTTAGGATGGAGGGCCTTTACAGTGCTCGTTGCCTTCCTGTACACAGCAGTCATCATGGACTATTTGATCGCACCCTGACGGCAGGAAGTTCAAGAATGGGACCGGACGCGCTGAGTTCCTCCCTCAGTGTGGGCCGGATTTGAAGGCAGGGAGTGGCAGACTACCTCCTCGTCCATGAGATGTATTCAAACTTTTGACCCCTGTCGGGAATATGCATGATTTTTAAATTTTATGCAAAACAGCTTTCGTGAAGTGGCTGAAATCTAGTGAACAAACGGAGAATAAAGTCGACTCCACAGAACTTGCCAGATTTGGTCTCACAAAGTGTACGACTGCAAGTCCAACAGGAAGTACTGTATTTTGTGTACATGGAGAGTGACTTCACAATGCTTCCAGCATGGACGCCACATAACAGCACACACATTCGCCCCAACGGTGTTCTGCGGCAGAAGGTGGCGTATGACTCCTTTGAATTCTCTCTTTTCAGACAGCAGTGAAGATTCCGGCGCAAAATCTGATGGCCCGAATTCCTCCTGGTGGCTGCATTCAACTGCACAAAAAGCGGCGAAGTATCTGTGGTGATGGGGCTAGTGTTCATGTGGAGGCAGGGTGGTGTTTCACCAGGAGGATGGCTTCCATTACTAGGTGGATTTTGATTATTCAGCGGTCAGTCCACAAAACCTACCTAAATCCTACGGTTACCATGGCGACAGCCCTGTAGAAATCAGTTAACGTCCAGGGTTAGAATGAAATATGATCAACCTAAAATCAACTGTCAGACCGCGCTCTACCCCGTGAATGCGGCAACCTCCTTGTTCCGGAATGTTTACAAGACCATTGCCAACTGAACCACCTCCCAATCCTGTTATTCCGCATCAACGCCCACACTTCCAAACCGTGGATTTTCTAATAGAATCCGAACTGCTTGAGTACTGCTTGTGTAACCTTAACTCATCACGATCACATTTTGCACCACCTCAGCAGTAACGTTACATAAAGTTACCACGGTTTTCTACACTTCGGGGTTGGGCACGAATGGCTGACGACGGCTAATAAGGCAGAAATGGCCATTCCAGTCTCCCTTGTCTTTCTCGGTGGTGTATTACGCGCCGCTGTGCGGCTGCTGGCGGGACTCGAGAGAGCATCCCAAGACACAGCGGGACGAGTGGGTTCCGAAACGCGATCGGTGAGCGCTCCCTACCATTGTATATTCCCGATCGAAACCGACAGGGCAACGGGCTCGTGGCCCAGTGGTTAGAGGCGTGGACTTCTAAATAATAGGTTGTGGGATCGAGTCCCAGGTGTTCCACACTTCGGGGTTGGGTATGACTGGCAAATGACAGCTAATAAACCAGAAATGGCCATTCCAATCTCCGTCTGACGACCGGTTGGTGTCCCCGGCTCGAAAAATCACGAGTAAAACTCGATTTTTTCCGACGAGCCTTCCACCTTCATACATATACATAATGGTAGGGGGCGCTCACCGATCGTTCTTACGGAACTCACTCGTTCCGTTGCGCCTTACGGGCTCTCTCTCGAGCTCAACCAGCAGCCGCACAGCGGCGCATGATATAGACAGCATGGTATTACCGACAAAGACGAGGGAGAATGGAATGGCCATTTCTGGCTTATTACCCGTCGTCGGCCAGTCATACCCAACCCCGAAGTGTGGAACACCCGGGGCTCAACTCATGACCTGTTAGTCAGAAGTCCACCCCTCCAACCACTGGGTCACAAGCCCGTTGCCTTGTCGGTTTCGATCGGGAATATATGATGGTAGGGAGCGCTCACCGATCGTTCTTACGGAACTCACTCGTCCCCTTGTGCCTTACGGGCCCTCTCTCTCTCTCAAGGTCATTCCAACCTCCCATGTCTTTGTCGGTAATGCCATGCTGCCTATATCATGCGCCGCTGTGCGGCTGCTGGGTGAGGTCGAGAGAGAGAGCCCTTAAGGCACAACAGAACGGGCTCAGTGGTTAGAGGTATTGTACTTCTAACTAACAGGTCGTGGGATCGAGCCCCAGGTGTTTCACACTTCTGGGTTAAGTATGACTGGCAGACGACAGCTAATAAACCAGAAATGGCAATTCCAGTCTCCCTTGTCTTTGTCGGTAATGCTAGGCTGTCTGTATTACACGCCGCTGTGCGGCTACTGGCGGGGCTCGAGAGAGCCCCAAGGCACGACGGGGCGAGTGGGTTCCGTTACACGGTCGGTGAGGACCCTTCTACCACGCTTTCTTCTGCGGCCTTTTGCTGTACACGGGCACTATGCAAGTAAGTAGAGTGAGCATACTATCAAATGTATCATTTTCGGGATAGATAACAAACGTCAACAGAACCACCATAACTTAAGCATACGAATCTGGTGTAGATACTGTTTAAAGCGCTTTTTCAGGAGTCAACAAACAATTTCGGTCGTCTATCCAACGAATACGAGCAGAAGTCATGCAGGCGTGAAGTTCAAGAGGAGAGAATGGTTGATTTTCGCTATGTCACACCGAGATCTCCGAACCTCCGGCTGTAGACACTGATTTCGAGCGGTTACTGCAACTGCAACACAGGACGTTTTCCTACTGAAATGCACGCAATGAACATCTATTTTCATTAAAAAAAAAACAGTTGAATATCACTTGCAGTAACAAAAGTCTATTCCATATTGCACCAACCGTAAAAACGCTGCGCCTCGATGGGATTCGAACACACGACAGCAAGGGGAAGGCCATATCACAGCCAACGCTCTAGCCATTCGAGCTACGAGTCCCCACCGGGAGACGCCTGCCCAAGTTACTGTAACGTCTGGGATCCACCAAATCACAGTTGGGCCAATAGGAGTTATTCAAAATCTGCCGAGAAATCCAGAAAAATATGTTTGCTTGTTTCTCATAAAATCTATAACTCGGGGCGCATGGACTCCTCCCCAGCATTGGGTTTCGAAAAAGCGTTTAGGGGGACTGTAGTCTGATTCCCGTTTCGGTCGGATAAGAACATATACGTCCCTCTCAACCCCCAGCACGTTGGGAATGGCGGTACCAGAGGTTTTGCGAACGATATGGTCGAAATTATGCAGCAAACCGGAAACTATATTTACTTCACGTGTTTGTTTCAGTGTACGTGTATGGTGCCGTCAGTTGGGCCAGCATGCGTTTTTGTGGAGCGGCCGATTTGTGATCAAAGAGTAAGGCTGCAATGACCCCTTCTTAATGTGGCCTAGATGGCACTCTCACTCGGCGGGATCAGAGCCGAGTGTGGCGGAACGCCCAGGTGCGGCTCCGGCCGCGCCAGTCCTTCCTATTGTTGGTTAAAATCCTGGCAACTTGCTGTGTGGATCAGGAAGTGTGCAGTGGAGCGCCAGGGCTCGGCTTCGACCGTGCCGTCCACCTGCGCCCCCCCCCCGCCTCCGGTCATCTTAGCTCTGTTTTAACTCTGCGCCCAGGTGGGGGAGGAAGAGAGAATGCGGTAGATGCTGTGCAAGTCTACATGCACTACAAACTAGATCATCCGCAAGTCCCCGCGCCTGTTTCATTATGCTGTGGAACACACGGTGGACATCGTCGGAAACGACGGTCGAACTGTCGGTATATAGTGCCGTCTCTGATGATGGGTTTGGGCACGAACCAAGCCCTTGTTCCGGAGATCGCGTCTACTTATTCTCGGCTAATGGAAGGCTTCGACTATGAAACCGGCCAGTAATTCATACAGTCTTCGCGAGAAGCAAAAAAGAACATTAGTGAATGAAACACCACCCACTAGGGCGCCATGACAAATTGACGGACTCGTATTATCAAAAGCTGCAACGACGTACAGTCCAAAAGCTTCCGTCCTCTATCTCCTTCAGTTCCATCTGAATTAGCGCTTTGAGCCCCTTCCGGCGACTTCGATAAATTACTGTCCCGAGGAAGTTTATTTGAGAAAACCCGCTCGGAAGTAGACACGGACTGTATCTGAACAAGGTTATCAGCGAGAAGGATCATGCGAATGTACGCACGTTCATCCATTGAGTCTCGCAAGGCACGAAACCTCAGCCTGCGAACAGGCTCGATTGTCGAAATCCGCTGACTGTTCTTCAGTCCTGGCGGTCGCAGCAGTCATGAAATATGCAACGAACAATTAGCAGGAAACGCACCCCATGGGCAGTCCTTCCACTGAGACGGCAAACAGGCCGGTCTCCAATTCCTGACAATTCTCTCCCCCTCCCTCTCCCCACCCCCCCGGGCTCCGGCCCGGCACACCTGTAACCGCAGGCCTCGCGGTCTCACCGGCGTTCTGATAAGGCGGTTATGACTCAGTGGGGGAGTCTGTGAGTAGGTCGCCCCGGGCTGTCTGTAGGCAGGATAAGACGGTTGAGGGGGTGCCAGATAACCGCCGCCGCCTCAGCAGCAGAAGCAGCATCAGCCTCGTTTGCGGACGGACGGGCCAAGGGAATAATCGATTAGAGCGGGCAAGACAGTGAGAGAAAGGGAGACAAGCTCTCAAGACCGTTTGCTGCCAGGTGCTCGCTCCTCTGGTCAAAAATCACTGCAGAAGCACCTTGAAGACAGAGGGGGGGGGGGGGAGAGACAGATGACAGGTGATTAATTCATTTAGGTGCTGTCTCTCTCTCGTCTTCTCGTTTCTGCAGCAACATCCTGTTCTGTCCTCCTCAGAGCTAAGCCTGTGGGAACCTCCGCCTATGTGGGAGAAGGGGAAGTCTAGCAGGTGGACAGGGCGGCAACTGATGATGTTGACAGATTAGTAGCAAGAGACGCACTGCCCACTTAGGAATAATCAGCGTGCAATCTAGGGTCCTCGGAGTGTTGTCGTGATGGAAACCAGCAAGAATGAGGAGGAAGAGACGGTTTTTCAAATGCAGCCTGCTTCCTCCCAGAACAAGGGATCATGACCAACAAGACATCAAAGAAGTCAATGCGTGTGGACGTTCTGGGTGCGTCGTACAGTCCAACCATACTCGTTCCTTCTGTGCGGGAGGCATTGTTTCTAATGTACACACCACCGGAGGGAGTCACAATTCTTAGTTCACCTGAGGAGAAAGAGACGAAGAAGAGAGAGGAGGAGGACTTGGGAATGCTTGGAGACACTGGCTGGCATCAGCTAACGAACAACGAGGACTGTACGCGGGATTCAACTTACGCCCCAACGTCGCCAGCCTTTACGTCCCGGTTCTAAGGTGGGACCTCACTGATTGACAAGGAATTGAGGTCCCCCAAATTACCCTGTCTATTCAAGCTACGCTTGCCAACCGGTGGAGACTTTCTGGCTTGCAGCAGATATGACCAAAATCAGCGTTCTTAGAACCGATAATAACTGAGGCCCTCGTAAGAAAACGCGTCCATCGAATCAAGAAGGTACGTTAGAAGGCTGTTCCTGATATCGCGCAGCCACCGAGTGCCAGTACTGTCGAGTACCCAATGTTGTATGGGAAGCAGCCTACATGACGCCCGAATGCCATTCTCTAGCTTCTGACTCTACAAACCAGATAGGACGATCGACAAGGATGAGGAGATCGTTCCATCTACTATCCCCAGTAAGCAATACGCAGATGCGTGAGGCAGGGGAGTGCGGTAGATGCTGCGTGAGTCCTCCACACCATAAACTAATTCACGCAATCTGCGAGCCGCTGTCGGACGGACGCTCCGGGTCTGAGATTACCTGAGCAGAAGGCAACATGTGAAAAATAACTTTGCACTCTAAGCGGCTTGTCCTGGGAGTCAAAGATGATGGGGAGATCGATCTCTCGCTCACTTGGCGGAGCAGGCATGACACTTTATGAGGACGCGATTCAACAGGAACAGTAGGTGGGCTAACTCATGAGATGTCAATCGAAGTTCCGAAATGCGGTTTCGTTTCCAAAAGATTAATCAAGTAGCGTTGCAAAACTATCCATCCTGCATCATAATTCTATAATATGTTAGCTACCTCTGGTGGCCGGATTTCGAATGAACTTCCTTCCGACTGCATGCAAAAACTGCACTCTATAAAAAAACGACTATCTGAGTAGCATGAAATTTTCTCATTGATTTTCGATGCTCCTGAAAGTCCAATTATATTTCATAGAAAACATGCATAAAAATATTCATTCTTTTACTCATTCGGTAGATAATTAAATCTTCTTAAAATTTTATACTCGAAGGACGGACCACACATTTCTCTACGGTAATAAGGGGGACCATAGAGGGTTCATAAAATTTAGCAGTGGATTTGATCCATATTGTTGACATTACAAACCACATTGGTAAATGTAGAGATATGACGATTTAAGAACGACCATTTCACGGTATTTAAAAGTCTCACAATTAGAAACTTTTTTAAAACCAAATTATGTTCCTCCTTCGAGCCTAAAATTAGAGAAAGACGTAATTCTCTACCGAATGAGCGGAAGAATGAATATTTTTATGCATGTTTTCCATGAAATATAATTGGACGTTTAGGAGCATTGAAAATCAATCAGAAAAACTCATGCAACATAAGTAGTCATTTTTGCACAGAGTATGGTTTCTGCATGCAGCCAGAAGAAAGTTCATTCGAAAACCGGCATCCTGAGGTAGCTGAATTATTATAGAATGATACTACAGACTAATTGGTTTTACAACCCTACATAATTAATCTTTTCGAAACGAAAACGCATTCGGGAATTTCAGTTGGCATTTCCTGAGTAAACCCACCTACAGTAAGCACCATGGCTAGGCGGAACGATGTTTGGATATCAGGCCGACCCAAACCACGATGGGAGGCTCGCGGCTGCTTACTCATCAGGTGTGCCGCACTTTGTTTGAAAGTGATTTATACATGTGGGGGAGGAGGAAGATATCAACATCCGCCCTCATTGAGTCACCGAAATAAAGATATGGAAGAACTACAGTCAGTGACCGATCTCATGAAATGCTGATCGAAATTCTGAAGTTTTTTTGATTAGGAAGGATTTCTTAAGTGGGGATGAAACATTGGTCATAGTGAGGTATAATCCCATGGTATTTCACACTCGCCAGGATTCCGGCTTTTGAATGTACTCCCTTCTGTCCATCCGCGAAAACCGCACTCGGTAAAAAAATGACTAGTTAAGTCATGTGACCTTTTTCGATTAATTTCCGATGCCCTTATAAATTAAAACATATTTCCTATAAAAAAATGCATAAACATATTATTTCTTGTGCCCATTTAGCAGCAAACTCTCCGGTTTGACACGCGAATAGTCATCGCCTCGAACTAAAAGTGACCTTGAGTTACATTCCAGGGGATATTTTTCCTCGTGTCTTGACTTCAAAGTTCAATCTCAAACCTTACCCCTGAAATTTAGCGGTGGAGCATTGTGGCTGTGCTAAAACCTTGTCCTTGTTGTCGTGGGTTCGAATTCCATCGGGTCCGCCGAGTTTTTTTCGCTCCCTTTATTAGATGTTCTTCTAAGCAGGAGACCTGACGGGAGTGTCTGAAGAAGCGTCTACCGGAAGAAAACCTGGTCTAGACAATGCCCGAAATTCGCCGGTTTCATACTCCTATAACAAAAACGAGATCTAGTCCAATGTTTGGCACAAAAAGCTGGAAAAATGTGCTCGGCAGATAGCATCGAGGAGGAAATTAGAAAAATCGAGGACTTCCTTCGCGAAAACGCGTATCCTGACAGGTTTATTGCAAAGACCATTGCCGAACGACCGATAAAACCCACCACACCGACTACCGAAAAGAAAACTTTGTTCCTCAAAGTCCCTTTCCAAGGGGATTCTGCGAGTGAACTCCTAAGGAGACGCCCTGATCAAGCTGTCTCGCGAACCTTCCCAGCAGCAAGTGTTCAAATATCATTTTATACTAACCCTACTTTACACGGAGAAGTTAAGTATAGGTTGCCACCTCAGACCACCTCAATGTACATCTATCCCCTCACTTGCTCCGGTGGAGTAGGTTATATTGGTCGCACGAGTCGGCGCTTATCCAAGAGAATACGGGAACACCTCCCGGCATGACGGGGAAAAGACGAAACTAGGAGCATAAGCAGCGCCGTTTTCGCGCATGTTGTCGATTCTGGACATCGTGTGGATCCCAACGAAGCTTTTCGTGTGATCTATAAGGTCCCATCGAACTATCCTAAAACACTGGGACAGCGCCAGTTAACCACAGCAGAGGCGGCCGCCATGAGGTTGCGAAAACCAATCTTGTGCGCAGAGAAGAACCACGTTCAGGCTCCGCGCCTACAGCGGTCGAAGGTCGACTAACGTTGCAACTCTCCCCGCGCCCTTCCGTTCTTACCCCGCCCCTGACAGTGACTGCTATAACCCCCCACCCCCCTACCCCACAGTCCCACACCCAGCCTGTGTTTTAAGGCGAACATTTATCGATTTCTGTTATCGCTGATATGTTTTACTTCTACCCCGTTCCCATATAACTGTACTGGCCCGACGAGAATTTATCAAAAGCTGCTTATGCTCGGCACCTCGTCTTCTGACTACTGCTATGGGAATTTTCGCAACTCTTTCACAACTGAGTCAGATGAACTATTCAACTCCGCCAAAAATATCAGTTAATTAAAAGACAACGACATATGCAGCTGTTTGAAGTGTTTTATTAATTTATAGGCATCTCTTTTTCACGTGAGATCCAAACCGCCCTTACGAAAGCCTGGGGCCTGGCCTGGTTGTGGGGGCCAGGTGCGTGTACGGCCCCCCAAGACGGTCTGCTTAACTTTCTCAATCGTTGCGTCAGCGCCTACCTCCGGTCGTTTTGTATTGCTACCAGAGTAGTAGGTGATGAGAAAGAGGGTGCGGTAGATGCTAGAAAAGCCTGCTGCATCATGAACTAATTTTCACGCAAGTCATCGGTACTGAGCCCATTTCGTGGTTCACTCGGGTGACGCCGACGGTCGTCAGGATGGAATTGTCGTTGTGTCTGGAAGCTCAATGAGCCAATGCAAGGTCTTCGCAGACGTAAGTTCACTTAGCCCTAAAATCCGCGTCAGCAAGAGCTGACGGGCCGCAGAAAGAAAAGGCCGGAGAGGAGCAGATGTGCTGCACTCTAAATTAAGGCACGAATGCGGGAAACGGACGTCAAAACAGGAATTGAGAGAGCATAGATAGCCTCCAATGCCTCATAGTCGAACGGACGCTCTGGGTCTGCGGTTAGTTTAGAAGAATGCAAATTGCAGGGGCTCGCCCTGTGAGCCAAAGATAGGGGAATATCGATCATCCGCACAGTCAGAAGAGGCTCTGATGGCTTAGTCGGTAAGGCATTCGACGCGAATTTCAGAAGGTGGAAAGTTCAAGTCTCCCTCGGGGCGTACATCCTTAGGCAATTGTGATTTTTTGGATGTTCATAGTATGCCTGTTACTTACTACTTTGAAGTTTATCGGAAAATATCCCCAAACCCAAGGGAGGGAACGAATCGAAACTGCCAGCGTTGAAGAAACCTGCCTTCCATTCAAATATGCTGGTGTCACCAGCGTGATCAACCGAAGGCCCACCGGCTCCGCGCCGGCCGCATGCTTGACTAGCTTTCCCAGGTTGCTTATCAGGTATCACACCTGACTTTTTAAAAGCTGTTTACACGGAAAGACAAAGATGATCAGAAGTTGAATAAGATATCTCGAGACTTGACGACAATATTAAGTCCTGTCCCGTTCACGGTTTTCGTTTTGTGCTCATAAATTAAAGGAAGTAGATTTAAAAATAAATTGTACTTAAACATAGGCAGTAGACAAAAAGAAAGTCGTAAATCCACAAAATTCCCAGAATGAGAAGCGTATGTACACAGCCCCAGATAAGGGCCGGTCGAGGGTAAACGCTCATTTCTGTCCTAAAGTCAGGACAGATCAGAAAGCGTCGTTCTCATATGACAGCAAGCTATGACCCACATCGACAAGAATAAACCAATGTATATACTCACACGGGAGTGGTGCCCATTGATCTATTCTGACCGTATAATGGGAAAAATAATTTCCGGTTTGCAGTGGACTCCGACCACAAAGTTCTCAGCGGGACAGTGCTTGGTTTAAGCACATTTGACTTACTGACCAGGACCCAAATTCTAGGCGTTAGACCGAAATTGGGGCATTACAAGGCGATGAGGGAAACTGTCATTTGGAGAAGAAGAAGAAGAAGAAGAAGAAGAAGAAGAAGAAGAAGAAGAAGAAGAGGAGGAGGAGGAGGAGGAGGAGGAGGAGGAGGAGGAAGGGCTCACCGATGAGCCCATCTTCTTCCTCAAATCATCAACCCGAATCTCTCAACTTCGCCAATCTGAAATGATCATCCCCGTAACCTTAATCCATTATTACCGCCGATGCCCACCATCTGCTTTACAGCATGGTGGGCGAAAGGACGGCGCCTTTTACGTGGATTAGTTTACAGTGATAGTGTACTTGCGTTGCATTTACCGCACTGTCTCCTTCCGCAGCCTCATGGGCCCGGAGCCCAGACAGCCAAGAAGGCTGGAGGAGGACTCATACGTAGAAGCCGAGTAAGTTACGGAAGATGTCTACGCGTGTCACACACACACACACACACACAGCTGGCCCACGTCAAAGGAGGAGGATTTCACACACCGAAAAAGTGGACCGAGGGGACGGCTCAGATCCCCAGCTGAGGCCATATAGCTAAGGAGTCATTGCAGCCTGACCGTCAGTTTCGTCGGTTGGCAGCCTTAGGAGTCACGGGTTTTAGCGCACCGTGATAGTTTAAAAGTGCGTCAGATTGTCTATAGCAAGGAATATGCGCTGAGAGTTGACATCACTTGCTTTTCCATCTCCCAGACACAAATACACTGTTCGAGCCAGTCAGTTGTCTGATGCAGGCGTTAAACGCGGTGACTGAAGGGCTAGACCGCTCGTCTACGCGTCCCAAACAAACATACGACAGTTCGACCGTCGATTTCGACGATGTCCACCGTGTGCCTCAGAGCTGCAGCAGCGGTGGGAGCAGGGACGGTGACTTACGCAGGGGTTTATAGTGCCAGTAGACTTGCGCTGCATCTACCTACACTCTCTCCTCCCCCGCCTGAGCCCGGTGTCAAGACAGAGTCAAGAAGACCGGAGACGGGGGAGGCCGCAGGCGGATGGCTCGGACGGATCCTCACCTTGGCGTTCCACCACACCCCCTGGTCCACACAGCAATAACCAGGATTTCAACCAACACAACAGACATTTGGAGGCTGGCACGGCCGAAGCCGCACCTGGGCGTGCCGCCGACACCTGGCTCGGATCCCACGCTGTGGTGGGAATGCCATAAAGGCCACATTAAAAAGGAGCCATTGCAGCATGACTCTCAGATCGCCTCCAGTGAAGGAGGAGGTCCAAGGTACCCCGTCAGTTGGCAACCTTCCAAGCCACGGCTTTTAGCGCACCGTGATAGCTTCAAGCACGTCAGATTGATTACAGTGAGGAGAAAGTGCGCTGAGTCGTCGACCTCACTCTCCCTTCCCACTCCCACACCCCATCCACTGTCCGAGCCGGTCAGCAGACTGGAGTGGGAAATGGGCGCGGTGGCTGACACGGTCGACTGACCATGCCTGCGCGCGCCACAGCACGACCTGGCCCCCCATGCACACACAAACACCAGGATTTCACACAACGGGGGTTGAAAGGCGTGACTCTCACTTGCGTACGATGGCCGTGGAAGGTGCTGCTTCAGCCCGTCCCCAGCCCACCAGTCCGCCACTACACACAACTCACACACACACAACGTGACGAACTGCGTGAGCCGAGAGCGGGCATCGAGCAGCAACCTTCCTATCCACGACACTTGACGTGTCCGGATAGCCTCGGACTCAAGTCACCCGTGCAGCCGAGGCCGCATGGGGACCGAGTCGAGATGCACACTTCCCACTTGCGTGGAATGTGGCAGTTGGTACATGCGGTGGGTGAGTGTTGATGCTTGGTGGTTGTGGTGGAGGAGGGTATGGAGTGTGTGGATTTGTTGTGTAACCGGCGGTTGTCTACCGCAGGTCGTCGTGGATGCGCATGTGACCAAATAGGCCCATGCGGTGCCTGAAAGTGCGAGGACAATGTGGGCAGTGGAGACGAGCTTGGTGGGTGTAGGTTGGTGCTCCAGGCACTGGTTCTCCAGTCTCTGTGCGATGGATTCGCAAGTGACCGACCAGGCCGATGCGTGAGGTGAATGTGCGTGGGCAGTGTGGGCATGTGAAGGCGGCGGTGTCAGTGTCAGCTACAGAGGAGGCGTTGGCGGTGGTGCAGACGGATGGTACGAGGGTGGTGCTGGGCATGACGGGCGTGGTTGGTGTATCGGAATTGTGGTCAATTCCGCTCTCGTGGATGCGCATGTGGCCGAATAGACCCATGCGATGCGTGAAGGTGCGAGGGCAGTGTGGGCAGTGGAGGCGAGTGCGCTGGGTGTAGGTTGGTGCTCCAGGCACTGGTTCGCCAGTCTCTGTGCGATGGAGTCGCAAGTGACCGACCAGGCCGATGCGTGAAGTGAAGGTGCGATCGCAGTGAGGGCAGATGTAGTCCTGGCCCTCACGTCTGATGATGGAGGTTGCAGGGGTCGTGCCTGTTGTTGTGTCAGGTGCAGCTGTGGTGAAGTCGTGGGCGACAGACGCCGAAGCGGCCGTCGTTGTGGCAGTGAAGGAGGAAGAGGAGTAGGAGGGGCGGAGTGAGGGGTGGTAAAGTCGGTGGCATCGACGGCGGTTGCGGAGAAGTTGGTGGGTGCACAAGGTGATGGATTGGGAGTGGGGCCTAGCGTTGTGGGTGTGTCAAGGCTGCGGTCAATGCCGCTCTCGTGGATGCGCATGTGGCCGAATAGGCCCATGCGATGAGTGAAGGTGCGAGGGCATTGTGGGCAGTGGAGGCGAGTGCGGTGGGTGTAGGTTGGTGCTCCAGGCACTGGTTCGCCAGTCTCTGTGCGATGGATTCGCAAGTGACCGACCAGGCCGATGCGTGAGGTGAAGGTGCGGTCGCAGTGAGGGCAGGTGTAGTCCTGATCCTCATCACTGGAATCGGGAGAGGTGGGGGTGGTTGCGGTTGTTGTGTTGGGGTTGGTGATGTGTGAGACGGCAGCCTGAATGGCCACCGCTGGGGCAGTGGAGGAGAAGGAGGAGGATGGAAGTGGTGGTGCAGAAGGAGTGTCACAGTTAGTTGGCGGCAGAGAGGACGAGGAAGAGGCGGGCGGGGGGACGGTGGCTGGAGCAGTTCGAGAGATGCAGTTGATTCGAAGATGTCCAACAAGTCCGATTCGTGCCCGGAATGTCCGTTGACATCGAGGACACGTAGGGAGAGGTTGTGCGGCGGCGTTGCGGACTGGGCGAAGTTGTGATTTGCGGGCTTCGCGTTTCGCTTTGGCGGCGGCGATTCGGTTGGCTTCATAGATAGCAGCGTCCGTCTTCACTGTTCTCCTCCATGTCGGACGATCGCGGGCGAGCTCTTCCCAGTTGGTCGGGTTGATTTGCAGGCGCTTCAGGGAGGACTTCAGGGTATCCTTGTAACGGCGAATTTGGCCTCCTTGACGACGAGAACCCGTCGCGACGTCTCCGTAGAAGAGTCGTTTGGGTAGTCGCTCGTCGTCCATGTGAGAATCTGAAACGTCAAGCTAATAAAACTCTCGTCCAAGCGATCGTGTCTCCTTCTTCGCGACTACTTCCTGGAACTCGCCTCTTGGCTTCTATTAACAGATAGCAGCTATGTTAAGACGGGGCCATTGAGCCTGACTCACAGTCCCCCAAGACAACCACTCCAGACCAAATCATGCAGGGCCGATCACGGGGTCAGAATTTTGCCGTCAGTTCGCGACCTTCCAACCCCCGACGCTTGGTGCGTTGTGATAGTGTCAAGCGCGTCGAATTTATCATAGTGAGGAGTGAGATGATGTGTTGTGGGTCGATCTCAGTCTCCCCTCTTCCAGGCACCAGTCGACTGTCTGGGCCGGTCAGCTGACTGCAGCCGAGATTGGGCGCGGTGGTTGGCAGAGCTAAAGCGAGCCTTTTAGACATGCCACACACGGCGTGTCCCCCGAGCAACACACTAAGTTTTCACGCAAAAGTGGGGTGGGCTGTTCGGATCTCGCATACGCTACAGTGCCATAGAAGCCACATGTAAGAGCCGGAAAACACGCTACCACTGAGATGGGAGGTGTCTATTTCATGCGGATGACAAAAATAGTTGCTCCCGTAACCTCTGACCGCGTAAGTTGCTCGAATAACGAGCAGACTGTCGTAGGCCATTCAACTAAGGTTACCCGGGCCTGTCAGAATACAACGGAGAGTTGAAATATCTGAGAAGTACAGTAGGTGGGTTAACTCATGAAATGTCAACCGAAATTCCGAAATGGGTTTCCGTTTCGAAAAGATTAATTAAGTAGGGCTGTAAAACAAACCAGCCTACAGCATAATTTTATAGTAATTCGGTTACCGCAGAATGCCGGCTTTCGAAAGAACTTCCTTCGGGCTGTATGCAGTAACTACACTCTGTAAAAGATGGCTGCTTAAGTAACATGAATTTTTCTCATTTAATTTCGACACCCTTAAAAGTCAAATTATATTTCATGGGAAAATGCATGAAAATATCAATTATTTCGCTCATTTGGTAGGAAATTACGTCTTCTTCCAATTTTATACTCGGAGGGAGATAATTCGGTTTTAAAAAAGTTTCTAATTGTGAGACTTTCTATAACCGTGAAATGGCCCTTCATGTAAAGTCGTTACTCTGCATTTACCAATGTTGCTTGTAAAGTTAACAATATGGGTCTAATCCAATGTTAAATTTTACGAACCCCATATCGTCTCCCTTAAATGGCGTAGAGAAATGTATGGTTTTCTGTACGCGGAAAATATACGGATTGTAGTTTGGAAACCCTGATTCCAAGTGTCACGGCAGAGCGGGTCCAAAATTACTCGGGATTGGAAAAGTTTTTGAAAACCTAATCATACCCTTCTAAGAACTTCACCCGGCTTGGAGGTTGAAGTCAGAACTAGTCACTACCCTAGCCCAAGCGCAGTAACCCCCAACACCACTCCAACATTGTTATTGAATGCGAGAACACAATCAGGGCCAACCCCAACTGTCATAACATGGTAATTCCCAAATTTCCAAGAAATGCATCAACTACTAACCCGGAGTCGTTTAAGCATTAAGCTTTGCCCGTCATTAAGCTTGAATTTTGTACCAGATCAATAAAAGCAAATTCTCTCCATGCGGCAGTATAGTTACCAGGTCTTCCTTTCCTGCGGCTTTGTGTGGCGAACGCTGTCACCAAGCAAACAATTGAGGCCAGTGTACTTTAAAATGTATCATTTTTTGGGTAGACGGCAAATCGTCAACTGAACCGCTGCAGTCAAGAGAGATGAATATGGCGAACAAGTCCGAAAACAGCATTTCTAAGGTCCATAACCACACAAAAGCGTCTACTCAGCGGAAGTAAGTAGCGATTACGTACGAATTCAATTGAGAAAATTGTGAAAAATACGGCCGCCCCGAAGGGGTTCGAACCCATGGCATCAAGGGTAGGGCTTCAGTGCAGCCAACGCCCTAACCACTTGAGTTACATGATCCTGCTGGGAGCCGTGAATAAAATCATATTTGGGTAAGGTTACCCGTCTAGCCTACTGTGACGTATGGGATCCATCAATTCTGATAGGTAGGCTGGGAAACTTAGCAGAAGAGGGCAGTAACTTTTTGTGGACAGCAGGAACAGAACCTCATTCGTAACAGCAGGCTCATAAGTAAACGCAGATGGACAGACCAGTCTGCCACAGACTTGTCCAGCCATGTCGAACGCCTTGATTGCCAAACAGCGGAGCTCCATTTGTGCAATAATTCCAGGGATAAAAACTTAGGACGGCTCCCACCCTACTATTACGCAGACGTAAAATCACAACTCACCTCTTCAGCACGCTTTTGCGGAAAACTCATAAATGTAAGCTTCAATGACTGTCTTGTCGAAGTGCATGCTTTGACTTTCATCAGTCACCCTCAGATAACGTCGGACACATCATTTGGGTTAAGAACGTTAGTGTAGAACATATACTGTTGTATTATCCAGATTGCATGCGGCGAGGCGGTCAGCTTCCAGCCGATACCCTAAAGTCAATGTCGACAGCGAGAACTTCCACTTTATCCTGGTTAATATGCAAAAAATATGCGACATCCTTAATCCACCTTCTAGCTGATAGGCAGTGGACTAGGTCGGTCTACGGAAAGAAAATCCAGGGTAGTGTTCGGTAACCAATCATGTTAGATAGCGGGAAACAGAATTTCGGTTGGGAAGTAACCTTGGATTTTGGGGTATATATCTTATGGGAATTGGTTTATACACGTGGTAGGTCGCTAAGGGCAACAGTTCGCGACAGAGAGTAGAACACCCAGACTTCCTTTACTTTCCTTACGCGAACTGAACCAATAAATTTAAAACAAAAGAAACCCCAACTACTAACAAGAAGACACACAAAGATAGAATTTACTGAACAAAACCTCTGCGAACGGCCGGTGCGCAGGACAAAAGGTACAGTCACGCAGCAGGAATATCACTGGCGCTCAAGCCAGGATCGCACAGGTCCGATGTTTTCTTCAATGGCGGAACAGCCCGCGAAAGTGACACGATGGTGTTTATTGTCGGCAAAACTGAATTTTTCGCCCGATTTCACCAGAGGAACACTCTCCTTTCCCGAGTCCAAACCAGCAAGCGCACCGGCCTTCGTAATACATAGAGTATTTCTGAGATGGAAAAGCGGGGAGGGTTAGCGGAGACTCTTTTTAAGAGGGAAAACTACAAATGAGTAGCTAAAAAGTTGCATCTAGGCTTTGGAAAACCTTAAAATGGTCGGAAAAAACAAGGACATGTGGAAAGCGTCTTACTAGACCCGCTGCACTTCAAAGCAGTCTTAATTACGATCTTCTACAATGTGTTCGGGTCTTCTGTCGCTGTCAGTTACCTTCAGTAGAATACTGGGCGTTTATCATTACGCGACCGCTTTAGAGAGCTGAGATGTTGTTTCGGAGGATAACGGAGCGAATGTGCTTCGCGCTGTAGTCAGGCCTAACCGACAAGTTCTGTCACACCCGAATCAAACATTGTAACCGGCCGAAAAAGCGTTAACCAGTGACTTGGTGGTGGAGAAGTGAAGTCCAGTTTACCTCAAAGCCACTGACTTCGAACCAGAGTGTGGTTGGTTGAGGACGCAAACGGCCACAAATAGCCGTAATCCGCTAGATGTTGTTGGCGACTAGAATGACAATGCTTAAGCTAGACGACTTTCAAAACAGCCATATACTTTGCCGTTTTTGTGCTGTTAACCGATGCGACCGCTGATCGCTGACTAGGATGGACCGCTTACTCCCAACACTTGCCCTCATTACCGTCACAAACACCCACTAATCTGGCACATCAACGGCAGCCGTCTAGCCATCGGGAACGACCACATTCTACTCAGTAGGTCTCTTATCCGGGCGCATCACCGCAGATTGGTGAGTGGTGCCGAAACTGGGGACGCAGCGAGCCCGATCATTTGCTCACTAGAACACCCCCGAAGGTTCATTTCTCTCTTAAACCACAAAAGGACTCGTGTCAGACGCGTTAATGTCAGGAGACAGTGGAGACTCTAGACAGAGAAATCCGGACTCATTCTTGAGCCTGAATCAACGTGAAATCAGCAGCAGTTGGTCAGCCTCGAAGTCCACAGTGAGAAGGACAAGTGAGAGAATTTCTGGATCCACCGAAGGGTGCCGCAGTGACTCAGTCAGCGCAATAACTTTAGTCGTCTGCTCAGATAACCTATGTTAGGTCCCGAAATTGTGATTCTCTTTGCGAAGTCCCGGAAAAAAACAGTAAAATGGATTAGAGATGCCAGTAAAAACTACTCGGCAGAAGTGGAGAGCTTCATACAACAGGCCTCGAACGTCAGCAACACTCGACAACTCAATCAACTTATCCACCAAGTTAGTGGTAAATTTCCTGCACTGAATGACTCTAGTCGCGAAGTGTTAGTAAACTTTATTGCTGACAACTCAGCCAAGGTCATCAAGTGTCTTTCCACCTCTCCTATCGTTGGCAACGGAGTTTCAACCTTCCCTGCACCCTCCATATCTGGGAGAAGTCTCGAATGTGAGACTGAGACTGCACACTTGCACGCAGAGGATAGTATTTACACCGAAGTCAATAGGTCTTGTCGATGCACAAACGGCCTGGGTTCGCCTACATACTGTACAAAACTGGGGAGAAGAGATCATTCCTGGTATCTCGGGTTTGGCGATGCTTGTGCTTGTCTTTAGGAAAAGAAACAATACGACGCCCGCCAACCACGACGACAAAAGTCGACTTGATGTTGCTATAAGGGTCTAAGACCACTGGAATGCTCGGATGATTTAAGTTTGCAAGATTCGGGGGCGACTCAGTCTATCCGGGTTCCGAGCTGGACGTGGGTGTTCCAGCTAGATATTAACACTACGGCGCATTCCGGAATTCCACTACTGGTACCAAAACAGGCGATCTGTTCTTGATATTGGTGTGGCTTTCGGTCCCGTTCACTGTGGTCGCCTGTGGCGGATAATGAAGCTATTTGGCGTTTAGACGGAAAATAAAGATCATTAGGGTTAACAATCGTTTCAATTGCTCCCAACCGTTTGATATTCGTTCAGGCCTCCGACAAAATTGCATTCTGTCATTTATCCTGTTTAGCTGCCCCGTCGAATTGATTCTTAGGCGGGCTCTACGCGACTTTGACAGTACAAAACACGAACCTGGGCGTCGGCTGGTTAACCTCAATTCTGTTAACGACAGCTAGATTCGGACTGCTGTTAGACGAATAAGGTGAGGACGACATGATTGCCAAAAACGATGTCGCTCGCAGGGTTCTTTATTGCTTTCTAAGGCGTCTTTGGAGTCAAGCATATCACAATGATCACGAAAATTCGCAGGTACTTGTTGTCTGTCTGGTCAGTCCACCCGCATGACTGTGAATGTTGAGTCCCACGCACGGAGGAGTAAGAGGAGCAAAAAATAAAGGCTTCTGACTATCGTTGTCTGACATTTATCCCCCGAACGAAGAAAATCGACCCTGTCTACATTTAGACGCTCCGAACTCGCTGCGACACCATCATGTGGACACTTCAGGTCACCCAAAAGAAATGAATGAGGTGGCTTGGATGCGTTCCTGTTCGTCTACGGTTTCAGTGTCACTGCCCGACGAAGAGATCAGATAGACTTGGCTCGACGATCCAACAAGACATGAATGCGGTTATTTGGCCAATGAAATCCGGCTTCCACTGACGGAGAAGATAGTAAGTTAACCTGTCTAGGTCTGCTATTTCTGAGAGTTCCGTGAACTGCAGTTAGAACAAACATCAAGTACGAGTCCACTTTTAGAAGTTGAGAACTTAAAAAGACTACTACAATTAGTGCTGCAACCTGTCGTAACAAACACAAAAGAAATCAGTTTAAAGGGGATAAGACAAGTAGTTGGTTAAGTCAGTGGCAGAAAGGCAGCACAGTCTATGACAAAGTGTTGCATATAAGAAGCTTTAATACGCTCAGCATTGTATACTGATGTGACTGTCGATTTTCACTTCGGACGCTATTGCCAACTCCTTGATACTATTTCCCATTCTACACTGGAAAGTGTTGGTGAAGCAGTCAGACGCCTGCAGTTAGTTACCTGACCCAGTTAGGGACAAGCAGGCTGCCAAATGGAGGCCTGGAACATACACGGTGACATGATTTTTTAACTCCTAACACAACCACCTAAGTGAACTTGGATGATTTCTCTTAAGGGAGAAAAACTGTTAGCTCACACATGTTTTTGACGCCTTGGGGTGAGGTCTCGGATCCAAACAATAACATTCAGGTAAGTTTTCATGGCCAGGTTAACACCACTTTGACGCCGACAACAACTGGGGGCAGAATCTGCCACGTAAGTTCTCTGCAGCTCTGAAATGAAGTGATATTCCTTATTTAAAATCTATTGGTTTCCCCCGGACGGTGATAGACGCTGGTGGATGCATAAAGGTTTTTATGATTTCCCTACTTATACAGGGCGACACTGCTTCCATGAGAGATTCAAGAGCGGTGAAGTTACATAAAAATAGGCCACAGGTACCGAGCGCCTTCATTATTCTAGGCTAACGCTACGGCTGTGCTAAAGTCGAGTCCGCCAACCGTCTATATAGGGCAACTTGACGCCAAGTTAGGAGAAAAATTACCTAGCAGTTCAGGGGAGGTCAACGCTAAACACAACATTTTAGTTAATGAAGAGAGTTGGCCGCAAGACCAAGTGGAGGGTATAACATAAACCTGAGGATCGAATTCTTACATTTCGTCCTCGAGAAGTTTTTCCACCGCGATAATATCCTTTGCATTAGGCAAATCTTGCTTGTTGCAAACAATCAAAAATGGGACGCGTCCCTTCGCCAAGGTTGCATCCGCGAGGAGATTGTAGAGATACTCTGCGACATCTTTGAGAGACTTTTGGATGGAGACCGAGTCAATAACAAAGATGACCCCCCTTAACCGATGTAAAAGTTCAGAATAGCAACGCGTACGCAGTGCGACTCTTGTTTTTTGCTACATATTCGTAACGAATCTTCTCATGACTGGGAATGTCTATAAGAGTTAGATTTCTTGACGCCTATTTAAAATAAGCTCATATTTAAAATTACCCTGGTCCTTAATTTATAGGTATCCGAGTTCGGGCCAAGTGAGGTAAAAGTCATAACGTGCTTTTTGTGGACAAGCATTGTAAACAGAGCTGTTTTTCCCGATTCGGTAACACCTGCAATCATGATACAATCCTTGCGGAACCTTCTCAGCCATAGATACAACCCAATCAAGCAAGCGATCACAGACAACCCAATCACAACAGGCAACATAGCCGACGAGGATAATCTCACATGGCCCACATTAATTTTAGGGTACTTAAACTTATTATTTAAAGGTCGACAGTCGAAAAATGAAGATCGAGGAGGAGAAAACGCTATTGAGATATCCTTACATCGTGTCTGGAAGTAACAACGATATACGAGGCCTTGACTATTCAGAGACTGGCAAGTCGTCACACCGCCAATGTCGTTAGGGGGGCGAGATAATACTGTGATTGCCAGTTGGTCTCTATGTGCCGCTGTGAGTCAGCGTGGTCTTCCTTCATTGATTTACTGAAGATCTTTTTATCTATGTCGGGTTGGACTTTGGGGTTGGCCGCCAGGAAAGAAGCGCCGAACGCCCTCCAAGTTGAGATTATTTGTCTTAGGTTCTATAAGAGCACATCGGTCGAAACCTCAGAATCAAAATTAAACCATTGCAGTGCCTGCTCCTCCCCTTCTGGTAACGTCATCTTGTAACCAAATTTTTAATAAGAATCTGCCATCGGAGTAATTGGTGGATGATTTCGAATCTAACAGTTTACGGCAAAGTTATAGTGGGAAGCCATCATGTCTGGTCTGGTGTCATTGTTCGAGACCTCGCTGCCCCAAGGTCATTCACCCCTTGTAGTGAGCCGTTCCAGACGCGCTGACGTGAAGTCACACGACGGACAATTCGAGCACACCTGCGTCCGCACAGCCGCAGCTGCCCATGCGGCCACTTGATCGCACCGCCCCCTTCCAACCACAGCCTAAGACACTAGGACACCACCCCTCGGCAAATGCAAAGCGCACTGACTGGACGCCACTTGAGTTTGGCTCCCGAGCCTACAAAAGCGGCTGCCACCACTACACCAAGGACTCTCAGGCGTGACTGGACGCAGTCAACACCAGCCATGACTTCGCCAGTGGCCACTGCCGCCTGAGAGGACAACTCCGGGTTCTCATTTTAATTATTATTTTTTTATTAAAGACCCGTCGGGGTCTCATCAGAGCACAATAAACCCCTCATCCAGGGGCATTATGTCTTCTCCTTCTAATCTGGGATTTGGCTTGAGAATTGTAGTGCCCAGAGCACTTATTCTCTTTGCTGTGCTGCTACAAAGTCGACAGACGCTGGAATATAAAAAACACCTTTCGTCAGAGTTCTGACAAGACAGTATGTTCATAACCTCGTAAAATATTACAGTTATGGCGTTCAAAACTTGTGCCTGAACGCATATGCTAGGAAATAGTATGCTATACATCTGAAAGAAGAATTTCAATAGAAAAACGCAACCAAATAAACGAAAAATGAAGGACGGGAAAATGCAAAATCGAAATAAAGTGCGCAGGATATTGGCAATGACAGAAAAATCACAAAAAATAAAAGCAGTCACTGCATACCATAGTACGCATGGTTCGAATGAGATGTGCGTTATTTTTTGCAGACAAATCCTTTTGAGTTCAGTTAATGTTATTGGGGGAAATCGGAGTGAGGTGACAAAAACCAAAAGTGCAATGCGAAATTGGACGTAATTTTTAGAGAATGCTGCAGGATTTTCTAAATCATCATTTGGTGAAGCATCCAGTAACGATGTAGCATTTGGTTTTGTACCCCAGAATATTGCTGATGCGGGCTGGACTGAATGAAAATGGTTAGGTACATTCACTATTTTGATCTCCATTTCGAACGCAAGAAAGGTCCGCTGTTGTACTTACTTCAGCAGACGCGATTTTTTGATTTCAACGGAGGCTCAGTTCAGTTTAATTTATTGAGGGCAATAGACCTGAGCCTGTATGGAACGCACAGTTGGGTGCAGTGTACAGTGAAGTCGGCCAATAAAAATATGAAAAACTGAGAGTGGGTCTTAACGGCTGAGTCCAATTTCCTGCTCATTCCGAGGCATAAATCGGTCAAGGTTGCTTGTAAGGCTTTCCATCGATTATGACATCACAACATGTGTGGAGACTGCTGCTAGAGAAGGTGCAGAGCATCCTGTCATTACCTGTCCCCAGGACTCTAACTAAGCTGCGGCGTTTCATAGGCTTTCTTAATTATTATCGACGTTTTATTCCTCCCTGTGCGGCGACCCTAGCTCCTCTAACTGACCTTTTGAAGTCTAAAGCAAAGCCGATCGAACTTTCTCCAGCAGCTCACTCAGCTTTTGAGGCAGCAAAGAAAGCTCTTGTTGATGCCACTTTGCCTTACCATCTCAGCTCCGACCCCCACGCACAGCTCATCTTGACCACTGACGCTTACAACAGTGCTGTCGGCGCATTCCCGCATCAACAGGTGAAAAACCAGTTGCTACCACTGGCTTTCTTTTCACAGAAGCTACAACCGGCGCAGATTCGCTACAGTACTTTCACTCGCGAGCTCCTTGCCATTTACTTGGCCATTCGTCATTTTCGACACCTCTTATAGGGCAGAGATTTATCGGTTCACGCCGACCACAAACCTCTCACTTACGCCCTCAAGGCCAATCCAGTTCGGTACTCGCCCAGGGAAGTTCGTCATGCGGACTATATATCGCAGTTTACTTCAGATAACCGCTACGTCCGAGGCAGCGACGATTTCGTTGCTGATGCATTATCCCGTGCAGACATCAACACACTTACATCCGATTTCGACCTGGCGAAACTTGCAAACCTCCAATCAGGCGACAAGTACGTTGACGACCTGCGTTCTACTACCACTCTGCAACTTCGAGATGTACTCCTTCTCGCATCACCAGGCACGATTTTGTGCGACTGGTCCACAGGCACTCCTCGACCTGTTGTTCCATTATCCTACAGCAAGACAGTGCCTGACCATTTCCATTCCCTGTCACATCCTGGCATTCGCGCTTTTTGAAAGCTAATCACCGCTCGTTTTATCTGACCAAAGATGAGCTCTGACATCGCTCTTTGGATTAAGCAGTGTTTAGCCTGCCAGAAAAAAAACAAAGTCCACCGCTACACGTTTTCTTCACCAAGTATATTCGCCGTCCCAGATGTTCGATTCCACCACGTCCACTTGGATTTTGTTGGTTCGATACACTCCTCACGCGGGTACAAGCATATTCTGACAGCGTTGACCGTTTCACACGATGGCCGATTGCCGTTACCATCTCGGATACCTCGGCAAAAAATATCGCTATGATTTTTCTGACGCACAGGATTTCAACTTTTGGTGTTCCAGCCACCCTTACTACTGACCGCGGGAGTCAATTCCAATCTAGCCTCTTCCGTGGATTCACTAAACTGCTCGGGCGTACGCACATCACAGCCATGGCATACCACCCTGCCTCCAACGGCCTCGTGGAGCGTGTACACCGTCAAATCAAGTCCGCACTGATGTCCCAAACAGAATCAATTTCTTGGAGTTACAATCCCCTTCTTGTGCTTTTGGGTGTTCCATCTTCCGTCAAGGAGGACATCCAATGCACTGCCGACGAACTTGTGCATGGTTCACCCCTCCGTCAGCACTGAGAGGTCGTGCAGTCTTCCACCACGAACACCAACATTCCGAGCACCTTCGTACAGCAGTTGAAACAACGCATGGCTCAACCGCATCCAACTCCCACTCGTCTGACATCCAAACGTGTGTTTATGTATGAGGACCTTAAATCTGCTCCATTCGTTTCGCCCGGCATTACGCGCTTCGCAAACCCCTCTGTTCCCCGTATGATGGACCATATCAGGTTCTTCAGCCGACGGCTTTCACAGAGACGTTGCGTTCTGCCGACATTGCAGATTGAGGAATATCACTTAGATGATAGAATTCCTGCAATTGCACTTCGAGAACTCGTTCATAAAGTGCGAGAACCATTGTCTATAATATTCCGAAAGTCACTTGAAGAAGGCGAGCAATCGGAACAGTGGAAGCGTACATTTATCAACTCGATCAATAAAGGAGATTGTCAACCTAACTGTGAAAATTGTCGTCCTGTCGGTCTAACTTACATCGTGTGTAAAATAAGGGCGTACATTATCAAAGGATATTTGCTGGTAAACCTAAAAACGAAATGTTAAGTGATGCCGACATGGCTTCCGTCCAGGACGCTGTTGCATCACGATCGTCATTTACCCGCACGAAAACTGGACAAGGGTCACAGATAAGGGTTATCCAGCAGAAGTCATATTTTTTTACTTTAAGAAGGCCTTTGATAGAGTACCACATTAGTGAACAAAATTGTGAGGCTCTCCTGCTGGCAAATGACAGAAAAATATGGGGCGAATTTAATTGCATTGGTCAAGGAGACAGCTATGGGAGTTTAGTATGTCCAAATGAATGGTCTTATACCTAAACATCGACCGAAATGCCTCCGAAAATATCAGTACAATATTAACAGGACGGAATTAAGAGATGTAGAAAGACATCGAAATCTGGGTGTATGAACGAACACAAAACCAATGTCATCAGAACACTGTGGCAATATGGCCGGAAAGTCAAATAGTACTCTAAACTGGAGCAGACATGCTTTAAAAATATGTCCTCTCGAAATCTTCGGAAGACTTTCGATGTCATTTTAAGACTCTATCTGGAATATGAAATGTCAGAATCTGTAATAGAGATGAGGAAGGATAGTAACCCACTCGAGGAGGTACAACTCAGAACAAAGAAGATGATCGAGGGTCTTAAGCGTTTGTAGTGCCTAGATGGGCTGAATGGACTTAGCTTATTCCCCTTACCTTATAACCAGCTAAACTGCAGTCTACTCTGAAAATTCCGGATTGCCCGAGGCCGTGGTCCCTCACTGAGACCGGGGCAATTTTTCGAAGTAGCCCGTACAAACCAATTACGCAGACGTCCCAACCAAGTTAAGAGCGAACTCACGCTGCTCGACCGTGGGAAGCCATCCTTCAGTCAACGGACTGCCCGACAATGGAACCCTCTATCAAGCGAGATGGTGACGGACGACACAATTCGGCCGGCTGCCGAGGGCAGCAAATTCTACTTTAATATGTTTATGGGACTTATTTCGAAGCCTTTACTGAGATCAAAATAGATAACTATAACTGACTGCCGCTCACCAAGAAGAAAAGTGATAAAATTAAGGGAGGACAAGTGATAACGTTGGCAAGATTTTTCGCCCGAAAATCCATGGTGAGTAAAGCTCCAAGGCTGATTATTTGGGCAGTAATCAAGAATTTCATCGGGAATCATCTTATCGAGAAGTTCTGCTGAAGACAAAGTTTTCAGCATGTTCCGATAGTTATTAACGTCAAGCCGAGATAGTTGTTTCCTAATTTGTTCTCTAATAGATTCAAGTCTAGGTAGGTTCGGTTTGTGGTGTTGTTTTATTGAATAGATAAGCGGAATTATTACGTGTTCCCTATCCCTTAAGTGAATGACTTGGGATTAAATCCCAGTGGTTAGCTTCCAAGAAATATCGACAGCTAATGACCTAGACATCTACTTTTGAATCATGTTAGCCCTAACTTGGACGGGGAAAGTACTCCTGTGGCTGTTCCGCCTCCAGTTCTTTACTTTCTAGACAACTGGGAGATCCATCGCCCAGCTCGGTTTTAACTTAAAGGAAAATTTTTATGACAATGAGCACTATTATTTCGGGGTCAATGTGCCTGAAATCGAGGTATTACGACAACCGGTTGAGAGCGCGTGGTGTTTAACTGCACCGAATCGCGTAGGTTATCTTCTAGGTCATAAGATCGGGCGGTGGCGCGCAGCGTCTTTTTGCTATGGAAAGATATGAAAAAATTAAGAAGATTGGAGAAGGAGCCTTTGGAAGAGCATGGTTGGTGCACGACAAAGAAAATAAAATGCCTCTGGTCATTAAAGAGATTCCAATACTAAATGTGGGTTGCTTGTTTTTCTGACTATTATGTAGTTAAGCAAAAAAGAAATAGAAGAGTCCCGTAGAGAGGTATGTGTTGGAGGCAATACAAATGCGACTTTTTAAGGTGTCTGTATTGGCAAAAATGAACCACCCAAACATCGTGAAATACTGTCAATCCTTTGAGGGTTAGTATTTGCCATAAATTACAACGAATATCCACAGATATGGGATCCATCCACATTGTTATGGAATATTGTGACGGTGGCGATTTATATTCAAAAATTAATTCCCAAAATGGAACTCTCTTTCCTGAAAAACAGGTAATAAAGTTCCCATCTTATTTTGTTAGATTTTGGACTGGTTTTCGCAAATATCCCTAGCAGTCAAACACATTCACGACAGAATGGTTCTTCACAGGGATATCAAATCTCAAGTACGAAAGTCAACATCACTTAGTTTTAGAACGTATTCCTAACCCGGGATGCGAGGGTGAAACTAGGAGACTTTGGAATAGCGAAGGTTTTGAACAGCACCCTTGATCTTGCTCGCACCTGCATCGGAACTCCATACTACTTATCCCCGGAGATTTGCGAAAATAAACCTTACAATAACAAAAGCGACATCTGGGCCCTCGGCTGCGTTTTGTATGAGCTTACAACGCTTAAACACGCAGTAACTCTCTTTTTAACTTATGGTGCCTCTAGTTTGATGCTGGAAACATGAAAAATCTTGTTTTAAAAATTATCAGGTAATGTGATATAAAACTCATTTTGAAGAGGAACATATCCCCCAGTTCCACTTAAGTACAGTCCTGAGCTAAGAAATCTCATTTCAAGCCTGTTCAAACGAAATCCGAGGTAAGTGAGCCGACAAGGTATTTCTAATATTGCGCAGGAAAAGTTAAGTTCTAAGTTCACATAAAATGAGCACGCGCTGTTTTGTACATTCCTAGGGCTTATTCTAGTGTGTCAACTTATCTTGTGTCTCTCCATCTGCCATAGAGTAAAAATTTCATGCGCGCCTAAAAATAAGAGGGTAAAGTCTCTGTGTCGCCCTAAACATGTGGAATAGTCGGTAAACTGAGAGTTATTAGCCTACTTGTCCTAAGCAAACATAAACGCCATTTATATTTTCCACTTTTTGTTGTCTGTCAATTTGTAGACGCAAAATGGTTTTATCTTGTGGGACCTAATTTGATTGTCATTAGGCTGTTAACATATGTCTTTTACTGAGTGAGTTATGTTAAGCGACGTAAAGCTGTTAAATGGGCAAGAAAAGTGCAATAATGTCATGCGCCTCTTTCATCTGTCTTAACTGTAGCCTTTAAGCCCCTAGCACTTAAATGAGCGTTCAATTAATTGTTCTTGAAAATTTGCAGAGATCGACCAAATATAACAACAATTCTGAAGTATCCAATAATCACGCAACGAATATCCCAATTCCTCACCACCGCGGTAAGTTAATTTACCCATGCCATTATATTCTTTGGATAATAGACAACTAATATGAGTTGAGTAGAGCGTAATTGTCTTTAACGTAAGACATTTCCTGGTAAGATCAGGAGCCTTGCGGTACGACGAATGCACCCGTATATTTTTGTTTTGGATTTGCGGGATCATACTGATGATGAACTGACAGACGCACAAGCTTTCCCATTCTGGAGTTTTTTTATAAAATTATTTATTTAAGACTCAAATTGTCTTTTGATCTTAACGGAACACATGCCTTTAGTTTCGACGATGGATAATTTAGATTCATCAATGCAGTCCAGACTAGCTTCAAAATATTTAACGCTTATGCCTTACTCAGCGTTTAATAGGCGTATTTTATGCATCCACTAAAATTCCCAAAGTGCCCATCCTTAACACGGGGGATTCTAAATAAATTAATTTCAGCAGGCGACCAATTCTATTTAAAATTTTGACACGCAGCATGTAAGGCAGTTTTTTTCCCTCTTAATTGGTCTCCATAAGTTTTTTAAAATTACTCCTATTCAGAGGAGGGAGAGAAAAGCTGATAGATATTGTAAAGAAATCAAGTTTTAAGTGCGACGTTCCCCGTCTAAGCTGTTATGTGCACCCTAGGCAGATAATTGCGTGCTGGCTAGACCAAACCGTCCGTGATTATTATACTTTTAAACAAACATATTAACAGTTTTACATCATGAGTTCCGTACGTTCGTGATCTTACAAGGGAAACCACTTAATATTTCCCCAAAGACGTTAAGTGACGCTGATTGATAGGAACCCAGCAAAATTTTTTATTAAGCATAACGCCGAAGAAACACTGCTAGTCATTGTCACAATATATCTTAGAAATCTAACAATCAACAGTGTATGACCTCGGAAGTTTAAAGCGTTTCTGCTGCGAATTTGCATTTTATTGAATTTAATTGAATATAGGTCTTATTTTTGGTATTTCTAAAATGCAAGTATGGTCCAACATTCACACTCAGAAAACAGTAAAAAATGGGGAACATCCGGCCACAACAATATTATTATTATTATCATTATCGCCTTTGATATTTATCAAGCGGAACATAAATTGGGAAATGTCGATCAGTGTGCTCCTAAGGACTTCGCCGAAGATTCAATAATTTATTTATTTGAAGTTTTATACGTCCCGCATTGCAGTTTATCAGGCTTAGAAGCCCTCAATTTCGGATGAAACAATGTTTCCTTCAAGACATCAGGATGTAAATGACCGTTTCTTAAATGGCCGTTTTCTCTAACTTGTAATATCTTAAACTAGACTCGAAGGAGAAAATTATTCCGACACGACCTCCAGTTAAATGCCTTAACTTGTAAGTTGGGAAACCACCGCCTGGGACGAAATTCGAAATGTAGCCACTTTAAGGATAACTGCTCTTCCTTAACTTGGTTCAAAATTCTAGCTGCCTGGCTATTTCAGCGTAAAATTCAAATAAAACCCCACATGCTGTTTTAAAAGGGCTTTCGACCCGCAGGCTCTCCACATGCGACAATACGACCGTCACGAACGACGATGGGAACCCTGCGTCCCAAGGAGTGGGCACTTGCGTAGAATCTATCACGCGCTCTCTTTGCCCACCCATGTTGTGGATATAACCGGAGATGAGCGCGGGTGCAGCAGCTGACCGCATTATGAGGGAGCCGTTACAACCTGACTCTCAGGCGCTCAGTGGATGCTGGAGTTATACCGTCAGTTGATAACCCTCCAGGCCCCGAACTTTGCTCGTCGGGAGAGCTTCAAATTAGTTAGGAGTGCGCATATGCGCAAGGAGAATGGATTCCCAAGTTGACTGCCCGAGCCTGCCAGTCAATGAGTTTTGGCAAAACGACGGACACGATGTGAGGAGCTGCGTTGCAGCACGCATAGTTGCAGGCCCAAGCCGCGCTGATTGAGAGCTGAGCCCCCGCCACCCCCAGTTTGTTGTATAAAATCCTGGTCAGTGTCTGTTGTGGGCCAGTGGGTGTGGTGGCACGCCTAGGCGCGGGTTTTCTTCGAGCCAGCCACCTGCGTCCTCTCCCGCCTCCGGTCTTGACTTCGTAGCAAAACGGGGTCCAGCAAGGGGGAAGGGGGAGGGGGAGAAGGAGGTTGAAGGAGGGGGTGGAGGGGGAGGAGGTGGAGGAGGAGGAGGAGGGGGGGAGGGGGGGAGAGGACGCGGTGTGCGGAGCTGCGTCTAAGGCGTGCCACCCCATCCCTTCAGTATGAGGCCTTCGCGGACAGTGCCCTGCCTTCGCAACGTATGCTGCGTTCCAGCCTAACTACAGTTGAAGTCCAGCGATACAGGTCGTTTTGGAGGCCAGCCTGCGGGTGGTCCGACTGCCAGTGTGTGTGTGAATAAAAGGGTGAAGTTTTCAAACCTTCGGTTGCAGCAAATACGTTGAATCTGATTAGAAGAATAAAAATATGAACACTCATTGGCCAGAGACAGGATTGCACATGTGTTTTTCCAGTCTCCGAAAATGGGTAGGCGAAATAAGTACCCGGAACGCCAAATCGCAAATAAACCTCTACCGGCGGTTACCGGCTGCCCACCTGTCTCTCTTAGCGGTGTTGATGGACCATGATCGCTAAGTAGTGCACTGCCATCCGGCAATATATTTTTCCCCACAACCTCTCGCCCCCATGTCAAAGCGTCTTGTAAAGAAGAAGAAGAACCACCCTAATTCACAACGCTCCTTTTTGGACTTAAGCCTTGGGCACACCACATTTTGATGCTTTAGAGAAGAAGCAAAGAAAGTGCTCGTTGCATGCCTGGGACCAAAGGCCCGGATTTCGGACAGAGGGCAAAAGAGGAGAGAGTGGACCCGTGTTCAGGGAGTTGATTGCCCGAAACCCAAAGTAGTCCCTTAAATCTTGTGCAGTATTTGCGAAACACAGATCTTTACGCCGTCAAGAAGCATTTGAATTTTCTGCCCGTCAGCTCACTTATTGATGTGCTTGCCTCAGCCATTTTCTCGACGCTTTCGACTGGATTTACGGAGGTGTCTTTTCTTTGCACGACTAGGATTGCAACATTGTTTTTCTAAGATCGCTGATCTCGTTTGCACCATGCGGGTCTTTTTGGTTCTTCGGATCCTGAGATGACCTGATTGACCCAAAACTTTTACTGACCTGACTGATAACTTTCAGAAAAATTTTGGATGCTTGTTTAATTTCAAAAAAGTGGAAGCGGAATACATATGCGCTAGATTCCGAGTAGGGTGTGACTTCTTGACTGGAAAAAACATAGTTTGTTGTCGGCTACTATCCCTGTCAGACGGCATATAGCTAAGCCGCTTCGAAGCCATGCCCTAAGAGCCCTTAAAAAGAAAGGCTCAACACACTGCTGTTAGGTTGACCTCAGATGTCGGAATAAAAGCGCGTGTTTGGGACGGTGGAAATAAGCACTGAAACAGAGTCTCGCCACTGTACATATTGAAGTAATAAAGTTCGTTTAGAAGGCAAAAAACGTATTTCGTAAACTTTGCAGTCTGCTGCCACAGACTGTTAGCGAGTGTATAACCGATGCGCAGAATAGTTAACTTCTAGCTTGTCCCGAAAAAACAACAACTGCCTGGCTATTATACCAACCATCGTTCGCTGTTTGGTTTGGTTGGCGTCTTCCTCGTTGTCCTCTAAGATTTTTGAGTGGCATCCAGATCCATATGTCGGTTTAAGTACGATTCATCGGAATGCGTGGCTTTGCGAAAACGGTTTGGCATAAACGTTAGACTACAAAAAAAGTTGTAGGACCAGTTAACGAGCATATGTGCGTTTTCAATAAATTCTCGTCAGGCCAGTATATTTGTAGATGAAGGGGGCACAACTAAAACATGCAAGTGATAAGAGAAATTGGCAGGAGTATGGCTTATAGCGGGGATTACTGACTCCGGGACGCAGTTGGGCTAAAAGAAAATAAATGACATATCTACTTATACGTGTCAGAGGAAGAAATAAAAAGACCCCACCGCGGCTGTTGCGTGAGGGCAATCAAGATGTTTTAAGGTAGTTGTCGGAGTGAAAGTACGACAATGCAAGTAGGCGTGTGACCCTCAGTGTTGTGGGTAGGATCTCACTCGATCCCATTCTGTCTGCTCGCCAGCTTGCTACTGGTGACAACGAACGCCGTGTCATAGGACACATACCACCTACAGTACAAAGTATACATATACATACGTAAACACACATGCATACATGCATATATACATATAATACACATGCCAGCCAGCCATGCCACAACATCTGGGGCTCGATCCTGCGACCTGTTGGTTAGAAGTCCAACGCCCTAACCACTGAGCCACGGGCTAGTTGTCCTACTCATTGCGATCACGTGCATAAAATGGTAGAGGGACGCTCATCGATCGAGTTACCGAAGTCACTCGTCCCGTATTTAACTGCCGTGCCGCGATGAGGCTGCTGGCAGGGTTTGAGAGAGCCTCAAGGCAGAAAAAGGAACGAGTGAGTTCCGTAACGCGATCGGTGAGCCCCCTCTACCATTGCATGCGCGCGATCGCGATGGGAAGGACAACTAGCCCGCGGCTCAGTGGGTAGGGCGTTGGAATTCTAACCAACAGGTCGCAGGATCGAGCCCCAGTTGTTGCACACCCCCGGTGTAGTATGGCTGCCTGCTGACGATTAATAAGCCAGAAATGGCCATCCCAGTCTCCCTTGTCGTTGTCGACAATGTCCTCCTGCCTTTATAAGCGTATAGATTAGATGACACCGAAAAAGACAAGGGAGAACGGAATGTTCTGCGAGGGTTCTAGTTGGAGCCCCAAGGCACAATGGGACTAACCCGTTCCGTAACCTGATTGGTGAGCGCCCATCTATCATAATGTATATATGTTGAATAACGGAGGCGGTGTGCATTCCAAGATGTAATGAAAGGCGAAGGTCCGTCATAAAACCGAGTTTTGCCTATGGATTTTTAAGCTAATTAGACCAGCCCGTCGTCAGATGAAATGAATGATGGCGTATGGGGACACAGAGGTAGACAGAAGTCCATATCAGAATGTTAAAAGTGTGTTAAGATAGACGCCAGAAGTTAGGGGAGGTGTTGATATCTTTAGCCAATTCACTGATATTCCACAAGGTCCAGCATGAACTAGCAGGTGTTGTTTTAGAGTGGCCGCAAGCCAGTGAGCCGTGAACGCTGAAGTTCGTATTGAACGTCCAGATCGACATGGTGGTTGGTGCTACTTGTGTTGCAGTGTCAAGCTTCGGGAAATTCTCGCACCTGTCTGGTGTTAGCACTAGAGATCACATCAGTTCTGTCTTAACTGAAACAGTGATCACATTGAAGGACGTGCGCAAACACGAGAGACAAGGAGTTCCGTCGGCGGATGACTGACTTGTGTTCGTTGATGCGGGTCCCAAGTCGTCGGCCGGTATGGCCAACATAAACACAAGGGCAGTTAACACATGGAAGACCGCGAATGAAATTTGTTTTCTGCTTCTTGGGCACGGAGTCTTTCGCCTGAGACCATGCTGTGGGCATGGGGAACGCCGGTTTGTGGGCGATGGAGATGTCAATCAGACATGACTGGCGAGCGTTTCGAAAACTCTTGGCATGTAGGGCAGGGAATGGGATTTCCGTGGCATATTGTCTCCGCTATAGTCAAAGCTTTGCGGTTGTTTCTGGCGTCGGAGACAGTTTTTTTCAAAGCGGACCGTGCGTCCGTTTGGTCGGAAAAACCAACAGAAATAATTTAGTTTTCCTGAAGTTGGTCACTACTAATAAAGCAACGATAAATCCAGTGTAAAAGGTGTCATTGAAGACTTGGTTTACCTTGTTTACGCAATCAGTCTTGTCCATAATGACGAGTGCGCGACCTTTGTCAGCAGATAGCAGACATTTTCGTACATCGAAAAACTGGCAGAACATTACACTCACCAGCTTACACAAAGACACTGGTAAGGACGTCATTCTACATCAGGAGGGCAATAACTCAAGCTCCCACAGACGGAGTACCGTCAATAATCCGTTTCATTGGCAGATACACATCGTTCCGATGAAAAAAGTTATCAGATCGACCTAAATTACCCTTTCGAATTATTTTTCCAGAATGGTTCCCCTAGAGCATTAGTGAACCGATTCAGGAAACAACCAGAGATAATTCCAATCAGGCGCCCAATTTAAGTAGTTAGCGAAACTTTCCGTGCATTATTTATGTGTCTGAAAGCATTGAAAGCCACTTAAGGAAACATATAGTACAAGTGGCGCACAAACTGATGACTACCTTACACATTCAACCTGTAACCCTATGGATAGGGTTGGCTACCGTCACAAAAAGGGGCTCATCTAAAACATCCCCTGCGGTGCTTGTGATGCCGTATATTGTGGCTAAATGAGAAAATTAGCCCCAACACACATACATGAGCACCAACTGACAGTTAAAAGGCCAAGTCATCAGTCTCAACTGGCCGCGAATGCCCTAGGTATCGGGCATAACTTCGCTTGGGACAAACCCGTGCCGTCGGCGTCTGCCCTACCAAGAAAGACCGAGAGTTCCCCAAAGCCATGCGTTCAGGTTAGTCATGCATCAATCGACGTGTTGAGTTAGGTGGCACGTATAAAAATCTAAAGGAAAATGGAAAAGACGAAGACCAATCAATAGATGATGACTCACACGGCGGCCGCTTACTGACGCAAACAACGAAAGAGTATCGATTTTTAAGCAGGTTTGGAATGCTAATATTTTTTAGCACACTTACACAACGTCCGACGACAATCTGGGGAACCAGCGTCAAAAAGTTGCCTAGTGAAGTCTCCTGCTTTGCTCTGGGGACATATTTTACTTCAAATTATCTTTTTAGGGATGCCTGCCTTCCAATTATATATACACATATTCATGCGTAAGTATTGAAAGGTAGGCATCCTAAGCGATATAAGTTGAAAAGAGATGGGTTCTTTGGGACAAGAGGGTTTATTGCGTAAATTTTCGACGCTGGTTCCCCAGGTCGTCGTCAGAGGCAAACGAAGAGCAAATGGGAAAGCAAGGAACAGCTAACGTCACGAGTGCACATAAAATTGATACCTGCATGGCGAGTGCGCCGGTTGGCGGCCGCCGTGTGTCAGCCTGAGCTGGTTGGCTCCTTTCTCTTCCATTTCTCCTTCAGGTTTCTGTACACGGCATCCAACTCGATATGTCGGCTGATGCATGATTCATCCGAATGCATTGCCTCGAGGAAATCTCGGCCTTTCTTGAAAGGGCAGACAGCGACAATGCGAGCTTTGTCCCGAGTGAAAGTGTGCCCGGTGTCCAGAGTATGCATGGCTACCTGAGACAGATGGTCTCGCCTTTTTACTGCCAACTGGTGCTCGTGCATGCGTGTTGAGGCGGATTTTCCAGTTTTGCCACAATATACGGCAGGACATACATCATACGGGATCTTGTAGACGACCTCTTTCTTGCTCAGCTGGTTAACCCTATCCTTAGGATGTACCAGCTGAGAGAGCAAAGTAGTCGTAGGTTTATGCGCCAATCGAATTTGGTGCTTTATTAAGTGTCTTTCGATGAGTTCAGACACATTCTTAATGTAAGGAAGTTATGTAATTATATATGTAATGGTAGGGGGCGCTCACCGATCGTTTATACGGAACTCACTCGTTCCGTTGTGCCTTAAGGGCTCTCTCTCGAGCCCAACCAGCAGCCGCACAGCGGCGCATGATATATAGGCAGAATGGCATTACCGACAAACACAAAGGAGACTGGAATGGCCATTTCTGGCTTATTAGCCGTCGCCAGCCAGTCATACCCAAGCCCGAAGTGTGGAACACCCGAGCCTCGAACTCGCGACCTGTTAGCTAGAAGTCCACGCCTCTAACCACTGCGCCACGAGCCCGTTGCCCTGTCGGTTTTCGATCGGGAATATATAATGGTAGGGGGCTCTCACCGATCGTTCATACGGAACTAACTTGCTCCGTTGTGCCTTAAGCGCTCTCTCTCTCGAGCCCAACCAGCCCAACCAGCTGTGCGGCTGGTAGGTTTTTCGATACAGAACAAGAACTTAGAACTGCCAACGCTTCTTTCTTACAGGAACTGAGAGCTGAATTCCATGACGCAATCTCACGCCCGCCAAAACGCCCATCAGTACAATCTCGAACCCCAGGAGAGCCTCCAGCGCCGAGTGTCAAGGCTTCTAAGTCATCGCTTCAGCTTGCAAAAAAACGAGCAAAACAGAGGTAATTTTTCGTCTCAAATTCACAGGCCTATTTAAAACTGCACGAGCAGTACATCGTAGTAATCTGAAATCGCACCCCCCCCCTATCAGTTACAAAAGTCATAGTTTAGTCGACGAGACGCATACCACACGCAGAAACCTAAGTGATGATCTTTCCAGACGTCTGCAAGGAAACACGGAACAACGTCGATTGAGCCTCCATTTGAACGCATTGAAGATGGGAACAATAGATTTTCCCAAAACATTTATGCGAACCGATTAGGGTTAAGGAACTCGTCTCTTGCGTTACCGTAGGGCTCGTAAAATTGCCCGTGCGTCTGGAGATCAAATATTCGTCCACATCCTGATATTTACTTGCATGGAGGGATGGCCGTAGAGGCGTTACTATGATGAGACTATGACCGTCGTATGCAACGATGTCCACCGTGCATCCCACGGAGTGAACGCAGCACGATTGGCTTGCGCGTGAACTAGTCTACAATAAAACGGACTTGCGTAGTGTCTGTCGCGCTTGCTCTTCCCCAACCCCCTTGCGCGGGTGGCAAGATGACGTCAGGCTGAATGGGGGCGGGTCCGGGCGCAGCAACCGACAACGTGAAACGAGTCATCTACGCGTGCCACACACGACCTGGATCTTATTACTTGTCCCGGACTGCAGTACAGGCGATTTGCATTCCACTCATGTGACAGTGTCATAGGAAATGCACCAATCTGACCCTCAGTTATGAGAGGGACCGAGTTATTCCGTCAGTTGGTAGCCTTTCAGGCCGCAACTCGTAGCGCGTCGTCATAGGTTTGGGCACGTCAGATTATTTATAGTGAAGAATCCACCGACATGCCGTGGGAAGGGACTTTCGTATGTTGACCTCACTCTCTCTTCCCTCTGCCGGGCACCAGTGGGCTGTTCCAGCATGTCAACCAACGGATAATTGGAATGGACACCGTGGCTGATGTGGCGTGTTATCGAATGCACATGCGACAGTGGTTTGGGCCCATGTGAACTTAACACTGCCCGACAAACTCATACCGTGAGCCAATCTAACCCCCGGTTCTGTCTAGCCCATCCGCAAGCCAGCCCATTTTAGAAGTCACACTGAAGTACGATCATTTCATTTAGGGAAGATGCGAAAGAGGGTTGATATGGCAGTTTCCGCCAAACTTCCAAGTGGACATGTAAGGAAGAGTAATTACGCTAACCGTATTTAAGTCTGTGTAGGGAGGCCAAACGATCTAGCTAAGAACTTCGAAGTCTCGGCCAAGCAAAGAAGGGGAGATGGCTCAGTGAAGTTCTTCTTTTTCACAAATACTCATATATGAAGTATTCTCAGCTAACGACGGATGCCAACGGTACTGGTATTCGGGGACGAATAGAGGAGATTTTGTAGATCGCTGTTTCCTCATACTTGCTACTCTTTGGCTGAACATTTTATATCTTCAAGGATAATGATTGGTCCCTCTGTGGTGAGCAGAGTTATTGCATTATGTTCACATTGCTAATTAATGTTCACCCGGCAAGCCTTTCGCTTCAAACAATTCCGTACCCGTTTTTTTGATTAGCCCTCTTGTCGGTCAAAGAGTCGGACCACCCCAAGTGGCCGCAACCTTGAAACAGGCCAATCGCGGCGAGAGGCTGGGAGCCCATGAGCACGACAGAATAGCCACCAAAAAACGAAATCTCCTCATTGATGTGCATCGCCGCCGGAAGCAATTCCTGGAACAGAAATATCCTGTGAGTGCAAAGTAGACCACTGTAAAAAAACATCATAAATCTTTGTTTTATATTTTGGAAACTTTCATCGTTATACGTGACCCCAGACTTGAGGATGTGATCTGTTTTTTCTAAAAGTTGTTCCAAATAGACTGCTGCTGATTGCTGAGAAATTAAAGGCCGAAAACCGTCATTTCATTCGGTCTCGTAGCTGTCGGCGCCATATAACCGCCGTTTAGGGCTCATAATAAAGGTCTGAGGAAAAACAGAATGACCATTTTATGTCACGAATTCGGAGTGACAAGTTGCCACTAACCTCAGAACTTCATCTATGTCGGAGAAAACTACTAATTTCATCTGGAAAATAAGACGTCAAATGAAATACCCACTGCATTTAAATGTCTAAATGACTGTTGCTGGTAGGGAAAAATAAAATCTATCCAAAAGAGGAAATATTTGTTCTGTATGCATTGCCAACGGTTTAGGTAAAGCCAAAGTCCAAGACTCCGGCTAATCCAGTCCAGGAAGAAACCATCATTTATCAGAAGGAGTCCTCTTTTAAACGAAAATGGCATTGTCGGGCGCTTGCTGAGAGGCAGCTTCCTGTCAGCCAATGACTGCCCTCCATTTTCAAACTTCCGAGTCACTAACTTTTTTGCCAAAGGAAACCCCAAACCGTGCGGTTTACGTATACCCTCGGTGACTCACTGGTTGTTGAACCTAACCAATTCTGGATTGTCCCCTTTAGGGAGGAATCTTGAAGCGGGTCCGACTCGCAGACTGGTGCAATGTCGGTTCGGTGAAAACTCCCCAATGTAAGGTTAAAGAGGTAAGCCACTTGTCTTACAAAATGTGCCCTGATAAGGCCATATTCCAGCTAAGATATCAATGCTTTTGTTTCGGAAATTCATTTTTCACCCAGGTCAAGCCGCTTTGCTATCATTTGCACCTAAATTAGCTGTTTCCTAAAAGCCACATTCGAGTCGATTTCCGACGGGAGGTAAAGTAATTAAAACTTCAGGATGAAAGACGTCCCCTGTGCGCAGCTCATCATTCACTTTGCTGGAAGGCAGTGGCAACTGACAATTGCATGAATCATTTGTTTGAGATAGACAGTCGCCACTTAGTAGTGGACCATGTCTATGAGAAATATAAACTGACTGTGATTCCTTCTGTGCTCACGGTAGATAAGGTATCCGGTAGCAGGTGAATACTCATTACATTTTACAATAAGAACAATCTATAATGCACTCAGTTTCTCGAGAATGTTCATAACCTTGAAGGTTGGGCGGAGGAATATGGCTGCCGCATTACAGGGGGTCTTGTCCTAAATCATAGGTGGACTAGTGTTAGGATTGGGGGTGGGGTTAGTTTCATGGTTAGGGACAGAGTTTGGACACGAAAATAGGTACCCCCTAGAATTTGGCGCGAGACCACTAGCAGTGCGGAAAACTTCATCTTTCCGTTTCCGGTTAAATTGTTAATGAAGGTTGTCATAACATTGGCAGTACAATCCTATTGTAAAATTAAAAAGATCAGTCCCGGTTTTATGGCACCAAAGCTGTGCACAGAAACACCGAAATGATCGGCCTGGGCTATCTACTGAACATTAATAGTGCCGCAGAAAGTAGAGTTGTTCCTTACCCAATAAAACACAGTTCCTATAATTCCATCCACCTTCTTAGATAGACTTCACTGCAACCTTCCAGTGAGCGGGATCTCTAGGATTCCATATTAAGTTTCAAACTTGGCCGCTAGTTACTGCTTTGCAACAACTCCAGCAGAACAGAAACCCGCTTTCCCAGATCGCCAAAATCCTGCGCGTATTGTTGGTTTACTATTAACTTATTCGGAAATCTTCTACCGCATTCTCTGCTATTACATCGCTGGCATACTCGGCGATTTTATAATATGTGAAAAGACATCCTTTGATGGCGTCAAGTTTCGGTCAATGTCGTTAGTGCTGTACAGCATTAGGATACAGAGTAAAAATTATGGTCTCGAAGCTCGCAAACAAAGTCCACGTGCTTAACTAATACCTTTCACCGACAGTGATTCAGAATTGGCAGTCAAGAGCCGTTCAGATGGAACTTAGGTTTCGAGGTACGATGGTCGATTACTCGAAGATCCTAAAAGTAAAAGGCAGCGAGTTCAATTAGGTGGACAATCTTTACTGGGGCGATAGAGTGTACAATCAGCTTAGTAAGCAATTGTAGGAAGGGTTCTCACCAGGCAAATGTATCAGCCGTTAAAGTTGTAGTCCCGGCGTAAAGCCCCCGGGCTTAGTCCACTCACAGCTTATCAAGCAACGCCAATTGGCCTCGAGCTCTCGCCAGTTTGTTGCCGAGGCTTTCGCGGCTCAAGCTATTTATTGACAGGGAGCTTGAGGCGGACTGAAGGCGGCCGCGGGAGCCGACTACCAGACCTTACCAGATCAATCATATGAAGTTTGAAAGATGACAGCGGCAGACGGCTGACACCGCTTTAGTAATAAACGGAACCCGAAGGACAAGAGATTGGTCTGTGTTCTGTCTTCCTTCACAACCTACTCGGCGCCAACCCCAAGTAGAACAGCGTGAAGAGGAAGATAGCGTGAAAAAACTAAGCATGACGTCCAGATGACTGGACAATCCAACTATAGTGCTTCTTCGATAAAGAGACCACGGCAACGCAATGCCGACACAAACAAAAGACGATATCCAGTCATCCAGACTCCTTTTGTCTATCTGCAAATTTATCATCGTCAGTTCGCACTAATCTATAAGCATTTGTAAAAAACTACTGTTCAAAGGGAGTTAAATAAAAATAAACTGGAACGCTGTGATTTCCTGGCCTAACAAAACAACGAATTCAGTGTTTCTGTTCCCTCCTGTGGCAAAATGAATCATGTGCCGGTGGCTCTTTCTGCAGTCGCGAGTTTCTAACCGCCATTACCTCCTAAGGGTAGAGAGCTTATCCTAAGCAGCCGGCATTAAGTTTGAACTAACCGCGGGATTCCCCTGGCTCTGGTAAGCAGGTTGGTAGTTCCAAATGTACAGGTGAAAATTAAACTGAAAGAAAGTCAGTGGTATCTCGAAGCTTTTGACAACATGCACGACTGACAAACGATAGGGACAGAGAAGATAACGGACGATAGAGTGACCAGAACTATTTCAGTTTAAACTAAAACTTGAACGTTTTGTGTCCTACCTAGTCGATATTTCGAAGCCAGGTAAGGGGCATCCAAAGTTTGCACTGGAATAGACAGAACAAGCAACCTTCACGTCTACCTGGAGATAAGTCTAAATTGTGCATCGAAGCCCAAGAAACATTTATCAAACACTTTTGATACTAATTCAGCAATGAGTACTGACAGAGACGAGGTTGACAGGAATGGCCACTTCTGGCTTATTAGCTGTCATCGGCCAGCCATACCCAACCCCAAGTCCGGGTGACTTTAGATTTGAACCGGGGTTCAGCAACCGTCGAGCGTTCAAATCCTGCGCCCTAACTTTGCGCCACAGGCCCATTGTCCTTCCTGAAAATATTGCTGGTCGCCGCGCGACTGATTGCGATGGCTCTAGGTTGGGTCTTACGACGCTGATCCGATCGGCGAACACCCTTTCCAAGATAGATACTAGTTCAAGATAAAAAGCGTGCTTAGTCGAGATTGCGAAACTAGCTGACAGTAAACAAAGTCCCAATGACATTTTTGCGCGTTTGCATGCTAACTTTTGACCGAATGTCTCTCTAGGCCTCTAGGCTCCGCTGAAGCAGTAATTATTTTTAATTGGGCTTCAGTTATATTTACTGGAAGGGTGTATTGATACACATTCCGTGTTTTCCTTCTGTAAGCCCTGTCGGGAAGGAATATTTCAGTCTTGAGTACCCTGCTAAGAATTTTTTATTTCGGAAAAGAACCTGCAACTGGACGTTTCTTTGCATTTATAAACTAGGTACTCTGTATGTTTCCTGCATCAAATACACATGATCCTAAACGTGTTTCCAAAGTCACAACCAGGCGACTGTAGAATGCTGCAGCAAACAAGCATCACGTTGGGAGTGGAATTAATAGTTTTGTGTATAACAGGTCACGAGGATTATTAGAATGGTAGAAGCTTCAAGGAAGACACAAGATCCTAAGGGAGCGCATAGGGCACTTTTGTGCATTTTGTTATAAAGTGTGGTTTACACAGACGTCAAAAGTACACGGAATAAATAAATACTGCTTAATTGGGCAATTTTTCCAAACAAAATGCACACAGACGGCTGAGCAGGGTACTACTGTGTAGCTACTCACTTAAGCTCTCACAACCTAATGTTCAGTCTTGAGATCTCACCTAGGTAAGACTTTCCATTTGAGAGCACATCAAAACATGTCACTTCGCATCACGAATTCCGATGTACACAACGTCTTTTCAGTACAGATCTATCAGGTTTGGAACGATGTAGATCTTTGCCTTCCAAACGCGCCATCCTCCCCCATATGCGTTGTTTTCATTAAGCGCACGGTACCTATTAACACTCTCACAGAGATTGCTGGAGATAGGTGACGGGGGTTATGTCATTCTGTGGCCAGCAAACACTAATCTGCGTCTGTCTCGACATTTTCAGCTGACTCAAGCCTGGGAAGAGAAGAAAGCCGTGGCTGGGGCCTCACCGTCTCAGCCTTGCTCCCCAGTTCCCGGTGCAGTGATCAACCCCCTACCCAGAAGGCCCCGGGAGCGCATCGAACTGGTCCGTGTGGAAAATATGGAACCCTACAAGAAGTACTTCGCCGCATTGGACAAACTGAAACGCGACGCCAAGTCTCGAGATAGAAATGCAAATGGTTAGTGGTCGGTTTCGCCTTTTGTTCATATTCATTAGCGATTTATTACCTCAAATGAGCCTCCTTTTTGAGCCGTCTGCTGACCTTTTTCGGTTGAAGTAGTCGATCGTAAGTCCCCAAAAACGTACAAGAATGTTCAAAGGAGCCATGACAGTAACGAAATATTTTTAAACGACACAATCAACGCTAACTACTAACCATTTGCAGTCCGTGTGGAAATATGGAACCCTATAAGAAGTACTTCGCCGCGACGTCAAGTCTCGAGATAGAACGGTGAATGATTAGTAGTCAGTTTCGCCTGTTGTCTGTCTTCTGTTTGCGCCATCTGCTGGTCTTTCCCGGTTGAAGTCGTCAATCGTAAGCCCCAAAGACCATAGAAGAATGCTCAAAGGAGCCGCGACGTGAATGACATGTCTACAAACGACACAATCAACGCTGAACTACTGGCCGCTGTCACTGTTCCGCAGTAGTGCCAGTGCGTTCTTTATGATAGCGGGAATCGACAACACCGTCCAAACGGCGTTCTGTCTTGCACCATTAAGATATGGCGCACTGACGTTCCTGAACGTGCTCCTAGCACAGCGCCTGAGAAATCTGGGTATCAGTGCATTTGTCAGCGTTCAAGATGTGACCGTTCGACCACCTCAAGCGACTGCATTCCCCGCCTGCCCAATAGAGTTGGCGCAGGGACGGTTACTTGAGTGTGTGAACAAGTTCGTAGTGCGTCAGTCTATCGCATTCTCTGTTTCCACACCCGTATGGATCCGATAACGAAACAATGACGCGATGATCGGAGGCGGGCTCGAGTGCGGTGGCTGACAAGGCTTAACAGTCCGTTTACGCGTACCACGCACGGCCTGGTTCCTGCAGAATGTATGAGGCTTCCACAAAGGCGGCTCAGCCCTCAGATGATCAAGAGCGTCAATGGGGACTGCATTGAAAAGGAGCCATTGCAGCCTGATTCGCAGTCCTGGGAATGATCGGATTATCTCATCAGTTGACAGCCTTCCAAGACACGGCATTCGAGCGCATCAGATTCGTTTTAGTGAGGAATACGCTGGGATGCCGTGCGGACCGATTCCCCAGTGTCCACTTAACTCTCTCTCTCTCTTCCCTCTGCCATGCACCAGCAACCTGCTGGGGCCTGTTCATCAGCTGATGACGGGATTGGATGGTGGGACTAACGCAGCCTGCGGGTCTGCCTTTAGGGGGTGACACATACGCACATGCACGGCAGTACATATACGCACGTGTGAACCCAGCACAGCTCGGTAAACACGTGTCAAGAGTCAGTCTGAAGACCATCTAGGCCCAGCCCTGTTGCGGGGCCTAGCGTCCACTTTAGCTCCCTAGGCACAGGCCGCGTATTTTATCGTAAATTGGAAAATCAGAAGCGCAACGGGAGCTTAGTAGGCATAAATGGTAGAGAGTCAGTGGAAGTTCTTCGCTTTTTGTCCCGAAAATGATTCCAGATGGGGAGAGCTCCTACTCTTTAATTTATATATTTAAACTGAGTTATTGCCTCACTCATGAACGACTCTCGCTACTCCTCTCGAGCCGCTTAATGGATTCCTTTGCCTAGACGCAGTCCTCAGTCGTACCTTGTGGCAGTCTAGGATGTGAGATCAACTTAAACCACGCACAATAAGTTCGTTTCGTCTAGTGTCAGAAGTCAGGGAGCTGTGAGGACTAGTTGATTCTGTATACAGGGCAGGTTGCCGTAAGTTGGCCGTTTGTTTGCGACAGAGATAAGCGTCCGTTCACGCAGAGTGTCAGTCGCGGTGTGTTGTTTTCGCGGGCGTGTCTGGGTCAGCAGGAGGGGGTGACTGGCTGAGTGTTGGTCGTGTGATTGGACAAATTAGGGGAGGAATAGGGGCGCATGCGCACAATGCCTTACGGGTATCAAGCCAGGGCGTTAGACGCGCGTGAGGTGATGAAAGTTTGTGAGGTCAGCCGACAGTCACTGAAGTTGGACCGGAGGTGTCTGAGTGTTAGCCGGCGGGGGTGGCCGTGTGTCAACAGCTATCACAGCCATTGTTCGACGAAACGGAGACTGGAGCGGCTGCTACAAACTTTCGTTATATTTTTTGGGGTGAAGAATTATTTCCTCGATTTCGCCAGCCCATAATGTCGCTATGGAGACGAGAAGCCTTACCAAAATAACAGAGCTATGCTAAAAGGGGGCATATGTACCGATTACAAACGTTTTCACCTATCAAACGCATCCTAAAGCCTGGAAACAGGAAATGCAGCTTTCAAAATTGTGCTGTAAGGTAAATTTACAGACACATAGTATTTAAAAACGGTCGTAAATATTGGCTTGACCGGCAGGGCTGAGCTGTACATATATTACACACTTTGACACATTAATTACGACTGTCTCGAGAAATGACGGCTGTTAACGACAAATGGAACTTGGACAGATGCTACAAACATCCTCATAGCTGCCAAACCAATTTAATTTTCGACCTCGGTTATTGTGGATTGGAGCTATTTGAGATATACCTAAAGACACCGATGGTAATTTGCCTGTGGAGCCTGCATGACGCCTACATCAGAAACAGTAAATCCGGCATAAACCTAAAAAGTTATTATTTTTCAGGACCTAATGTGTCCTGCATGAGCAGTCATCAACGACGTGCACTTTATTCTGAAATACTCTGTCTTTTCTGTTCTTTGCATAGGCGTGCAGTATGATTCTGAGTTTAATGATGCGCGTGTGTATGCGATTCATTTGAAGGAACAGTTTGTTTTGGCCTTTTTGAGCGAAGCAGAATCAACCGTAGTGAATTTAGTATAGTCGTTGTTGTTTACTTTACGCAATGCAGATGAAAGTTGATTGTTTGAAAAGAAGAGCCTCTGAAGAGGTGCCCACCGTTTTATCACATTCACTTCCAGCTTTCACAATTGTGCGGGCGTAATTAAATGCACGCGCAAGGTGCCTATCCCCGTCGCCTAAAAGCCAGCAACCAGAGGATGGGGCTGTCATTTTGTAGGTGCCCGCTTGCGCGTCGGTGCATTCGTAACCATGACGACGTGCCTTGGCAACTTGCTCATTAGAAGAAAACGACGAGTCACAAGTCGGACGCTAACCAAAAGCTCCCATAGCAGGCGGCAGTGGTTTCCAAATTGTACAGTCACCTTTTGTTCTCCTTCTTCCTCCACCAAGTTTATGAACCGCCAGCCCGAGACGTCTCCCTTTCCGTGTGGGCATAAAATTACCTGTTCCAAGATGACGACATTATTGATAAACACGTCTGGCTTTAATGGCTTTAGGGAACTAAATCCACAGCCTCATTGTGTAGTATATGAACAGACATGGTTTACAAACAGAAAGGGTAGGTGGGCTAACTCATGAAATGTCAACCGAAATTCCGAAATGCGTTTTCGTTTCGAAAAGATTAAATAAGTTGGGTTGTAAAATTAGTCAGCCTGCAACATGATTCTATAATAAGGCAATACCTCAGGATGCCGGCTTTCGAATGAACATCCTGCCGGCTGCATGCAAAAACGATACTCTGTAAAACATGACGATTTAAACAGCATGCATTTTTCTCATTGATTTGGATGCCCTTATAAATTCAATTATATTTCATAGAAAGTATGCATAAAAATATTTATTCCTTCACTCATACGGTAGAAAATTACGTCTTCTTTCAATTTTACACTCGAAGGAAGGGTATAATTTGGTTTTATACAACTTTTCCAATTCCCGAACAATTTTGAACCCAACCTACCGTTACACTTGCATTCAGGGTTCCAAAACTACAAGCCGTATATTTTCCGCGTACGGAAAACCACACATTTCTCTACAATAATAAAAGGGGACCATACAGGGTGCATAAAATTTAGCAGCGGATTTGATCCATAGTGTGAACTTAACAAGCCACATTGGTAAATGCAGAGACACGACGATTTATGAACGGCCATTTCACGGTATTTAAAAATGCCACAATAAGAAACTTTTTAAAAACCGAATGCTACCCTTCCATCAAGCATAAAATTGGGAGAGATGTAATTATCTACCGAATGAGCGAAAGAATGAATGCTTTTATGCATATTTTCCACGAAATGTTATTGGATTTTAGGGGCGTTGAAAATCAATGAGAAAAATTCATGCTACCTAAGTAGTCGTTTCTTACAGAGTGTAGTTTTTGCATGCAGCCGGCAGGAAGTTCATTCGGAAGCCGGCATCCTGAGGTAAGTGAAATATCATAGAATTATCTTGCAGGCTGACTAGTTTTACAACCCCACTTAATTCATCTTTTCGAGACGAGAACGCATTTTGGAATTTTGATTGACATTTCATGAGTTCGCCCACCTACTATAAACGAAAATAACGTGACCGTGGTCTTCAATAAGCTAGCCTAACCGAACGACGAAATACGAGTATTCCGTCGTGCAATAAATATCGGGTAGGACTGACTTATATGGCCCCCTTAACAGGATATGGAAATAGAAACGCCCCGTCAAAGTAATAAGGGTTGACCTGCGCATAATTCCGGAAAGGACAAAATATTCCAGTTTCTTAACTCCAATAATAACCTTAGTATGAAACTAAGCCGTTGCTCAAATCTTGACCCGGACCCTAAACTAAACCTCGACTCTGCAGTTAACACTAGTCCCCACAGTAACCTAAAGTTGCTCCTGACTCACCTTAGACTAACCTTAGACGTAGCACTTAGCCTAACCTTAGCCCTAACCTTAAATCTATCTTTAATTTCAGTGTAAGTGGGCTCAAAGCCACCTGTAAAGCAGGAGGTACCTATTCCAATTTTCCACCGACCGCTTAAGTGGGGTTACCATATTGGTTATCTTGCGGCCCATTCCCGGCCTTTCTATGTACTTATATTCTGCCGCCTGTGAAAAGCGCACGCCTTTTCTATTGCGTTTATGGCACCCTTATAAAGTAAAGTGTGTTGCGTGGAAAATGTGTTCAGAATATTCTTTCCCGTGCTCATTGGTTGCAAATCACGTCTACTCTGTGAAAGGATATGTTTAGGTTTTAAAAAGCTTTTCGATTCCGGTCTGCAGTTGCATTTGCGTTTAGGGTTTAGAGTCTAGAAGCTGCATTACTTACATGTAAGAGAGATCATACATTTATCTCTGCCTTTAAGAAGATACCTTACTAATGGTAGATGAGTGTTCATCGATCGTTTTTACGGAAGGCACTCGTTCCGTTGTGCCTTACAGGCTCTCTTTCGAGCCCGACCAGCAACCGCACAGTGGCGCGCGATATAGACAGAATAGTAGTACCGACAAAGACAAAGGAGATTGGAACGGCCATTTATGACTCATTAGTCGTCGTCAGCCGGTCATACCCAAACCCGAAGTGTTCGACACCTAAGACTCGATCCCGCGACCAGCTGGTTAAAAGTCCAACGCTTGTAACTGCCGATCCACGGGCTCGTTGTCCTGCCGGTTTCGATCGGGTATACGCAATGGTAGAGGGGCGCTCACCCTATTGAGTTCCATAGAATTTTGCGATGGATGTGAACTACATTGTATATTTCTTTAGCAGCAGTGATAAACAGACAGATGCGTGCCATTTGAACGTCTTAAAAAATCTCACAATTGCGAAATTTTTTAAAACTGAGACCTGTGCCTTTCCTTGGCTTACAAAATGTAAAGAAGGCGTGATTTGCTTCTACATGAGTACACAATCATATTTTTAACATGTTTTTTCAATAAAATATGTTTGAATTTATAGGGGCATCGAAAATTAGTAGAATAAATGCACGCAGCTTAAGTGGTCACTTTTTGCCGAGTGCGGTATTTGCAGGAGGCTGAAAAGAGATGAATTTAAAAATCGGCACTCTGATGTGACTGAAATATTCTGTGATTATGCAGCATGATAACCCATATTGCAATCCCACTTAAGCATATCACAATCAAAAACTCATTTCAGGATTTCAGTTAACAGTTCGTGAGATGGTTCAGCAACCGCACATTTTCGCAGGTCGTTGTACAACGACTAGCCGCCAATAATTTAGAGCTGTTAACTAAGAGAACGGGGGAGCCCAGTGTGTCGTGTTTGGTTTATTTTCTGACGCCAGCTATTCGTGCTTCGAGCACAGGCAGGAAAGACCTATGATCTAAACCGTGGTGTTTTTTCACACTACTTTGAATATTCGCGTCTGAGAAGGCATGTGACAATGTCCCAAGTTATGGAGCACCCGACTTAATGACGAATCTAAGTGAGTCTGGCAGTCTTCTGGTGGGTTCTAGGTGGACTACTTAGGAAATCCTGCTTGAGCCGTCAACTTGCTGTATCAGATTTGGTGAATTCCATACGGTGCAGTAGGCTGGGAGGTTAACGTGACCCAATTGTGATTAAAATCAGGTCGTCCGGCGGAGCCTCGTAGCTCTGAGGGCTAGGGCGTTGGCTGTACCTAAGCCTTCCCCTTGCTGTCGTGGGTTCGAATCCCACCGAGACGACGAGTGTTTCACAGTTAGGTCAAGATAAATAATTCAAGTTGGACTTCAGAATCAGATCCTTCGCTCGAAGCACATGTCCGGGATAATATCCGTGCTGGGGTTATCATGGAACAAGTGGTATTTGTTCCTCACTGCCTGCTTGTTGGTATAGCGTGAATATTGCGCAGTTATTCCGCCGGAGCTGACGAATTTCAGCTGAAATATCCTTATCGACTTTTGGACTGAGCCGGAAAAGGTCTTTCTCGAAAGATTAACTCCCAGTTCACTACTACAGTGGGTGAGCTAACTCCTGAAATGTCAACTGAAATTCCGAAATGCGTTTTCGTCTCGAAAAGACTAATTAAGTAGGGTTGTAAAACTAGTCAGCCTGCAACATAATGCTATAATATTTCAGTTACCTTAGGATGCCGGCTTTCGAAAAAACTTCCATCCGGCTGCATGCAAAAACTACACTCTGTAAAAAATGACTACTTATGTAGCATGAATTTTTCTCATTGATTTTCGATGCTCCTAAATGTCTAATTATATTTCATGGAAAACATTCATAAAAATATTTATTCCTTTGCTCATTCGGTAGATACTTACGTCTTTTTCTAATTTTATACTCAAAGGAGGGACATAATTCGGTTTTCAAAAACTTTTCTAGTTCCAGAATAATTTTGAACCCGCCCTACCGTCATGCGTGGATTCAGGGTTTCCAAACTACAAACCGTATATTTTCAGCGTACGGAAAAGCACACATTTCTCTACGGTAATAAAGGGGAGCATATAGGGTTCATAAAATTCAGTAGTGGATTTGAACCATATTGCAACTTTACAAGCCACATTGGTAAATGCAGAGATATGACGATTTATAAACGGCCATTTCAGGGTATTTAAAAGTCTCACAATTAGAAACTTTTTGAAGACCGAATTATACCCTTCCTTCGAGTATGAGATTGGAAGAGGACGTGATTTTCTACCGAATAAGTAAAAGAATGAATATTTTTATGCATGCTTTCCATGAAATATCATCGGACTTTTAGAGGCATCGAAAATCAGTGCGAAAAATTCATGCTATTTAAGCAGTCATTTTTAACAGAGTCTAGTTTTCGCCTGCAGCCGGAAGTTCATTCGGAAGCCGGTCTCCTATGGTAACTGAAATATTATAGAAGCGCTTGCTTTGTTTGCAGCAGTACCATATCTAATAAACGACTCCAGACCTGGCTTGCCGTAGTAGCGGGTCCTTAGTTCCTATTGCCTTGGTCTGAGTGGTTTCATCTGACCGGTGTGTCACCTCGATCTCGAGTCGTGCGAAAAGGCGACTGACAGCTCTCGAGACGTTCTTAGCGTGGTGATGTACTCATCAATATCTGGTCTCGTGCGATCTGGTCCCGTTTTTAGCGTGCTTCAATACTCATCGAACATGCTGTCTACGGCCATCATAGCCATGTCTGGCGTCCTTGACCGAGGCCCCATTGCGTCAAGATCATTCGCCCTCGCAGTGAGCGGTTCCAGACCCCCTGACCTGCGAGCAATCGACTGACTCCAGCTGGGACGCACATGCATCCACGGCGTCACAGCTGCCCATGCGTCACGTGAACATCGACCCTCGACAAATCGACACACACCACCCTCGAACCTCCAAAAGCAGCTGCCACCACTGTCTAGTGGACACTCAGATACGACTGGACGCAGCCAACATCAGACTTGGCTTCATCAGCGGCCACTGCCGCCCTAAAGGACAATTCGCAATGAACCCCTCATTCTGGTGACGTCTGTCTTCTCCTTAGAAGTCGGGATATGGCCTGATGATTGGAGGACTGAGTGCACTCTCACCGCTCAGACGCGACAAACGGATTTTATTTCGACAACCTTGTCCTCCTGTTGTCTGGAGTGCATTTCAACATTATCGATAGTGCTCTTCGCAAATGCGTTTGCAGCCCAACCATTGATTGCTAATGCAAACCGAGTATTTCTATGGTGGTTGCCACCCCCCTGAAAAGTACTCTATCGAGCACGACCACCCGTCAGCTAGAAGCGGGAAACCTTGTCGAGCAAGTGATCAGTGCGCTCATAACGACAGGCAGTAAGTGCAAAACAGTAGTATATACATTGTGCTTTGGTAGAGGGGCGTTCACCTATCGTTATTACGGAACTCACTCGTTCCGTTGTGTCTTACGGGCTCTCTCTCGAGCCCAACCAGTAGCCGCACAGCTGCGCGCAATATAGGCAGACTGTTATTACCGACAAAGACAAGGGAGCTCGAGGGAAAGACCGTAAGGCACAACAGAACGGGTGAGTTCCGTAAGAACGATCGGTGAGCGCCCCCTACCATTGTATATTTCCGATCGAAACCGACAGGGCAACGGGCTCGTGGCCAAGTGGTTGGAGGCGTGGACTTCTAACTAACAGGTCGCGAGTTCGAGCCCCAGATGCTCCACACCTCGGGGTTGGGTATGACTGTCTGACGACGGCTGATAAGCCAGAAGTAGTCATTCCGGTCTCCCTTGTCTATGTCGGTAATAAAACTGTGTTTTGCTGTACACATTTAGAGGAGACACAACTTCGCGCAGGTCGATAACATCCTGGGAGACGGCATCAGCACCATTCATCGCCAGAAAGTGTTGCCGCCAAGATGGAGTTTTAAAAGTCAGCGGATAGATGATCGCAGTTCTCGGTGCAGTTGTCTCTCGCTCAAAACAAGTTGTGTAAAAGTGCAGAGCGAACACTCCCTCCTGGAAGAGTCGAGGCGAGCCCTTTCTCAGGTGACATCGGTCGGCCTCGTAAGCCCAAATGGAGCAAACCTGAGAAACAGTGTAGTGTCAGGAAACTGACGCGCTGGTTCAGTGCAGTCTTGAAGTATCGCTCGAAAGAATTCGAGAAGGCGAATAGAGGCGGGAGAAGCAACTATATCAGGGACGGTCAATCGAGTCTAAAAATTCAACAGCTGGTAAGGACAGGTGGCTGCCCGGACCTCTACGTCCTGGCTTGAGTGATACTTTTGATTTCTGAAAGTGTGTCCTTCAAACGATTCTCGCGCAACTGTAAGAAAATCTGCAAAGTTAAAAGTGTTCGACTCGGCCAAAGGGAAACCTCCACAGACAAACGAAGAAAACTACTCTGCGTCCCCAGTAATTTTGCATTTTCCACACATAAATGAGAGAATTCCACTCGGTAACCACAGTGCAACCAAAGCAAGTATGCAAAGCTGTTTCTAACTTGGCAGCAGTCATCGGCATGCTTAAAATCTCCTTAGACTAAAAGCCCAGTCGGTCTAACCCGGGATTGTAAACGAAGGATTCCTTACTTGCTTGGCGTCCCGATCTAGCTGCATATGGACACAATGTCCACTCAATTCCGTATTAGCCCGTCTGGTCCCATCAATTTGATATAAGAGGTTTTATCCAACGCCGAAATGAATCTGATAGATGTTGACGTTCAGCTACGATATATACATAAAGCGGAAGCATCAGTCGAGTCTTTTCTATCATTATGCATCCGGAAAGCAGTTAAAAAACCATCGTTGTTACCTTTTTAGCCTTCAATCGTGCGTGCGCATTTGGCTGCAGGGCTGGTGGCGACTCCGACTGTGGGGCACAAGTGAAGTCCGCGCTTGCGCCATCGGAACATCCCAACAAGCCAGGTTCGCACTTATTAGACCTGAACCCTCCTCTCTCCCAAAAAGCTCTCTAGAGCCTACGTTTTGCTAAACTCCTCCCGAAGTTTTGAAACGGCTATCAGTTTTGCAGGTTTGCTGATGTTTTTGCCGAAAACATCAGAGGCAATTCTTAACCGTACACGTTCGGCACTCCCCGATATTTCATAACCGTTCAAATGGTCGAAAAGCTGGGTAGGGAGAATTCGGGCAGGTCAGACAGGGAGAGAGGAACCTCCCGTACTATAGACGGCCTTGCGCTAAATCCCGGTTTGGGTACCTTTCTCGTGTCTCAGTCTTAACTCTAACTCTAACTCTAGGTCCTATCCGAACACTAACCTTCCGAGCTCAAACCCCTATCCTATGCCTATCCCTCAGCCTAGCACTGACCATTCAAACCCCAAAGCTAACCCCGACCCTAATCCCTCCCCCCCGTAATCCCTTTATCTTCTCTTGATTTCCTAGTTGTTCCAATGTACTTGTTTTGCCTTTTGTTGTCGATTCCCTATGCCGCGACTTACTTATTTCTTCCGGCTGCGTTTTGGTTTACTTTGCCTACGTTAGAACACAAACGCTCTGCTTCCTCGATATCTCTGAACGGCTTCTGTTGTTGAATGCGTACGCCTGACTTCTTTATATCTTAAGGGTACCTGTGCATATTCCCTCTCGTAAAAAATAATAAAACAGTTAAATTTAATTGAGAGGTGGGGTTACACAACCTACCGTCGCCGTGCCAGGTTTTTAGTCTGCAAGTGCTGGTTTACGATGAGCTGATCTACATGACCTCTTTGGGGGTTGTCGTCAATGTCAATGGGTCGGTTGTTCATTGGTTGCCTTCAAAGCGCGCATTCCCGCCTGACTAGATTAGTTTTAGAGAGAAAACCAGTTCACTCACCATTGGAGACCGTCTTAAGGCTTTGTTAGACACACCCAATTACAGCATGAGTTACCAGATTGCTTGAGTCGAAAACGCTGCTTTTAGAACCGAACAGAATGACTGTCTCTTCCCCTCCCCCCCCCCCATCACTCTAACTAACAATCCTTCGCGTCCATTGCAACCGACACCTTGCAGTGGCGACGGTTTATCCGAATTCTGCGAAAAATGCGGATGGCTACCAACAAGGAAACTGCTACTCCAGCCCCGCGATGGAGGAGTTCTTTCAGGTACGCCTGGCGGCCGCTCGAAACCGTGCTCGCGGCGCTGGCGACGCTGAAGGTGTCGCAGGCCTCTTGGGAGGTCCTAAACCCTGCATTCACTACCAGAAACCAGGTTAGTGCTCACTTGCGTTGAAACATCTTTTTGAGGACTAAACGTGTTTACATTGTCTTTATCAGCGGTTGTTTAGAGCCTTGCTGAACTTGTGCGCCTGTTTTGGATGCACTCACGACGTTGAATTGGTTGTAAATGGCATTTACGTTGTCTAAGGTGGGTTAACACTGCCATAATTTGTCAAGAAAAATCAGATTGTATGTTACTACCGGCAAAGACAAGGGAGACTGGAATGGCCATTTCTGGCTTATTAGCCTTCGTCAGCCAGTCATACTCAACCCCGAAGTGTGGAACACCCGAGGATCGAACTGGCGACCTGTTAGTTAGAAGTTCACGCCCCTAACCACTGTGCCACGAGCCCGTTGCCCTGTCGGTTTCGATCGGGAATATGCAATGGTAGGGGACGCTCACCGATCGTTCATACGGAACTCACTCGTTCCGTTGTGCCTTATGGGCTCTCTCTCGAGCCCAACCAGCAGCCGCACAGCGGCGCATGATACATAGGCAGAATGGCATTACCGACAAAGACAAGGGAGACTGGAATGGCCATTTCTGGCTTATTAGCCGTCGTTAGCCAGTCATACTCAACCCCGAAGTGTGGAACACCCGAGGATCGAACTGGCGACCTGTTAATTAGAAGTCCACGCCCCTAACCACTGTGCCACGAGCCCGTTGTCCTGTCGGTTACGATCGGGAATATACAATGGTAGGGGGCGCTCAACGATCGTTCTTACGGAACTCACTCGTTCCCTTGTGCCTTACGGGCTCTCTCTCTCGAGCCCAATCTGATTATCGGGGCCTCTGTAACCACATTCACTCACCACAGTACTTGGTTGACTATAAGTTATCAACTGCATATATTTTTTAAAAGTCCACTGATTATTCCATAAAGGGGTTCATATTTCAGGTATTCTTTTTCGAAGTTTGGTGGGAAGTGGAACGTTATCCCTAAGCATCACATCCGAGCGATAATAGCTTGCCGATTATGCCTACTGTTGATGTGCAAACGGACACATCCTAAAACACTACCTCTGGGACCAGTTACAACCACTTGCTTTCAAGTATGCAAGAAACGTAAGTCATGCAACCGTAGGCCCGTCTAGAGAGTCAAAAAGAGTAAATGCCCAATGTTACGCAATCGGCGTTGGCGTCCTGGCAACTCAGGAGTAGTGTATCGCATCCTGTGTCAAAATTGTCCTTGTAACTACACAGGACAGAATGGACGCATGCTCGGATCGCGCATACACGAACATAAGCTGGCTGTGCGACGAGGCGACGCATTATCACAAGTGGCCGCCCACACCTACGAAATGGGTCAGGAGTTTAACTTCGCAGCCACCAAAATAGTCGCCCACGCCGGAAACAAAAAAGGCCGAGAATTGATTGAAGCCTGGGCCTCGAATGGGAACTCGGTCAATCGATTTATCGATTTGGCGCCGGCGTATAGAGCCCTGCTCAGTCACCTCTAGTCTTGCGCCGTCGGTCTATGATTAGCCTACGTGCCCTTTAACCGTCCCCTGTTCAGTTGCTGCTATTATCTCTGACGATGGACTCCTGTACGATTTCGAAAGCTCAGGATAATAAACAAAGTGTTCCGGTGTTCTTCAATTTAAAGTGCTTAGTCAAAAGTCGAGCAGTGGCCAGTTGGATTTCGACCCCTGCGTGTGTGAGTTTGTGCTTGCATAGGGTGCTACTGCTATTGAACGGGAGGATCATGAAGTATACCAACTTTGCTCTAATACAAAGTCGTAGTTCCTTTTGAGTTCCGATCAAGGTCTATAGTAGTTAATTTTGTCGCGTTTGATTGAAGTCTGATAGTTGTACTTCGCTGCTTGAATTAAGCCTTGGTCAAGGCGTATTTCTCCTTGACAGAGGAAACTCGACTTTGATAAGCTACTCGAAGCGTCTCAAAAGAGACGGGTTTTATGTGTTCTTTTCGACAGGACAACGGCGAAAACGGCAATTTTATCCTAAATACCATTGTTATTTTATGAAAAGTCTGTTTTAATGAAATCTAGGCTAGAGCTAGGCGAAGCGACATGGTATGACATCGATTCGTAGCGCATGGTTACGCCTTCATATAGTGACCTTTTTACGCAACAGGGGACATTCAGCTACGTCAGGGGGAGGGAATAAAAGATGAACTGGAGTTTACTTCGAAATGACCCACTCGATTTCAAGTGTCGATTACTCTCTGTCAAGACTCATGGCTTGAGTAAATGTCGTTGACAACCATCCAAGACTTCAAAAGTACCATTAGGAGACTGACACGAGCAGAATAGGTGCTGCGAACACATAGACAAGAACGTCACACGTCTGCTACGATAGGGGTGACTGAGCAAACCTGTGAATGGGAAGTTGTACGCATTGCAGCAATGGAGTAGCATTTTTTCCGGACTGTCTGACCTAACGGCATCCTAAATTGACAGACTGGCGCACAGCCTGTCGCTGGAGGAGCCGACGGAGGAGCAAATACAAGTGTTACGGCATGAGGCCTCCTTCGGAACAGCCGACGATAAATATGCTAACATGATCGCAGCAGTCAACTTGCTTCCCAATCAGACGGATGCAGTGCGGAAGAGATCAAGTTTACTCACTCCTCGTGGCTCCTAAATCAAATGCTGTACCCCAAAAGAGGGACAGAAAAGTTCGTCATTCCACTCACGAACAAGGAGCGTGCCGCCGTCGCACTGAACGGGACCAAATACTTTCAGAAGTCAAAAGACCTACCGGATGGTGGCCAATTCTAACTTGCATCAAGACCCGACCCCTTAAAAGTCGATAAATAAAGAATAACGGGATTTTGAGACTTGAAAATGCTGCATGGCGACCAACCAGTGTGTAGTGACTGGGTACGACTGACTGACAGCAGCTAATAAATCACAACTGGCATCCTAGTCTTCCTTGTCCATACCGATATTTTTATCCCTGGGTTGTTTGCCCTTCCTGGTTTTTTCGATTGAGGTTATGGTCCTCGGTTACGCCTCACGATTAAACCAGCGGTGAGGGTTGCAGCGTGAGCTCGGGCACCTCGGTATCTTTTTGTCTGCTATTAGGTCAGAAGTAAAGTCAAATCATGGAAAACTAGGTTGATGAACTCCTGAATTAAGTCCTTGTGAACCGTTCTTTATTCCGATGTAGTTGTGTACTTCCCTGATGCGTGTCATTACAGTTTGTGCACGATATGTTGCACGAGAGATCTCTAAATTCAAGACCGATCCAGCATGCTTAAAAGTAGAAAATAGAATCCGTTTCGCCACTTTCTTTTGCTGAGCGTTGAGCGTCACGTACCTTGTTCAGAGGTCCTTGAGAAGACAGGTGAAATGAGTAGATAGCAAAATGCGATTACCAGGAAGGAAGCGCGCTCGTCAGACGGAGACTTTTATTTGCCTGACGCTTTGGATTCAAAATCTAACCCTTTATCAGAGTTAGCATCAGATAAGAGTACTTATCTGGGTAAGATGTGGTTTTGTAGCCCCACGCGATGGACATAATACTGTTCGGGTTGGGGTTAGGGTTATGGTTAAGGGTTAGGATTAGGCGTTACGGCTAGGGATCAAGCTTAGGGGTTAGAGTTAGGGACTAGGACAGCTATTTCTCAACCACTTAAAGTACAACCGCGCATTCCCAATAGCCTTCCTTTTGCATACAACTGCTTGACCTCACGTTATATCCGACAAAGACAAGGGAGACTGGAATGGCCATTTCTGGCTTATTAGCCGTCGTCAACCAGTCATACCCAACCCCGAAGTGTGAAACACCCGAGGCCCGAACTCGCGACCTGTTAGTTAGAAGTCCACGCCTCTAACCACTGGGCCACGAGCCCGTTGTCCTGTCGATTTCGATCGGGAGTATCGAGCGCCCCCTACCATTGTATATTCCCGATCGAAACTGACAGGGCAACGGAATCGTGGCCCAGTGGTTAGAGGCGTGGACTTCTAACTAACAGGTCGCGAGTTCGAGCCTCGGGAGGCTGCATACCTCGGGGTTGGGTATGACTGGCTGACGACGGCTAATAAGCCAGAAATGGCCATTCCAGTCTGCCTTGTCTTTGTCGGTAATAACATACTATGCGGCTGCTGGTTGAGCTCGAGAGGGAGCCCGCAAGGAACAACGGAACGTGTGCGTTCCGTAAGAACGATAGGGGAGCGTCCCCTATCACTACTTGACCTCCTCGCCTTCGCGTTCTGCGGTCCCACCTGTAAAAACCTCTATCACCGCCAGTCCCGTATTGCAAGTGGATGGGTTAGTTCACTTCAGGTGGGGCTACATAGCCAAGTCTGACCCCGTTGCGGTGTTTGCAGGATGCGGTCATCATGCCATTGCATATTTATGAAAAATGACAGCTCCCAATTCTGTCACAGATGGCTGCAGGTGACGAGATATTGGCTTGATGACCTGGCCGCTAGTTGTCGCAATTTCATCACTCACGTTGGTTCTACATGTGATAATTGCTGAACCGTTTGGCCCACTGTCACGGGCACTCGGATCAATTCGTCAGGATGATTCCCGCGTTGGTAATTGCTCTGTACAACACAGAAAATGGATGGGGAGGTTGCTTATTAATCGACTGAGGGCTGGAGAGCCAGGACTCTAGGAGCTCGCGTTTCGCAAGTCTGCCACCTTTTGCGAGAATTAGGGCCAAGTCAAATTAAGAGGCATGGCGAGGTCCAATCGTGGGCGGTGACTCACATTAAAGCGATAGATCGGTAACGATAGGGCGTTGGTGACTACAAAATTCAGTGTGGCTATAAACATAATTTGTTATTCGCCATTTCCATTGTTCGAAATTTCTTTCCCTTCCTGATTAAATGTAAACTTACCAGAGGCGCTTTATTCAAAGTCGAATATTTTTTAAAAATTGCGTTTCGTTTACTTTTTTAATCATCGCGCTCGCTTTCTTTGCCAAATGACAGTGTAATATAAGACTTTTGGCAGAAGTTTAGTTATTTTCTGTGTGTTGCCCCACCCGTAAAACCCCCTCTACCACTTTTCAACGTATGACACGGTCTACAGGCTAGCTGAAGTTAGTTGGAAGTCCTACACCCTATCGTTGTTCGATAGATCACTCCAGGTTTGTCGATGAACGTTGCAAAACCTTACACTGATGAGTACAACCCGCCCCACATGCATTGTCATAGTTACAATGCCGGAGGATGTAGCATAGACACCGTCATCCGAGATCGCTAACACAGACACAACCACGGTAGTGGTGAGATTTTACAAGAAATACACTAACCCTGGTGTTTACTTCTACATCGTCATGGGCCGGCATCTGACTCTCATCTGTGGTCACACGAGGCCGTGCTCAGCACGGTGTCCACACTGTGTTAACCATATCTGAGCGGCGATCTAAACGAGATGAGGATATCGGACGTGTGTCATCACACCCGGTAGTTACCGCTCTAATCCTCAAATTCCCTCCCCACACTCAGTCAAACAGTCCTACGGAGTGGGTGACATGTAATTTCGTAGGCGGCCCAGACTAACTCGGGTTGTCCTATCATTCAAAAAAGTCGTGACCCATAATGAAATTCGGCAGTCGTCTGGGATGATTGAAGAGTCGTATTTAGGGGTCGCAGTGGTTGACTCGTCTCACAGCGGCTAGTGATATAGGCTATTAGTTGTCGCTAATGTTATTCTTTATATATATATATACAGGCAGATAGGCGTCCGCGTTTTCTGCTACCCGGTCTGTATTTTCTGTCCTCATTTCCACTCGACATCATGAAATTTGTATGTGACATCAAGATAGATATGCTTGCTAATTAATGCATCGTCTGAAGGTATTGGTTGGACAGGCGCCAACGGTGCAGGTTTTTTCCCGTGCAAAAATTTGTCCTCTGTATGCATGGTTAACTGGGATAAATGGCCTCGTTTCTTCACCGCTAGCTGGTGCTCTTGTACACGGGTGAGGAAAGATTCCCGGGTTAGGCCCCAATAGACAACATCACAGTTAGTACACGGTATTCTGTAGACGATTTCATTTTTGTGGAAATGACCAACCTTGTCCTTAGGGTGTACTAGCTGGGTTAGTAACGTGGTTGTAGGTTTGTGCGTTATCCGTACCTGGTGTTCTTTCAACTGATTTTCAACAAGCTCAGATACACTCTACCCATGAGAGAAAGTTCGAAAGCCGGTTGGTTTTGACGACTGGGTGGCCGTAGCTCTGAAAATTTCCCTTTACTTGAAATGTTGTCGACGCATGTTCATCGGTGGATAAAGTCTGGAGTATATCCACTCTGAAAAAGAGTTTAAAAGGTTATTTTATCCTGGTTAATGGAATTCTTCGTTGGAACAATGAGTTTTGGCTCGATTTAGCTAGCTCTTAAGAGAACTGCACTTGTGGAGAATGGGATGCTTGCTCCCAAAATGAATGATGACCACGGGGTATGCATATGTGCGACAAACTGGGGCTTGCAGCGTTTCACCAGTCTTCTTTTGTAATAGGGCATCTAGGAATGGGATTTGCCCATCAGCCTAAGTCTCGAAGGTAAACTGAACTACTGAAAAATTGGAGTTGACGTTGTTGTGGAGTAGTCCTGATTGATCTTTTTGATGATAACAAATGTGTCACCTACGCAGCGCAACCGCAATTCCCGGTTAATCATAGGAAGCGCCGTAGCTTCTGACTTCTTCATTACGGCTTCGGCCAGAAAGCTAGATACTAAGGAACCCATAGGGGGCCTTTCAGTTGTCAATAATATTGATTTGTCTTGTTTCTTCTTTCAGACGGACTGGTATCCAAGTCAAAGAACAATGTAAGTCAGATTTACTATTCAGTAAGACATCATTTAATTTAAATCAAGACATGACTGGCATCCGAAATGCTTCTCATTTGGCAAACGTCTAGTTGCTGGCGATATGATGCCTGAAGGCGTGGTCGCATCTCCACAATAATCGTCGATAGGTTGATTGTTGCACATGGAAAGACCACAGGTGACATGCGTACACTGTCCTTGACCACACGAAAATCGAGCAAGGACGGAAAAAAGTCAGGATGGCCATTAACCTCAGGAGTTTAGAAGTACAGAACTTAGGTATCCTTTGTAGTCGTCTCACGGCCGTTGAACATAATGAAAAGCAGTTGGCAATCACTGTGTTACCATGCAGAAACAAAGCGTTAGTCGCCCTCGTTGTTAATTAAGGCCAAAAGGATAAAATCAGTCAGAGGCAACCGAAAGGCCCTTTTCATGCAATATTTTTACCTGGGACATCGTTTAAGGCTTTTAGGTCCCTAAAGGTGTTCGAGTCAAGTGACGTAGCTCATGAAATTCTAAACGAAATCCAGAAACATGCTTTGGGTTTGCAGGGGCTGTAATACTGATTAACATCCAGTTAAGCTGGAGTGCGATCATTTCAATCCGCCTCCCTTCGTCCGCTTGCAAAAAGTTCCATTGTAAAAAATGCCCATTTATGTAGTCTGCATTTTCCATTGATTTTCTATTTTCTTAAAATTCAAACATTTTAAAGCATTTATACACTTAAACCACCTTCTTCGTAAACATTCTGTAGGAGAGTGTGTCTTTTTAAACTTTTGGCTCGTGAAAAGGGTATTTTTTCGTTTCAAGAATTTGTCAGCTCCCGAATAATTTTCAAGCAGGTCTGTGGTTATAATTGTATTTCAGGTTTCGCATCTACAGGCTGTGCATTTTCTGTTTAAGGAAAATAGTGCATTCTCATATGCCATTACGAAGAACCAATACAGTTTTCATAAAATTTCGTTATTTTTACGAACTTTGCTGCATACTTCAAAGGCAGCATTAATAAAAGAACAGATACGTTGCAATTAGGACAGAAATTTTAGGTCTTGAATATCTCAGAATTGCACATTTCAAAACTGAAGACACCCTTTCGCCGACTCAAAATTTTTGTACAAAATACCTATGTGGCGGAGAACTTCTGTACACACTTTCTAAAAAAATGTGTTTGCATATAAAACGTATCGGAAATCAATGGAATAGAACCAAACTAAATATGTAGCCATTTTAGGGATAAAACTCTTACGGGCGGCCGAAAAGACACTAATTCAAAAGCTCGTAGTTAAAAAGTTTCCGAATTATGCTACATGCTAATTGTTATAACAATTGCCCCTAGACAGTCCCTTCTAACCGAGGAAATATTTCTAATCTCGATTAAAGTTTCATAAATTAAAACAGATGTGCTAACTTTTGAAATGTTAACCGAAATTCTGTCATGTGTTTTTGGCTCAAAAAGATTGCCTAAGTTGGGTTGTGGTATCAATAACCGTGTAGCATAACCCTACGATAATTTACTTACTTTAGGATGCCTGATTTTGAACGAACCTTTTTTGGCCGCCTGCAAAAATAACACACGACGAAAAGAACTGTTTAAATAGCACAAAATGTTCTAATTGATTTTCGATGTCCTTATGAATTCAAATGTATTTCATAGAAAACATGCATAAAATATTCATTCTTTTACTCGTTCGGTAGAAAATTACGTCCTATTCAGATTTTATACCTGAGTGAAGGGTATAATTAGGTTTTTAATCTTTTCCATGTCCAGAATAGTTTGAACTCGATCTGCCGTTACATTTGCATTCAGAGTTTCTAAACCACAGGCTGCATATTTTACGTGCACGGAAAATCACACATTTCTATACGGTATTAAGAGGAGACCATGTAAGGGTTCATGAAATCTGTCACTGTATTTGGGCACATTGTAAACTTTACAAGCCACATTGGCACATACAGAGACACAATGTGGGATGAACGGTCATTTCGCCGCCTTAAAAATCTCATAATTAGAAATTTTGTAAAACCAAATTATGCTCTTCTTCTAAATATAAACCTTGAAGATGAGGTAATTTTATACTGAATGAGTAAAAAATGAATGCTTTTATCTAGGTTTTCGATGATTTATATTAGAATTTATAGGGAAATCGAAAATCAATGGGAAAAATTCATGCTACTGTAGTCATCATTTTTTACCGAGTTTAATTTGTGTAGGCGGCTGAGAAGATTTTTATTCCAGCGCCGGCATCCTTAAGCTACTGAATTATTATGGAGTTATGCTACACCCTACCTAAGCAATCTTTTTGAGCCGAAAACGCATTACAGAATTTCGGCTAACATTTTACGAGTTAGCACATCTACTGTACGTCACCTACGGTAGTGCTTGAGTTAAGGGGTTCAGCGAAAGTGAGGAAAAGCGGCCTCTGCAGCCTGGAAAAGGACCAGCCCAGTATCGTTTTCCTGCCTACCCCCTTTTTTTTCAGCAAAAAGCCATCTCCGCATGGTGGTTAACTCACACGCTCAGTAACCGAGTAAATGTTCTCATGTTTTATTCCTTTAAACGGTATTACGTCCACAGAGTTCTAAAAAATTCACAAAGTTTTTGAAATCGCGCGGAACAACTCAACAGGTGCTTCCTTCGGGTACTTGTTTGGTGGGAACACCATCGTCTGTGATGATCGAATTGTCTAGATGGGTTTCAAAAATCGCAAAGCAGGTTGCCAAAAGTGTGTACTTTTGAGAATAAAGTATCTTGATCGGCAGCGTAATACTTTAGACTTATTTTTAATTCTAACATGCTGACACAGTTCTGCGTTTTTCTGATAAAGCACAGACATTAATGGGTTGCCTGTAGAAATCGTCGCATGCATTCTGCTACTCGATGGAGATGTTCAGGTCCCATCGATCCCAATTAGCTGGTCAAAAAAAACAACTTAAACAAGCACCTTGTTTATAAACTGAGCCAAGAATGCATAAAATGGGTTTCGGATGAAAGTTGGTGTACCTGCACTTCCGGTATTCACCTTGAATGTAGAGACGACAATGACCTCGCGAGATGTGTAACTGTGAGGACACATTTAGTTAACCTTAAGTCTATGCGCATAAATATATGCACGCATTTTGGGGATCATGGACAGGGTCTGTAACAGTTTATCAATGCAAAGTTACACTCATACATGTCCAGTATAAAAAGTGAATATTCACAATGTAGCCGGGGACATTTTAACACATATGTGTGCTGTGATGAGGTGCAAAAGAAATGTAACTTGAGAACCGAGTTTCTGAGCTGGCCACAAGCAAGCGTCTTACGAAGTGTAATGTCTGGTCGCGCTACCTGTGATCACATCCCGTATTCCCTCCCAGAGATATGACGTCAGTGTTGAGTGAACCGTGGCCTACAAAGGAAACTGTACTGAGGGAGTTTCCTGACTCGAAAAAGAAAGTGCATTATCAGAAAGTTGCTTTTCGAACGCGTGCGCTCGCTGGTCGCCTTCTCAAAGCTGAAGTCTGTGACAGCACTCAAAAACACTTGATGTTGTAAGGAGTCTCGCTCATCTTTAGGACGACGGGAAGATAGAAAATAAATTTGCATTATTCTAGGAGGACTGCCGACAAAGGCAAGGGAGACCGGAGTGCCACCAGCCCTAATTCTAACCCCTGGGATTCGAACGCGGGCACTCTGCTCATCCAGCATTAAGTCCAAAGCGCTTCCACTGAGCAACGGTTATGTTGCCCCGTCGACTGCGATCAGGAATATTAACTACCATTGAAAGGGCGTTCAAGATCAGGTTGCAGGACCCACTCATCCTATCGCGCCTAGGGGCCTAGTCTAGAACCCTCGCAGGCAGTCACATAGCGATTACTACTGACATAAGGGGGGACTTCTTCCTTCATCATGGAAATCAAATCTCCAATTTCTTCCTTGGTAACTAATCCGTCTACACAGACTCAGATATAATTATGCATAAGACTCATTTGACGTGGTTCGCAAGCTTATCTATTGTATTATTTTATGTGACAAAGTACGGTTAGAGCCTCTCCCAGATCGGAAATAAACCGTCCTCAATCGAAGACAACTTTAAATACCAACGAACATCCTGGAACCATCACGCCTGACCTCCATAGTTTATTTTGCATAGAATCCAGCGCGGAATCAGGAAACAGGAGGTTCATGCCCATTTGGTAACATGCGTTTTCTCTATGTGAATCCGTTTACTCCGAACTGTTCGTCATACATGATATAAACAATGTGTTTGGCCTGCAACTTCACAGATTACTCTAACAACCCTCAACTCAGAGTATGCTCCGGTGCTCATGAGCCGTCTCCGTAATCCTTCGATCTACTGCAAATGGAAGAAGTGGTTGGACGTGGGAATACGAACCCCCCATGCTATAGGCCATTTTGTGCTGAATTTCAGGGAGGCGCCTTTCCATTTGTTCCAACTTAAAGCCCAGCACTAAGCCCAACTTTCCTGCTAAAAGCAGGAAAGTTGGGCTGGGTTGCCCCTGACCCTAACTGGTTGGATACGGGACTGGCGACCGCCGTATTGCCTTTTTTAATTTCCGAAGAAATTAGTGCGCGAACCTGGAGTTAATCCTTCGGAACAGACCTTTTCAGGCACGGTCCAAAATTTGATATGAATAGTTGAGCTGAAATCCCCCAGCTACTGCGGGATAACCGCGTAATATTCACAAACCACCAACAGGCAGTCAGTAGTATACAATTGTGTCGTTATTTACCTCCTGTATTATAGGTGGACTTGCCCTAAATTTCAGCGTTATCGCTAAAGTTAGTGCTAGTGTTGGAGATACGGCTAGGATGGTCGGACATGGGATTGTGGTTGAGGTTAATGTTGGGATAAAGATTTGGACACGAAGCCACTCTGGAATTCAGCGCAGGGCCATCCGTAATGCTAGGGGTCCATATGCTCATGTCCCAATGAAGAAGTCACTTATACCACTTTCCTTAGAAAACTTTTTAAAGCTGAGACGCAGTAGCAAAAGCTGGGGAATATTTTAATTTGAAAAAGTGTCCGGAGTTCAGACGGGCCGTGAGATTTCGTCAGGAAAACCTACTTGCCTCAAACATCTGAATATTTACCAAGTAGTATTTCCAAATGTTAAGTATCTCCCAGCTAGGTTTTGATTTTGTTTTTGACAAACTTGTCGTGAACTCTGGTCTCGTCGGTGAGTGCATGCATTAGGCAGCCTCCGAGCGCTTGAAATATTTAAACCATCCGTTACTGACGAATGCTTTAAAAACTTATTTTTTTAAAAAAATACATGAAACATCTCAGCCCTTACGACAGCTGATCGGTGGGTATATGCAAGTGCAGGCTTTGAAATTAAATCCGTTCTCGTGTATAGTGGGACGATTTGTTGAGTAAATTTTTTTACGCCACCCCGCAGATCGCCTTCAGACGAACAGTGACGCTACAAAACCGTTAATTGTTTAAAAGTGCTTAAATCACATTAGAACAAATTTAAATTAAGCGCAGAGCCACCCTTAGTACTGGAGCTCCACACGCCCACGAAGACGTCACTTACATTACTTTCCTTGGGGAACATTTTAAAGTTGAAACGCAGAAACAAAAGTCAGGGGATATTTCGGTTTGAAAAAGAATACTGGTTTCGATGCCTATCTTTATTTATAATGTGTATATCAGGGCCCCAAGGCATAACGGAACAAGCGCCTTCGTAACCTGATTGGCGAGCGCCCATCTATCACAATGTGCATATATATTTAAAATAGACGGGTAAATACATGGAGTAAAGCTGGTGCATTCCTGGTGAGTGGCCTTGCCACAGATGGCTGGTAAGCAACTCAGTCACAAAGAATCCCATAATAATGCCTGGAACACATTAAGATTGTTCTATGTTATCAGTACTAATAGCCCACGTAAACGATATCTTATGCCTAAAAGAATCCAAAGACAATTTTTGTGAGCGTTGGCCCACATCGAATACACTTTAAACCTGTATATTTTGCGGTCTTGCTACAGCAAGTAAGTTCACACAGGAGTTACTAGTTGTTTTCTATTTTTACGTCGGACTGTCATACAGACACAGCCGGCAAGGTAGCGGAGGCAACAACCATCATATGGACCATTAGGTATGACATTTATCGCTGAATAGGGAGCAAATAGCCTGCTAAGGAAAGCAAAGCTAATGTATTTCACTGGCGGTTAGGACAGCTACGGGGAGGCAAGTACCAGATCGTTCTCCGGTTTATTTCTGATGGTGAGTCTTCCGGTTTAGCGCTAAACGTCCACTCATCATCCTCACTAACTCGCGCGCTACTTCCTTAAACAAACAAACTAAATACTTTCTTCCGCAGATGAATCACATCAGGGTTGAGGCTAAATTTGTTTTAATGTGCGACATATAACTGGGTAGGTACTCCGCATGTAAAGTCACTTTGCTCACGTTGAATTAAATTAGCCGATCACGTTGCTTTAAAACAAAGCGCCGCTCAGTGCGGTGTGGCGTTTTATTCAGAAATCTGCTTCCATTTGTTTCAAGGAACACGTTTTGTAAGGTAACACGATCTAAAGGACTTATGAAAATTGCTCACAGTGAAAGTGGTCGGATTATTCGCATTTACTAACAAAGAAGTCTTAACGTTAATAGTGTTCAAGTAAGCAAACGGTCTTCCTAACGTGCAGTCTTAGTTATGTCTTTTTTCCCAAACTGTAGAACTTGTAGAAGGGTAATTTTACCCAAGAACCGTAAAAATAAATCGGGCTGCGTGTGCAGTTCTGTGTTATGCTGTTTGTCCGTAGTTGCCGGGTACGACTTGAAAGGGTACATGTCCACGAGGCTACCGTCTTCTCAGTGTTTGATTTGCCTTTAGGCGAGGAGTTTGTTGTACGACAACGTTAATTACACCTACGTACGTCTACTTATCCGAGTTCAGTAGACAGTTAGTTTTCGTTAACTATGGTTAGTGACTGATAATTACTTCGGGCCTCCTTGAGTGCATATACGAATCTGCTTTAGAATGTGAAATCGGATGTGCCACAAGTAGAAGAAAACTGCGAACTGAGTCCGGCTTATGGGTTTTTATTACAGGGAACGAAGCTTCTGTAAGCTTAGATTGGTAGTAGAGTGAAATATAAGGTTTCAAGGCAGCCCTTCGTCTCAGTGTCACAGGAAACTCGGAAAACTGAAAAAAATATATCAAAAAGGGGGTTGCAGCACGACCTGAATTCGGGAACGGATTTTTTTCATGAAAAATGCAACGCCTATCAAAAATCTCGAAGTTCTTATCGTGAATTTTTGTGGAGCGACAACTTGCATGCTAACAATATGCAATGCTGAAAATCGGCAAATTAGCTTAAGAAACACGCATGCAGACTATTTAAATCGTATTTCCAGTGATTTTCGTGCTGATTTTGAAGCTTTAATCATGCAAACATTTTAGATTTCCAACATCAATGAAGAACTGCAGAGAAGACAACTCATGGTTGAGATGTTGAAGGTAAACGGCCTCATACCTCTTAAAGCTTTCCCACTTGTTAGCATACACAGTACAATGTTTTGTAGATAATTTTAAAATCCCCAGTCAAGACTCAATTTAGAACAACGTAGTAGCCACTGTCCAGTATGCCTGCAGTGGCTATTTAGCTCTTCGTGAATAGACTCTGCTTAAGTCTTCCTCCCAATTCTCTTCTTCTCCTCCCCCTGCTCCTCCTTCTTCTCCCCTCCGCCTTCTCTTCCACTAGAATTTAGTGAAAAAGTGTTTTTACGTACCTGTTTGACCCCAAAATGAAGTGGTCTTTGATGAACAAAAGTAAACGACTAAAGGCTATTCAGTTCTATTTTATGGTTTATAAAGTTATCTGACTCTAACTGCACGTGTCCCTTGCTTCGCCCATGCCCCCATCCACAAAAAAGATAAAAAGGAACAAATCCGTGCAGAACCTGTTGTAAAATACTTTGCAGAATAACGTGTCTTTTCCTACTTCTCAAACATAAAATCGTGTAGCAAACTAAGCTTTGGGTCTTTTGCTTCAGAAACAGGCAGAAGCGCGTGCCGAGGCACTAAACGCACTCTTAGCCAGACGTGAGGTCGTGGAATCAACGGAGGTGAGCTTCATGCCGCTTCAGCTTGTTTACATCTAAACACCTCCATACGAGCCGAGATTTGTTACTGACGACCGTTCGACCGTCGATTCCGACGATGTCCGCCGTGTGCTACTCAGCAAGGTGAGAGCAGCCACGGTGACTTGCGCGTGAAGTGGTCTATAGCAATAGCAAACTTGCACAGCATCTACCGCTCTCTCTCTCCTTCACCTGGACCCTCTGTCAAGACAGATTCAAGAAGACCCGAAGCGGGGGAGGGCGCAGGCAGATGGCGTTCCACTCCACACCCCCTGGTCCACGCAGAAAATGACCAGGTGTTTTAGCAACAACAACAATGGAGAGGGCCGTAGGGGTCCCAGTGTGCGTGAGGTCTGCCGGCAACTGGGTCTACCACCGCACCCCGAAATTTTGGCGTCTGTTATGGTGCGCAAATCCGATGACCCCTGCCAGAATGCGATATGCCCCCCCCCCTGTTGGTACAGCGCATCTATCACGTGGCCCGTTTGGGGACATATGTTACTGACAGAGACAAATGCACTGGACTGATCACTTCTAGCTTGATAGAACCGAGGGCTTGGGGCTGTTGTAGGGCTAGCATGCATATGTGTCTGAATTTTTGAGCACTACACACCCGATCCTTCATCGTCCGGAGCTGACGAATCCGCCACCCGGCCAGCACTACTAAGAGATGGAGGGTGTGGGCGAGCTTCTGCTGCTGCGTGCTTCGGTCTGCATCTGACTGTCGCCGTGAGTCTGTAAAACCCGCTGACTTTCTTCTGTCTGGGTGGGGACCCGTAGAAGGACATTAATTATTTGGAGGAATAGAAAGCCACTGTTAGAAAGACCATCGTTAAGTGGAGATTTGACTGAATATAAAGGCAGTTTGACCGTCGCGACCAGTGACATTCACGACCCTTGCCTCCCGACGTGGGCACACACACAGGTGACCTGCGCGTGAGGAGGTCTGTAGCGTGACAGACTCTGATCCGAGGAATAAGCGATCTCTGGAATAAGGGCTTTATTCGCCTGACGTTTCGGACTCCTACTTGAGCCCATCATCAGAGACAATGACAGAAACGGGTCACTTTCTCTGATGCTGAATCCGAGACGTCGGGCGAATACAACCCTTGTTCCAGCGATCGCTCCTTCTTATTCTTCGTATCGACTAGCTCCCGGAACTCGCATCTTCGCTTGTACCGGAAACAGACTTTCGCAACATCTACTGCGTACTCTCTCCTCCATCATCCACCAGGCTCTGTTGACTGGACAGGGTCAAGATGACTGGAAGTGGGCTGGGACGCAATGACTGACAGAGCTAAAAAAAAGTCGGCGTACGCCTGTCACACATGACCTGGCCCTCGAAGAATATACTAGGCATTCAGGAAGGCGCTTCGGATCCAGTGCTTGAGAATGTCATAAAAAGGACATTGAAAAGGAGATATTGAGCCTAGTTTTCAGTCCTATGAAGAACCAATTTCACTCACTAGGTGGCGGCCTTCCAAGCCGCGATCGGAAACCTGACGTGGTAGATTTCAGCGAGTCATATCTATTATAATGAGGAAACCGATTGTCCAGGATCGGCCGCACTCTCCCATTCATCAGTAGACTGTCCGAGCCAGTTAAAAAATTGTTGATAACGTTGGACGCAGCGGCTGACGCGACGTGAGGATTACGTCTAGGTCCGCCAGCACCTCCGCCCCCTCCATGTACAGCAGTAGTTATGGGCTCGCGCGGATGCTGAACTGCTTGGTTAACGCATGCTGTTAGCTAATCTGATCCCCGTTTTGGTCGAGCACATCTATAGAACAACCCGGTATGAAGAAACAATCACTGGAAAAACATGCGAACTAACAGTCACATATTCTGCCGGCAAGAAGCATGTCAAGTGCTTTACAAACACTTCATTGTAATATCGACACGTACCAAGCTTCCCAATTACCAGCCACACACACCCATACAACCAGTCGCCGAACTTACATATATACATACTACTTGTACTGAGTGAGTAGACGTTCCTTTTTGCATATTTTCGACAAGCAGACAGCTGCTTACGCTTCGCGCGTAGTGCCGAAGTGCTTGTAAACTCGTGAGAGTTTTTGATCCTCCTACTTACGGTTTGAAGGTCGATAAAAAACGCCTAAGCGGTTCTAAGAAACTCCGCAGCCAAACTTGTAGATATTAAATCCGACTTGCAGGCAGCGCAAATGAGAAGAAGGCTGCCACCGGGATAGGTCCGTTCCGTTTCTGATTTTTCTAATAGCACTCGTGGCTGTTTGGGAGCCAGCAGTCTGTTCGTTTTATGACTTACTTCATAAGTTGCATGTGATATTATTAACATGAATTTTCTTACTTTCAAGTTTCAGTAATGATTATCCTGATTCGAGCCTTCGTTAGAAAAACGACAGTTCACGATGACGGACTGTTTTTCAATTGAGTTTCCGCCTTGAGGTCGTGAAAGTATAGTTCCGATTAGCAAATTCAAATTACAGTTAAATTAACTGTAAAAAGGATGTCTATTTATTCAACACCAGTCGACTCTTTCTCCCCGAACTGCTTTCGATAACAGCAGACTTTCGCAGATTGCACAGGAAAGGGGCGGGGGAGGGAATCAAATTGGGGTAATTCTAGTCGCAAACCACTAAATTGCCGTAATTATCGCACGCAACAGAGACAGTTGAACACCAACTGGATGAATATTTACCTGAAAAACATCAATCAACCGGAATGCAAAACACTGTTGTGCCGGACCGGCGCCTTGTTTACGCCTACCGCTAGCGCGGATATCTATTATTATTATTATTAGTATTATTATTATTTTCCATTGTCCTGGACACCAGATGATTCCCATGCTTCAGTCCAAACGGTTACGATAATATTTTGCAGAGTGCATATGTTGTATTAACATGTCCTTAACAGGGTTTGTGAGAGCAATGCCTACTACTCCTAAATATACTGAATTATACTGAAAATGAATAGTTTAGGCCTTCCTTTACACTACCCGTAAATCATAAATTTCGTACGTGCCCGCCAAAAGAAGCTTTTTAGACACATCCTGATCCTTATGTCTGTATGACTGAAAACTATTAGTTATTTACAAACTGTTCAGTCGACCAACCTTGATGTTTTACACTTTTAGGAGGGAACCTGCGGTGGACCTCTTCACGATTGCAGCACCCCAATGAGGTAGCTAATTACCACCTTTCCTCTCTATTTCTGGGTGTTTTTGATTGAAAACTACAGAACTACGGTAGATCTACTATAAGATCGCCACACCCCTGCTTAATACATTAATTTACATTGTACGATTTTGCATTTAAGTGCACACTAGTAACTGCCCAAAGCGGAGCACACACTCCTGGAATACGACGAAATTCAAGCTCGCTCATTTTGTTCATAAGTGGGGTTATATCACCTTCAGATACCAGCTGATCGTTTTTTCAGTTCAGTTTAGTCGAGGGAACTTTGTGTGCACACTTTTGAGCCACCAATTACGTGTTGGCGTTTACTTTTGATAAGTTCTCATTAGTCTAGCGCGCTTTTATGAAACCGGGGTCAACTTAGAAATTTGCTTCATAAAAGAAACCGAGTAATATACCTACTTCAGGACAAGTGACAGGTGGAAAACATAGAAAGATGGGAGGAATCAGTCGGTATCGATCCACTCAGGTAATTATGGCGGAATGACGCACAACAGACGTAAGCTCTCCAAACAGTCTTCCGAATGGGAAGGGGTTCCTTAGTCTTTGACACTTAAACAAACAAACCGCATTGCCGGTTAAGCACGCACTGGTTTGTGAGCACAACAATATCTACAGGATAATCCTCTTCCGAATTCAGGCTAACAAACGCCTTAGCTTACAAGGTGTTCTCTTCACTTTCTGACTTGAAAACAAGGTTATTGGATGTCCAATCCCCGGAGGGCGTTCCTGCTCTGTCAGCACTCTTAAACAAGCCCACACCATCTCCGACGGATTCCCGGCCATCGTCGCAGGATGTTTCTTGGAGTCAGGACCCGAAATTACGGCTTTCGCCCTCTGCCGGAGTTGCGCGCAGTGTAGGATGTCCTAAACAGAGGTAACCGCACGGTCTGGATGCAAGAACATATTTGCCACGAAATCCACTGCAGAATAAGATTTGACTAGAAAATTTCGAATGATCATTATCATCTAGTTTGATCTGCAGATATCTACTGGAATTGTACACATCTCAGTACTAGTAAGCTGTACCGTCATCAGTAAAGTAATAGAATTCGGGTGATAGTGGGTGGTTTCTATAATGAGCCTTAGGATGGCCATCCCAGGCACGCATCCTAGTTCAAAAACTAGGACAATAAGATTAATCTCACCTTACAGAATGCTTAATTCATCTCTTTTTGCTTCAGTCAAAGGACAGTTTGTGTAAACTCGGGGTTTCACTAACTACATAGACTCAAAGATGGGAACAATAAAATAAGACTGTTTTCTTACAGGGATAGAGAGCTTACAAGGAGAGGTAGGAACAGTTAGGCGTGAGTTATGGTCTTTTACGTTTAGCCAACAACCGACGACGTCTGTCTGGGCCGACAAAGTGTGTGACACACTGCTCAGTGAATAAATATTACGGGTTGTAATTCCGGGTTTCTGTGGTCTGGGGGCCGTAGACACCCAAGGAGTTAAGGCCCTTCAAGCATATTTTCCCTGTACTTGGCAGCAGTGCTTCTAGGAGAACGATTTATTATATATATATATATAATGGTAGGGGGCGCTCATCGATCGTTCATACGGAACTCACTCGTTCCGTTGTGCCTTAGGGGCTCTCACTCGAGCCCAACCAGCAGCCGCACAGCGGCGCATGATATATAGGCAGAATGGCATTACCGACAAAGACAAGGGAGACCGGAATGGCCATTTCTGGCTTATCAGCCGTCGTCAGCCAGTCATACCCAAGCCCGAAGTGTGCAACACCCGAGCCTCGAACTCGCGACTTGTTGGTTTAGAAGTCCACGCCTCTTCCCACCGGGCCACGAGCCCGGTCACCGATCGTTTTTTACGGGACTCACGTGTCTTGTTGTGCCATGCGGGCCCTCTCTTTCTCTCAGGTCCAACCAGCAGCCGCAGAGCTGCACATGATATAGGCAGAGTGCTATTACCAACAAGGACAAGGGATACTGAGATGACCATTTCTGGATTATTGGCCGTCGTCAGCCAGTCATACCTAACTCCGAAATGTGAAACGCCTGGGGCTCGATCCCCCGGCCTGTTGGTTAGAAGTCCAACACCTCTAACCACTGAACCACGGGCTCTTTGTCCTATCGGTTGCGAGCGGGAATGTACAATGGTAGAGGGGCGCTCACCGATCGTTTTTACGGAACTCGCTCGTTTCGTAAGAAGGGCGTTCGTCTTGTTGCACGTTATGACTCGCTCTAGGTTCCTGGCAGCCAATCGCATGAAGATTAGTAGCACAAGTTGATAATGGGATACCGACAGAGATGAAGGAAGGCGAAGTGGTTATTTCAGGTCTATTAGCTATTAGCATCCGGCCATGTCCGACACCAGGTGTGAATCACCTGAAATTCGGACTCGGGATCCCTGGTCAATGGGTCAAGCGCTCTACCACTGAGCCACGGGCTCGTTTTCTCGTCAACTGCGGTCGGAAATTTTAATTATCATAGGAATGGCGTCCACTGGTCGAGTGAGGCGAATAATTTTGGAAATTATTACGGAAAGGGCTTTGGATTAATTGCTCTGGACATTAATATGTACTATCGGTCATAAAATTGTGATGAACATTAGAGTCGAGGACAATCAACATCTGCGGTATAACCGCGAAATGCCCATTTTACAAACAACTAGAACTATTAATAGGATTATATAGAAGAAACATAGACGAAACACCTGTCTGAACTTTTGCATAATGCCGGCATTGGAAGTAAGTTAAAACCGTTGGTGCGTCACATTATGCCACTAGTAGTAATACCTAAATGTGGAATCAACATAACATAGTTATTCCACAGAATTCGATTTTCTTTGACACAAATGTTCATTATAATTTCCCTATTGGTCCACACATGTACACATATAGTTAAAAGAACGTTACCCGTTCAGGTGACAAGGCATGATCGGCAAGGCATGGGAATAGGGATACCCCGTGTTACAGTTGGCCTTGCACTTACTTCCAGGGAAGACACCTATCCCCGACTCTTGGCCCCAATCCTAACCCTAGCCGTAACCCGGACACTAATCCCAAGCCATACTTTAGCGCGGACACTAGACTTAGCCCCTTATCCCAACACTAACCATGATCCTAACCGTCACATCAACGCATCCTTAACCCCAACCCTAACCCTAGTTAAAATCTCCCAGGACTTTAGCGCAAGGCCACAGGTATTACAGGGGGTTCCTATTCCTGCTTCCCACCCATGCTCGACCGGTTTTCTCTTAGGTCTCAATCAAGAGCCCTCGCAGACAGTTGAATGCCGGCCATTAATAATGCAGGGATGACTGCTGAAGAAGAAAAGAGTGGCAGCGATGGCCGTTTCTGGCTCATTAGCCTTCGTCAGTCAGGCGTTCGCAGTCCCAGGTTTGGATAACCAAGGAGTCAAACCCTAGAATGATCATTTTAATCCTCCTCTGACATCATTACTTCCTCTTACTTGTACTTGTACTTCATACGGTTGCGATCATACCTGATCTAACCGGGCTCGATGATGTCCCGAACTGTACCTCTCCACGCGTGACGATCCGCGGCAGCAGATCTGGACAGCTCAGCCCATTCCCTTCGCCAATGACAGAGACCGAATACCGAAGGTCCAAGAACCACCTCCATGTCTTGACGAACTGTGTTGAGCCAGGTTTTGAACTGACCCCTCTTCGACGCCTCCACTGGGGGAACGCTGCCGGATCGAGTGCAGTAACAATGAGCTCCTGAAGTGGACGACGAAGAACCTCAGGAGCTCGGTGTTACTCCTGAGGTTTTTCGTCGTCTTGGGGTGGTTTACAGTACTACCAGCATGATTCCTAGTTAAGACGGGTTTTGCACATTAGGAATAACTCTGAGTTATTCCTGTGAAGCTGATAGAGTTCACATCAAATATTCGTCTAAACCTCGTGGCCAAAATTACGGAGGAATGTACCGAAGAACTTACTCCAAGTTTACACAGTAATTCCTGTGGAAGTTAAAAGTTCAGTATAAATAGGTTACGTGACAACCTACGCGAATTCTACACCTAGGGTGGGTAAAGCAGAAACCTTCATATTTATAGCCCCTAAGGGCACTCTCATATGACTTAGCTATCAAAAATACTTGTTGAAAGAGACCATGGAAAATAAGATTTTATACAAGGGGTGACGTCTGTCAGAAGATGGACGTTAACTGCCAACTTCCCAAAACTGTTTTCGCGTGCTCTACTTCTGAACCACCAGAGCCACTCATTCCAGTTTTATAAAGTCTTCAGTATCTACACTTTCCTCTGTGAATGAACTCCTTTTGGCGTTCTGTAATCTGCACCGACAGATATTAAAAAGGCGATACCTGACATCCCATTCGCCATTCCGCTTCTCTCACTCCACATCAGCACTGAACTCATCCAAAAGAAGAAGCAAGTCATCCTGCAGAGACTCAATTCACAATCAATAGAACGATTCTCCGAACTCACTTCACCGCCTCCATCAGCGGCCGGTGTGATCGGTGCGGGTCACAGCTCGGCCCTCGAGCGATCGCAACGTAGGACCGGTCGGCGTACCTTCTCTGCGAGCGAGAGTCCCAGCCACACTGTGTCTCCGTCATATTTGAGACCAGCGGTCGCCCCGACTGCAAGCCAAAGTCTAGAAATGTTGACACAGAAGCAGCCGCAGCGGCAACAGCTGAAAACACCTGATGTGAACTCCCCTTCAAGGTTACCTGCCTCTTATGACAGTCAACCTACAGTGGCAAACGCAGTCCGTAACGAGCGCAGTCCGCTTCGACATGACCGACAGCACTGGCAGTCACCCAGTCTCACACTTGTACAGTGGCTAAGCTCAGCTGACCTCGACTCAGGTAAGGTTTAGGAGACGGATGACCTTGATTTGGAAGCATGCTTTATTGTCAAAAAGCACCATGTAAGCAGATGTAACTGCCATAGTTGCTGGCACTCTGCGGGCTTTTTCGATACTCAAATCCTATTCTCATATTGTATGAAAGATGCCTTTGGTGTGAAAGAAGAAGACGCATTGTAACCATATTTTTTATGACTGAAATATAAGCATAACTGGAACAAGGCAAAAGCGATGAAACATGCAGGACTTAATGACGCCAGTGCTTAGGTAACTGCCCTCCCCTTCGCCTTTTCTGTGGGCACTTGCATAAGAGACCAACAGTTCATGTATTATTTACTTATTACTTTTCATCCCTCTAGGTCGATCTCTGATTGAACAGTTTATTTATCAATACGCAATGATCGTACGCAGCTGAAGAGTAGGTCACGAAATGCTATGACGTCATTACGTCCTGCATGTTTTACCGCCTTCGTCTTGTTCCGATTTATTTCTGGAAAACAGTGTTTAATAAACAGAACTCATTCGAGGGTAAATCCGCATGGGACGAGTATGGATTCAAAGAGGACATATCCACTCGCCAGTTCGACGCGATGGCGTCCACCGCATACCGCACAGAGATGACGCAGTACCGGTGACTTACATGTAATTTAGTTTACAACGAGTCAGACTTTCGTCTTCGATGGCAAGGAAAGTCGAAACGACCGGAGGTAGGCTCGGTTGCAGTTGCTGTTGGAGCTAAGTAGCCCATCTGCACGACCTAATTCCCGCTCCATATGTGCAACAACGGCGGTTGGAATCTAACACAGATGAGGATGTCATAAATGCTGCATTACGAAGGGGCCATTGCAGCCTGACAGTCAGTCTTAGGAGCTACCGAGTTATCCCGTCAGTTGGTAACCTTTCAAGCCTCGGCTCCTAGCTTATCGTGACAGATTCAAGCGTGTCAGATTTATTGTGGTGAGGAATGTGCTGATTTGCCGCGGCGATGGATTCCCTAGTTGTATGCTTTACCATGCTGTCGGCACAGGTACTCGCTGAAAGTTGAGACACTTAATTCTTCAGTGTTTTGTCCCTGCATGACACAGCTGAGAGGGGTCTGGTGCATGAGCGGGTAGATGCTCCTGTTTTTCAGATTACAGTTTCCTCAGAAAATATTGCGATAAGTTGAAATAAATCAATTGGAATGAAGCGTCGTAAGCCCAGTCCAAAAGTTGATATGAATATTTGAGTAGAAATCCCTCAGCTACAACAGGGAACCAGTAGTGTGTGCACGAGCGCACCTTCGAACCACACATCGACCTGGCCGGTAATTTGCGAATCCGTCACACTGGAGATTGCAAGCTAGTGTCTGGGACCCCGACACACACGTCTCACCTGCTCACAATGCATCAGGGCGTTCCGACGCTGCATGGGAATTATTAGGCAATGAGTGCCTCCTGAAGAAGGAGACACGATCGCCGGGACAAGAGCTTTATTAGCCTGACGTTTCGGATTCCTACTCGAATCCATCATCAGAGACAAAAAGCAGACCCGTTTCTGCTTTTTGTCTCTGATGATGGATTCGAGTAGGAATCCGAAACGTCAGGCTAATAAAGCTCTTGTCCCGGCGATCGTGTCTCCTTCTTCAAGACTACTTTCTGGGGCTCGTCTCTTCGCTTCTATTGGCAATGAGTGCCTCCATAAGAACATACAGTAAAACACCACAGTTAAAACCCCATCAGAGGCAGTTCATTAGCTGCTGTTCAAGTCACCGACGCTGCGTCCACTCTGTGAGGTACGTGGTGGATGTTGTCGCTCTCGACGATCAAACTGTCGGGCACCGTCCGCTGAAGACCTGGAGTTGCTTGGTTTGACGTATATGGATGCATAACAATTTATATTGACCGAACCGGGAAAAACTCAGCGTCCGCAGTTGGATTCGAACTCACGACAGCATGGGGAAGGCTTTAGTGCAGCCAGCGCTCTAGCCACCTGAGCTACGAGGCCCCACCGAGAGACGTGAGTTTAGTCCAAGTTGGGTCAAGTTACCCGCTAAACCTACCGCAACGACTGAAATCCACCAAATCTGACACAGTAAGCTGGCTGCCCAAGCAGGATGTCCTAAGTAATTAGTTTAGAATCCACCAGACGACTGTCAGGCTCACGTAATTAATAGATGTTTTGGCAGATTTTGAATCATTCATATTGACCCAACTGTTAAAAACTCGGCGCCTCGGTGGGATTCTAATGCACGACAGCAAGGGGGAGGCTTTAGTACGGTCAATGCTCTAGCCGTGTGTTCATATCCAACCGAGCCGCCGATTTTTGCTCTGTTTAAAATCTGTCAAAAAATCTATGAAATACATAAAAATGCCAACACAATCACTCACTCGCACCATCACAACACATCACGAGCGCTGGGAGAACGCATCCTACCTGTCCTTATTGTGGCAGCTTCGTGCCCACGCAAATGAGGACGCCACTAAATCAGGGGTGGAAATCATCAGCATTGCAGACACATTATCATACTGCGGTGCCTCCAAATCCACAGCTGTGAGATTGGATGACCACTGCCAAGAGGCACAGTCAACATTAGTCGTGCTCAACTTACCGACCCACACTATCTCGGCACACTCGAACATCTCACTGACCTATTGGGCCGAGTGTATATACACGAAAATGATCATTACCACATCACTTATGCTCAAATTGGCGGCACAAATTCAGCCACCGCTGGACAAAATCTGGTCACATCTGCACTAACTACATCGTACTCACCACTCACTCAATCATTAATTTTTCTGCCTGCGCCGGTAATGTGAGAAGTATCGCGTTTGTGCTCGTGGTAGTCTAAGACCTTACGCTTAGGTAGCTATTGTATCCGATCCCCCCACCGATCGTCCAGCAGACTCGGACAGTTCACAGTTTCATAGGGAAAGTAAGAACATGAGGCCGATATTTAGGTATCATTTCACGTGCCAATTCAACTCCATTTCTATTACGAAAATTGTTGCCCGCCCTGAACTATCGCCTCGAGCTAAACGTGACGACATCAAAGACGTCCAGTCAACAAATTTCTCCCGCTTGGATCGTGGGCCAGATCACATTTAGACCTTTTTATGTGACATTCGTGGTGTGCATTAGGAAGCGGTTTTACACCATTTTGGCCAAAGTATTCAGTTTCACCCCCTCCTCCCCATTGGAAGGCCCCTGAAACACGAAAAACGGAGAGTGGCTTCGATCTGCTTTGAACTCAGGACTTAGTTTACTCATCATATACAAGCAAACATAATTTTAAACTAGCGCAATGGGTCGAATGAGTGCGACTTGAAAGATTGCTGTTTGACGTGTCACGAGTTCCAACTTTGAGACGGTTGTCAAACTGCAATTAGTCCTTACTATGACTTCCGTGGCATCCTACCCTGTGTGGGATTTTGGCCATTCCCCCCCCCCCCGTCTTGAAGCCTGAGCTGGGCAGGACAGGCGATCAGGTCGTGCCTAGAAGGTCTGTCTTGCTTTGCCAATCACTGCACCTACGCCACTTTCCAGTCGTATTGGCTTTATCTCGTCATCGGAACTGGGTAGATATGGGAAGAGGGAAGACTGAGATAGTTTCAAAAGAAGTCGCTTTCGCTATTAACCAATCACGTGCAAGTCACCACCGCGCACTTTTGACACTGACTGCCTGCACAACTCACGGCCTGAGAAATCTCAATTTTATGAGTTATCCCAGTCGCCAGATCGATGCCTTGCCAGTTTACAATACTCAGCTACTAATGCGTCAGACGCAAGCGTCGACCCTCAATGAAGGCCGTTCCGCCATTTCGTGGCCCATGGTTAGCTAACAAGCCGGCTCAGTCCTCTTGGTGTTGCTGTCGACCCGTTAGAAGCACCTCGATGTGATGGCCAAGTTCAGCTGGCATAACTGGTTATAGATGAGGGTTACTATAAGGAGGACAACTCCGTTTATTTCTGCAGTTTAACCGAAAGGAGAAATGTACATTGTTGGAATAACAGGGCACCTGTTAAATTCAGGCCTGCGGACGACTGACAGGCATCATACTGGAGAACATACTTCACTTTTGAATTGAAACCCTGTAATCGGTCTAGAAATCAATATAACTGGTGAGGATTTTTCATTTCAAGCTTTTCTCGATCGTTCACTAGTGTAGGCAACTGGGAGTATCATACTGGTACCCAACATAAACACACTGAGAATGGCACAGAGTTCGTGGTTTTTTTAAAAAGAATACCTGCCTAAGAACACAATACATGAGATTATTTATGCCAGAAAATATGGGTGCTTCAAATTAAAGATAGCAAACTCAGGGGAATTGTGTATGTGAATGGCTTCCACGCCGGTTCATATGGCTTCTTTTCTCGGAATCGGATAGATGCTTGTTTCTTATGTATTGTCAAATTGTTTCGAAGATACTTTCTAAAAAATGGCAGTTCCTCGTCTTTACTTTAAAAGCGTATTTTTAAATCATATATTCCAATAGAGAGCAAAGTACTCTCGACGTTTGGGTTAGTATTCTGGCCGTTGTTGATGTTAATGAAGGATTATTTCACCCTGATATTGTGCAGGTTTTTGTCGGACTCTCTACATACTCACCCAGCGATCTCGCTGATTTCTTTCTAGTAAGCCTTGGGGACTCTTACACTGCCGCAAACCAAGTGACCGCCGCCGAAAATACAGTGACTTTAAGGCGACCGCAATGTCTCTCAAAGCCAGTGGAGGCGTTCATAGGTAAGTTGAATTCCTTCCAACCTATGAATGGCTTTTAACTTTCAGAAGTGCGAAGGCAGCGTCATTTGATGGCTGCATTCGCCTGCAAACGAGTGAACAATCCATGACTGCCTATTGCCACAACTACTATTATCAGTAACACTACCGATACTCCTTCTCCAACACTGTTACTACTATTAGCGCTACTACTAGCACTACTGGTGCCACCACTACTACGACTACTATTACTAATGTCACCCGCACTAATACTACTAGTACTGCCTCAAACATTTGTAGGAATATCACTAATATCAGTTCGACCTCCCAAACCACGATGTCCACCTGCTACTCCACGGCAGTGCGGCCGCAGGACGGTGACTAGCGCTTGAATTAGTTGTAAGAGGTGGTTTGGTAGCCCCACCTGATGGACAAAATACTGTTGGGGTTATGGTTAGGCGTTAGGCCAACTATTTCCCAACCACTTAAAGCACAACCGCGCATTCTCAGTAGCTTTTCCTTGGCATACGACTACTTGACCTCGTCGCCTGTGCGTTCCCCGGCCCCACCTGTAAAAACTCCTATTACCACCGGTCCCGTATCATATGTGGCTGGGGGTTAGTTTACTTCGGGTGGGGCCACATAACCACATCTGACGGAATTAGTTTATACGAATAGAAGACTTGCGCTGCCTCTGCCGCACTTTCTAGTCCCTAAACCTAATGCCACGACAGAGCCTCGATCGGGCCCAGCGGCTGAAAAAGCTATAAAGCCATTCTAAACGTTTAACACGGGCCTGGTTCGCGCACGATGACCATGTTTTCAAAAAAACAAGAGAGGAGGTAGCTCTGATCCCAACAAAATTGTAGTAGTTAAAAGACCGCATTAAAAAGGCGCCACTGAAACTGACTCTGGGTCCTGGCAAGATCATATTACCTCGTCAGTTGTCAGTCTTCCACGTCACAGCCTTTAGCTCACTGTGATTGGTGAAAAACGCGTCATATAGCTTATAGTGTGGTGATTGTGCTGCGTGCCGTGTGAACGGGGTCCTCAGAGTTGAATTCACTCTTTATTTCCTCGCCTAAGCACCAGTCAAAGCAACGAACCAGAGAGTCATCTGTTGCGGGGATTTGACGCAAGTAGCTAGCGATAGAGCTAGGCAGCCAGTCTGCGCTTGTCCCGCGCGAAATGCCCTTCTCCAAAGAACACACCAGCTTTTCACGCATAGGGGGTGGACGGTTCGGATCTCACGCGTGGGGGCGCCATAGAAGTTACGCGAAGAAGGAGTCATTGAGACTGACTCTCCATCCAACAACTAGCCACCTGAGTTACACCACCAGTGACTGCTACTACTACTACTACTACTACTACTACTACTACTACTACTACTACTACTACTACTACTACTACTACTACTACTACAGATGGTGCTGGCATTACCGCTAAAGCTTGCTAATTGTGTCCCTGGCAGTCCCATCTGGCGAAGAAAGTTCTTGTTTCAGCGATCGCGTCTACTTCATCTCGGAAGTCCTTCTTCTCTCTCTCCGCGATCACTTAGCATCCGCTCGTTATGCGTATACGTCAATACAATTGAAGAGGCGAGTTCCAGCAGGTGGTTAGGAAGAGAGAGATGGAATCGCTGGAACAAGAACCTTATTCATAGATGTTTTGGCAGATTTTGAATAATTCATATTGACCCCCCCCTCCCCGGAAAAACTCAGCGCCTCGGTGGGAGTCGAGCCCACGACAGTAAGGGAAAGGCTTTAGTACAGCCAACGCTATAATCACCTGAACTACGAGGCCCCGCCGGACGATGCGAGTTTTTATCACATTTGGGTCAAGTTACTCTCCCGACCTACCGCAACATCTGGAATTCTAGGTGAATGACTTAGAAAGTCCTGCTTGGGCAGTCAACTTACTGTATCAGATTTGGTGGATTCCAGACGTTGCAGTAGGTTGGGCGGGTAACTTGACCCAAATGTGATTAAACTCGCGTCGTCCGGCGGGGCCTCGTAGCTCAGGTGGTTAGAGCGTTGGCTGTACTGAAGCCTTCCCCTTACTGTCGTGGGCTCGAATACCACCGAGGCACCACATTTTCACTGTAGCGTCAATGGGAAGAACTTTATTCTCATGATGTTTTAGATTCTTACTTGAACTTATCATCAGAGAGAGCGAACAGTTCGACCGTCGATTTCGACGCCGTTCACCGTGTGCTCTACAGCAAGTTAAAGCAGGGACAGTGACTTGTGCGTGAATTATTTTATAGTGACTTTCACAGCATCTACCGCACTACCTCCTCCCCCCCCCCCCACCTGGACCCGGTGTAAAGACAGATTCAAGAAGACCGGAGGCAGGGGAGGGCGCAGGTGGATGTCACGGTCGAGCCCGCACCTTGACGCTCCACTCCACACCCCCTGGTCCACACAGCAAATGGCCAGGTTTTTGGCCAGCAACGACAATTGGGGACGGCAGGGGTCCCAGTGTGCGCGACGTCTGCTGGCAACCGGGTCTGCCACCGCACCCCGAGATGTTGGCATGATCATAGACAGCCACGGATGGTGGACGCACAGGAGTTGCAGTCTTTATAGGATGCGCTTGCCATGCCTCCATACACCTGCCATAATTAGCTACTCCCTCATTCATCGCCGGTGGTCGTGAGTGGTGCGATGACCACCTGTCCATCCTCATCTGATTCACCAATGGGCGTAATTTCATCATTAGTGTCGATAGGTGACGTGATACTCACTTGACAGTTTGGCTTGTCATGGGAAGCGGTATTCACCTACTCAACCTCCGTGCCCAGGCGGTTTTGGGGCTGACTGTGGAGGAAGGAGGTTATTTTGCGTTTGTTAATGGACTGATGACCGGAGAATCATGACTCGAGTAGCTCGCGGTTCACGTGGTTGCCACCTCTCGTGAAAACGTGTGTATGTGACGGCACGCCCAGCTGCCGGCCGACCTCGCTCCAATTGGGATCCCTGACGTCCCCCCCCCTCCCGGACTGTTGTTTAAAATCTTGGTTAAGTGCCCGTTGTGGATACTGAATGAATGTGAGATAAATCCGTTTTTAAGATCATTTGTTCTTTGTAGGCCTTCAAGACATTCGGCTGGATACATGCGAACTTTGTATTAAATAAGCTAATAAATGCACAACAGAGTGGCCATATAAATACGAAAATATTGCCAAACTTCTAGTGTGTCATCCGTTGCGTTCCAAATGATGTCTGGACAGAAAGTAGGCAGCACGAAAAGTATATTACCGTGTGTCTAAAATTCAGAGTAAACATTCGATGATGTTTCATTTTATGGTTACTTATAGCGAATGCGCCAATGGCAGGGGAATATCGGCGCATTTAAACAAAGGGTTGCCTGTGGGCGTTGTTACTGTGTTTTAGAGCACGATAACAAACAGGTTCACAAATCAGGCCCAAACATCGATAGATATGTAATTTTTAAACAAAATATTGCTCGTTCACAATCTGCTTCGCGTGGCTTACGTCAGAGGTTGAATCAATTTTAAAATGCGCCAAGTTTTGTTTGGTAAAACCGTCGAGGTTAAGTTACTCTCTTCTGACAGAAAAACAAAGTAAAATGCGCAAACTAAGTCTAGGGCAGGCAATGCCATAAGACATGCCCGAATACAAGGCAACGCAGATTTCCGCTCAACTTTATAAACACTGTGTCTAGTAAAATTACTTAAGCACAGATCATGCACGAAAAAGCACATTTTTGGGAAGGGACTAGGTGAAATAGTAAAGTGTGCAGCGCTTCAGGCACCCAAAATTACTATATCCGTTTCCGTCATCATGTTTCATGGGGTAGACCACACACTGTAGTGAATGAAGTTATTTATAACGAATTGAAACTTATTAGCTCATTAGAATTATGCAGAATAATTATTCCGATGTTACATTTACAAACGAGTTTTGTTGTTGCATCTACGTACCCTTCCGCGGAACACTTTAGTTGGCAATTACCTTTTAAGGAGCCGTGGGATCGATAGCGTTACAATTAGCAATAAACACTACTCACCCATCGTGACGTTTGCTAAATCCTTGCAGAACAGCATTACGAATCTCGATCATAGCGCCCTTATTATAGTGACAGTGCTGTTGTAGTCTGCTAAACGCCTCAGAACCTACTTGTCTTTTAGAAGTATTACTTCCTAAATGTCCATTATTACAGCCTGCAACAAACGTAGGCCATTTTTCCAGATACTGAATCAACTTTCTCATGCTCCAGACACCGCCTCCTCATCACCTGAACGTGTACAAAAGTCACCTGACTCTGAGAAGGGCCTGGGTGATCCAGCAGAACTAAATTCAGAGTGTGATGACTCCAGCCTGCCCCTGGATTCTCGGCCCCGACTCTCCTCCCAGAGCACATTTGTCATATCGGCTTCGTCGTCGGAAGAGCTAACTGAACTCGTGGATATCTCATCTCCGCGGTCAACCTTGGTAGGCTGACTGTTTTCATGAACGTACAGAATGGTTAAGTTGCCAATTGGATAATCTAAAAGGCACCTTTTTAGGATGTTTGTTCGCTAAATTTCTTCGGCTTCATTCCAATTTGGGACCAATTGGGGCGCGCTTAAGCCCGAGCAAGGGTAAAGACATGAAAATAGTAAGGAAGGGTTATGTGAATGGGCGTTTTGACAGATTTTAAAGAATTAATTTTGACCCAACCGTGAAAAACTCAGTATCCGCGGTTGGATCCGAACCCACGTTAATAAGGAGAAGGCTGTAGTACAGCCAAAGCTCTAGCCAGCTGAGCTACGAGGTCCTACCGGGAGAAGTGAGTTTGGTCACATTGGGGTCGAGTTAACTGTCCAGCTTACAGCAGCGTATTGAATCCACTAAATCTGATATGGAGGCCGACTGCCAAAGCAGGACTTCCTAAGTAATCCATTTAGAATCCACTAGACAACTACGATGTTCACGTAATTAATAGGTTTTTAGCCGATTTTGACTTAAATCACAGCTCTCGTAGGGGCCAAGTGACTCAGATGTCTAGAACGTTGGCTGAACGCAAGCCTTCCGCTTACTGTCGTAGGTATAGAATATTGCCGAGGTCGCCGAGTTTTTCAGTTTGGTCAAATTAAACGGGTTATATGGCCGGGTCTATTTATTGTCCATAACTACCTACTATATTGTTTTAAGTAAGCGGTGTTCAGCACAGTTTCTGCTCAACAGTCAGTCACGCGCCAGTTTGCGCACTTACGGATTTGCTTCGGTTGGTTTGACGCCGTGGCTGAGTTTCTCGGGATAATATGGCAACCCCACTTAAGTAACCATTCCCAAGCAAAATCGCATTTCAGAATTTCAGTTAACGCCCTGTGAAATAGAGCACCTACTAGAAGAATCAGCCATCCCCGAATAACTGCTATTAACGAAACCGGCGGAAGTTACACAGCCCATATTTCTCTGAAAATGTGTGTATGGGAAGCATTAGATTCTATCTCAGGATAAAATTGAAAAGTCCTCTACAAATGGAAAAGGATGATTACTGATGTGCCACTTACTAGAAGTGCTTACTTTGGCATTCAGGAAGAGATAATTATGGAAAGGTTGATATGATTGAAGAAGTTTTTTGAAACTAAATGTCCGTACAGTTTGTAATGCTATCTGAGGCATATGCGCTTTTGCACATGTATGAATGCATATATATTAGTAGTTGAGGGGCGCTCACCAGTCGTTTTATAGTTGAAGACGGTTAATAAGCCCGAAATGGCCATTTCAGTCTCCCTTGTCTTTGTCGGTAATGACAATTTGCATATGTATGTATATGTATATACACTGCGTGAACAAATCAGCAGCGCAGCTGAAGGTCATCCCCGGAAAAGGTGAGCTAAATATGCGATGAGTTGTACAGTTTTTTCAATCCTTGACGATGGGCTCGCGTGAGAGTTCGAAACGTCGGAAGTATAAACAATTGGTTTCAGCGACCGCCTTCCCGTCTTCTTTTATATATATCCGTTTTTCTGAGAGTGAATTGGTGCCTCTTACTTCAGAATTCCCGATTACGGCTCGATTTCCTTCCGAAAAGCCTTTGCGTTCTCACAATATCTGTTCTGAATGCACACTACCCCGGTTCTACTCGCCGCATGTGTGCATATGTATAAACCTAAAAAATATGAATTCTGGAAGGAATCTTCAACAAAAGTGTCAAGTATCCCATTTTGGAAAATGCTTAAAAGAGCTGCCCGTATTATTAGTATTGATTGAAATCAAGGCATATGCCTTTTTCGTGTGTCTGCCAAAAATAATCGTCAACTGATTTTAAAAAGAAAATAACAAAGAATTTTTGTTTTATCTTTAAGAAAAACTATGACAAGCTCGACGCGCATAAAACATGCCAACGTAAAAGCATGCACTGCTCAAACAGTGTTATTTGCACGAGGGCAATCTTTAGAGGCATCTGAAGAAATGCGTGCTTCCGTGCGCTAGTTACATTGTTTTATATGCTGTGGTGAGGAATATTGAAATCGCCCAAAGTAAAGGTCATAATTTAAAAATAATATTTAAGTACTTCAGTCAATGAGCTAAAAGTTTCGGCGCATATTGTGCTACGCCTGATTGTACTTTTTACCAGAGAGTTTAAAAGTACCTTCGGATGTAGAGAGTAGGTGGAAGCGATTGGTACATAAAGGTCCCCGTGGCAGTCTATTCGAGCTCACAGCGTCAGCCGCTATGATTAAGCCCCTCTGCCTCGTTCATCCACCGGCCGTTAATGTACCATTACTCTAAATGTGACTTCTCATACGGTATAAACTGCAAGTATGAATGCTCCTGCCAGATACGTAACTGGGAAATAAACCCGTGCACAAGTACTACTCGTGTATACGTTTACTAGGTCTGAGCTATCATTAGAAAGGAAACCAGTTTCCTCATCAAATAGTATGGTCGTTCGGGGTTCTCGGCTCCCAAAAACAGTTTCACAATTTGGTTCTTATATCTATCGGCAGAAACTGAAAGGAATAAGTTGTTTGGTTTACTGGAAACAAACGACGTTCTCCACAAACATATGGAAGTGTTTGCATCCGGACAACCACCCGAAGTATCATATAAATCTCTCACCGCAAAGGCAGACGCAGTTCCCCTTTTTCTATCTTCGAGTGAAATTTTATTTAACATCCAAGTTACCAGTAGGCCGATTTAACGCTACTGATGAAGTTTAAGCAGGAGTTGAAATCGGTCAAGAATAGATGTTCTTTACAGTATGCATACTTACATGCAGTACGGGGCATATTACAGTTCAGCTCGCGGGTTAAGGCATAACCGAAAGCTTTATTTCGCGTCTAGGAAGTGCTGCTAATGAAGAATAACCGTGACTGCCATAACAAAGCGAATCTGAGGATGACCAACGGCGGCTAGCCAAACCCCAGAAAAGTCCAGTTGATTATTAATCAGAAAACCCTACCAGTCTAGAAGTCTGTCCCCGGTATATATATGGATTGGGTACCGGAGTATGGACCTCCCCATATTGCAGGTAGTCTTGCGCTAAATTCCAGGGTGGTTAGAATTAGGCTAAGTGTTAGATTTGGTGTTGGGATTAGAGTTTTGCTGATCCGTGTAAGGGTTAGCGTTAGAATTAGGTTTGGAGTTACGACATTGGAGTAGGTACTCGCTGGAACCTAATACTAAGCCACTTGTGGTACTGGGACCCCATACTACCGGCCCGAATTCGTTACAAAATTAAACGGACTTTTTATGTAGGCAGAAAAGGATTACCGGCAAAGACAAGGGAGACTGGGGTATCCCTTTCTGGCCGGCTAACGATTGTCAGCCAATCACACCCTACCCCGACGTGTGGAATATCTGGGGCTGGACCTCGTGACCTATCGATTTGAAGTCCAATGCTTCTAACCACTGAGCCACGGGGCTTGTTGTCCCGTCAGTTGTGATCGGATATATACAAGAGTGGAAGGACGCTCACTGATCGCGCTACAGAACTCACTCGTGCCGTTGTACCTTGGGACTCGAGCCCCGCCAGCATCTGCACAGCGGCGCGTGATATAGGCAACAATTTCGTGGCTGTTTTCCTGTCGCTTCTCAACATGAATAAATAGTAGTGAGCACATAGGGAATTAAATTTATTCGGGAAATCTACATGAAAACAGCGTGGTCATCGCTCAGCACACACACACAGTCCGATCGATAGATTGGGGCCGATTAGAAGCGCAATAGAAGGAAGCGAGAGGCACAATTACGACAGGGGTTTACAGCACGGTTTAATACTTCTCACAGGTCAGGTTTCTTCCTCCGTCTGTAGGGTTGAAACCATTCGTGCATTGGTAGGGACGTGGGAGGCTCTTTTGGGCCGAGAGAGTGCCAACTAGCTAGGGGATGTATGGCAAAGGAAGTGTGTTTGACTCTGTTTTTAACTTTAAAGTCCATTGAAACCTGGTCTTGTCCAAGTAATCCCTATTCCCCGGAGGTGTATAATCTTTGGTATGTTGCTCTGGCCTTCTGTCTTTCGAGTTTTTGACTGACCGATTTTCGTGAATTGAACTGTGTGTTCCAAACTGTTATTTTACTCTCATTATGCTGTGACAGAAGAAAGATGATAGATGTTGACTAAATTTTTCGATATCGATAAAACCTGCTGTGTATGCCTGCTTTAAATTCCTGCTAATTTATTGGAACTTAGGCGTTCTTTTTCATTCGGATCTTCAATATGGAGCACCCCCCCCCAATGATCACATAATGACGAGGGCAGTTCACCCTTACTGCTCCGTTCTTACGGAATTCCTGCCTTACAGCACTAGTATGTACGAATTTCAGACTATGGACCATTACTCGACAATTTCAAAACCACCTTTGCCTGACATTCAGCTCCATCTGCACATCTTATAATATTTTTTCGAATAGACCCACTTTGAAGGGAGGCATCAAGCACGTGTTTTTCTCATATCAAAGCTCTTTGTTGGTGGATAACCTGCTCGGTACCATGATGCCAACTCTGACCCTTCACAAAGAACGGGGCAGTGTTGGTTTTTTAGATCAGTGACTTTCACTCACCTCGACCGATTTCGCCAATTCATAATTATCCGGCATGGTTTCATGCTGAGTGGTGCTGAAGTCTAGCTCGACGGTCTAGAAGGGCGACCCAGTTACTCAAGTTGCGTCACAAATCATATTAGATCTGACGAACTGTGAACTTGGGATCCCCAAGAAAACCTCCCAATAGAACCTGTAATTGTGGTGGATGGCGAATCTCGCAAACCACTTATGTGAGTTTTTGGGGAGTAACAGTGGTCGGTAGTATCCCAAAAGCCAGACTTGGTTTCTGCGGTAGAAGGCCCCTCACTGCTGCCGACGCCTGTAGACAGAAAAGGCAGGAGGTGAGGCGTATTCACTCGCAATCGAAACAGAAATATGCACCAGGCGAGAAACGTACCCCGAAACACTTAATAAACTCCTATATGAGCAGGAGTCCACAACTTGCTCAAGTCACCTAGCATGTCCGATGACTGGGCATATATTCAACTTCAGACCGGACGAGTCGCTCATCTTATGCTTCCTGACTTTCTTGCACAAAAGCGAACGCAACCAGAACATTGTTTACTATCCTGGGAATGCCTTATTCCAGTCGTATTGATTCCAGCATCCAGAAAACGGCACAAAGCTCTTGATATTTCGCTCCTACTAAAAAACACCAGCAATGAATACGAAATCTCCCAGACAAATCAGAAATTAAATGCAATGACCTTGAAAGAAGTGGTGCAAGGCATAATTTTGCAGATAATAGATAACAGTATTAGACAATTGTTTGACTTCCTCCCTTACCTGCACTGCTTTTAAGGTTGCATGAATCAGGTTACCGTAATCTAAAGTTCTTATGTCCGTAGATATTCGTCGGAGGCTTAAGAAAACTAAGAGTCCGGCATGAACAAAAAACCCACGCCGCAAGTCTCCTAAACATCCGATTGGCCTGCCCCTTAAACTGGAACCTGGGCTGAATGTTCGAATATGACCCGAAACCCCTTCAAGTCACCAAATTGACCGGCAGTCCGTTGAGTGGTGACTTTGCTGAGAGTATCTAGTAAATATCTTAGGTAATTTTGTCCTCCGATAAAGTCGTTTGATGTAAATGGAATGTAACTTTTGTCTCGTGAAAATGTATTCCGAGAGCTGACACGGACCTCATACATGTCAAACCGAACAGTAAAATCACCAATGGAACTCGAACATTGGCCATTCATGACTCACTCGTCATATGCTGCTTGAAGTCCCACAACACTGTCGTTGCCTAAATAACCCTAACGGCTATTTTCCGTGCTTTAGGGAAACAGCCTGACGAAATCTCTACCCTCCCTCGTTTACGAAGAAGGACTGCAAAATGGGAGTCCACCGGTGGGAGGAGAAGGTGTATTCGGGCATTTTCCCGAACTGAACTTTGGGGATACGGTGCTATTCCGTCCAGCCCTGCAACGTGCGGATCTACAGTTGTCCTCCCTATCTCTGTAAGCTTTATTGTCTCCCCCTCATTCTCGTTAAGTATAGGCGATATATGTCAAGTGGGCGTTTGACCCTCAATGTTGTGGTTAGGATCTCACTCGATCCAAAACTGTTATTTTGCTCTCATCATGCTCTCACTAGTCCTGTGTCCTATGAAACAGCACTCGTTGTCGCCTGTAGCGAGCTGGCGGGTGGACAGAATGGGATCGAGTGAGATCATAACCACAGCAGTGAGGGACAAACGTCCACTTCACATGCTTTTATACCTCACTTTATAGGGCCTATGACGTACTTATGATCGGTGACGACCGTGAAACAGCTGTCTGCGTCTGGCCTATTGCACTCTTAACGAGCTGCCTGTGTATTATATATATGACTAACTGAAGTAGTATGCGTTCCGAGATGATATGATGAATGGAAGAAGTCCGTCGGAAAAACAGTTTTATTCGTAAATTTTCGAGCCGGTTCACTAACCCATCGTCAGACAATGTGAACAATGAGAGGTGGGATTGCCACACCACTGGTTGAGGACGCAGACAGAAAGGTAAGCAGACGACCTTGAGGATGGGGAAAGTGTGCATCGTGTTGTGATGGGTGAGCACCTTCCTCTCGCAAGGTCGACTGCTTGCCTCTCTGTCTGCGTCCTCAAGCAGTGGTGCACCAATCCCATCTCTCATTATTCACATTGTCTGACGACGGGTTAGTACAACCAGCTCGAAAATTTACGAGTTAAACTCTATTTCCGAGGCACTTCCTTCTTTAATCATCTATACATATATATATATATGAATAATGGAGGTAGTATGCATTCCGAAGCGATATAATAAAAGGAGAAGGCTCGTCGGAAAATCGAGGTATACTCGTGAATTTTCAAGTCGGTTACACCAACCCGTCGTCAGACGAAAATGAAAAGTGTGAGGGAGATAATCCTACTGGGGAGTCAGGGGGACATCGACAAGACAGGCGTTTATGTGTGGGGGTGAAGAACGTGTTTGGATAGGTGGCGGACGTTAGGGGTGGTGTTGGGGTTTCACACATGGTTCACTCTGTGGGGGAGGTGCCGAATCCATGATATTCTACATGGCCGAACATGGATTAGCAGTTGGTGGCTTAGGGTGGACGCAAGCCGGCGAACCGTGAACGTAAGCCTTCGTATTGAGCGTCCAAGTCGACATGGCGGTTGATGCTATTGCTATTAGAGTGCCAAGCTTCTAGAAACTCTCGCGCTTGTTTGGTGTTGGCACTAGCGATCACTTCGGTCCCCTCCCAGTTGAAGCGGTGATCACAGTCAAGGGAGTGCGCAAACACGAGAGACAAGGGGTCCCGTCGGCGGATGGCCAACTTATGTTCGTTAATGCGGTTTCCAAGTCGTCGGCCGGTATGCCCAACATAAACGCTAGAGCAGTTTGAACAGGGAATGCGGTAAATGACATTTGTTTGCTGCTGCTTCGGTATGGGGTCTTTTACCCGGGATAATGTCGTGCGCAATGAAGACGCCGGTTTGTGGGCGATGGAGATGCCGAATCGATTTAATTGTCGAGCGATCGCTTCGGAAATTCTCGGCATGTAGGACAAGGAATAGAATTTCCGTGATACTCTATCTCCGTTAGAGTCGACGTTTTGTGGTTGTTGTTGACGTCTGAGACAATTTTCCTAGCCATGCTGGGGGATGTTCTTTTATTTTTTTAGATAAACGCCGGCTCGTGCGACCAATATATTTTACCCCATATTTGTTGTTGTTTAAAATCTTGGTCAAGTGTTTGCTAGGGAGCAGGAGGTTGGAGCGGTATGCCTAAATGCGACTTCATCCGCCGTGCCATGCACAGGCGCCCTCCCTCACCTCCGGTCTTTTTGACTCGGTCATGACACCGGAGCCAGGTGGGGGTGGTGAGCGAGTTCGCGTGGTGCTACGCAAGTCTGCCACTAATTTAAACTAACTCGTGCGCAAGTCACTGTCCCTACTCTCAATCTACCATTGAGCTCACGGTGAACATTGTCGATATCGACGGTCGAAGTGTTGCGTGTGTATCTCAAGGCGCGTAGCGCCCGATTAAAAACGACTTCTCGAAAAGACACAGGAATAGGAACATCCCCACTTTGCTAGGGCCCTACGTCAATTTCTGGGGAGATTTGGGTTGATGCCAAGGTTAGGGCCAGGGTCAAGGTCAACGTTAGGGCTAGGGTCGAGTTAGAGTCAGGTTTTGAGCGAGGGTTAGGGCTAAGGTTTGGGTTAAGGTTAGTGTTAGGTTTGGGGTTGGGACATGGGAATATTTTCCGCTACCGAAATGTTGCATGAGGCGACTTCAATTAACGGCGGGTTTCCACTTCCGTGCCCTTCACTGAGGGAAAAAGGCTTTCGCCGTTGTTCTCCTTAATCATATCCGAAAATGTTATAATAGCATTTTTTACAGCAGTAATTCCGGAAAGGGAGTGGTCATCGGTATGTTTGAGCTAGGCGTAAATTGCAGCCACTGACACAATCGTAATTATAAGAACAGTAGTTTATCGGCAACTGAGCAAATGTATTTCCACTGAAGTCGAAGATGAACCAAAACGTCGTTCTGCAATTATTTACCGTACTGACAACACAGGCATTCGCTAAAAGCCCAGACATGCTTGGTTCGCCGATCTTGTGATGTTGCCTGACGCAGATGCCAGGGGTTCGGCTAATCAGTGGGTCCTCCAGCCTTCTCGTATGTTTTCTGGTGTAAAAACTCAGATTCATCTTACCTGGTTTAATTTTCGAGGAGGTTGATGCGCGAACTGGGAGCAAATTCTTCCGAATAGACCTCCTGATGCACGGTCTGAAGACACACGGGGAAGACTGGGGGAGACTCACTGATGAGCCGACTCCCCCGCCGCTGCGTCAAGCAGCTGCACAAGATCGGCAAAACACACGTGTCTGGGCATTTAATTAGCACCTGTGTTGTCAATATGGTGCTGGTGGGAGATGTGTGATGTAGCCGACGGTTGTCTACCGCGGATAATAATATGGACATTAATATGGGCGTGCGGACAGACCGTTCTCGACTGGCTAAAACGTACCTTGGACCGAACGACAGTCCGTTACCTAACTCCTTGAAGGTGTCGAAGTTTACAAATGATTGTCAGTCACTCGCAAATCGACTCCAATGTGTGGATCCAATATCCATGTTAATTAAGCACGACCTTAGAAGAATTAAAAACATAAAATAAGTGTTAAAGGTAGTATCGCGTTGCTTTGAATTGTTGATTTACTAAGAAAAGCGAAAAATCTCGAAAACGTCAAAAATGTTTGTAATCTAACAAGCTTCATTTCTAGATGTACAGAATGTCTTCTCATGCAGAGCACTGAGTAAAGATGAAAGCAAAAATAGAATAACATTTATAAACAGTGTTTTAGTGAGGTTTACATCTAAATATCCTTTACAAGTTAGTCTAAATTTAGTTATGACGGTTTGCCAACAGGCTGCTGTCAAAGTATGGATTCCAAAACAGTTTTCCGAGGTTTCATGGTATTCTTGCCTCTTTGAAGTTGATTAAGATTTGCTTCAATAAGACAAACAGGATTTTGCCTGCTTTCACCAATGAGGACGTCATAGGAACAAATGTTTTCATACAGTCTCATGCTTCCAAGGCCGATGGTTACTAATAAATTTAAATAAAATTGACAGGCGTAATAGTGAACATACGATTTTGTGTCTGTAAAGAGGATTTTTCCTCCTTTAAATTAGTTTGCACTTTTCATTTGTTCCGGACAACATTGAGTTTCAGATCGGTCTTAAAATATCGCTGAATACTTCAGGATTTTCAGTGTTTTCCCCGATCGTCCATAAAGACAGAAAATCAGCTCTAAAGTCCGGCAAACTCTGTATAGTAAAATTCTCGAAAGTAAATTACTCTCCTTTTAATGAAAACACGCTTAGATGCGCCACCAAGACCTAGGATAAGTATAAATACAGGAATTTAAACGGGTATATCTCGAAGTCCATTTTCGCCCACATTTATGAAGACTTTGTTTGATAAAATTTCGTGAGCACAATTTCTGCACAAGAAAAGGGCGTTTCCTTGAAGGGGCTGGATGAACAAGCAAACTGCACAACGTCCGAAAATTCTCACGTCAGTTTCCGTTATCAGGTTTCCTGATATAAGTCACGTACTGTATATGCAAATTATACAGAATCAAACTTGCGGCCTTTTAAGATAAAATTACGCAACGACTAGGGCCCATCCTCTACAGCGAATAACATTTGGATGCAGAGTACTTAAACTGAATTTCTATTTATACGTTTCTTTACCGATGCCTGCTCAAAATCATTGTTTATCAACTTCCATCCTACGGATCGTCCTACTAGTACGCCGTGCTTAGTCTCACAAGCTGGTCATTCCTGGTCAACACTTCCCATCACCCTACCGATAGGGAATCGGGTACCGCTATCTGTTACGGCCTCCGATTGTGATTTTGGGAGTCAGTTGGTAGGAACAGTTAAGTAGGCCCTTTATTTTGATTGTGCCTCCATCCAAACAAGAACTGTTTACCAGAATTGGTTAACAGCAACACTAACAACGACTAAGCTGCGGACAATCGACCAATCATCGCATCCAATACAAAAGCACACGATGAGTACGGAGGTTACCAATTTTAGCAGGCGTGTGGCTGTGTGGCATTTTCGTCCGCAAATGTTCGCCCAATAGCCTTGTCTGCAGTTGTCTCCAATGCTGGGTTAGAGGGCGAGTCTAAAGCACCAGGCGCAAGAATTTTTGATTTAGGCGAGACTGTCTCCCTCCACTCCACGCAGTGGGTTTCAAACTCTGCTTTCTTTAACCTCACAGGAGCATAAATCTCCGTTGTGAGAAAGCGCCCACCGATCGTGTTGTGGAACTAACGGGACGAATGGGTTCCGTAACACGATCAGTGAGCGCCCTCCTACCTCCTGCCCTATTGCAACCGACAGGACAAGGAGCCCGTAGTTTAGTGGTTAGGGACATTGGACTTCTAACCGACAGGTCGTGGGATCGAGCCCCAGGTGTTTCATACTTCGGGGATAGGTATGACGGACTGACGACAGCTAATAAGTCAGAAATGGCCGTTCCAGTCTCCCTTGTCTTTGTCGGTAACGTTGCAAATTTACGTGTTTGCAAACAAGACGGCTGGAGATCTAGTAAAGAAAGATGTCGATCCAGATCCTGTGAGATCTAACAGCGATGGCATTCTTCCACATTTTAGCCCCGCCTCTCGTGCGACTTCACCCGGCCACAGTCTGAGTAGTTCGCCAAGGCGGGCAAGCCGCCTAACACCGCGTTCTTCAGCTCAAGTTTTCAACAGGCAACGCACGGAACAGCCTCAGGAGAGTTTTGACTCGCAGAAATACGCCGTTCCGGGTTTGCCATGGTTTGAGCCAAGTCTTTCACCACAGTCCTCTGATATCGGGGAGGGTGAGGATGAGGATGAGGAGGAGGAGCAGGAGGAGGAGGGGAAGGCCGAAATGGAGAAAGTGAGTGAGATAATAGAAAGGACAACGCCAGAACCAGAGCTTGTCCCTCACCAGTCCAGTGACAGTCTCAATTTGGATGACCCCAGTCCCGAGTTCCTCACCGCCCATTCTGATGATCTCTCACCGTTATGCCAGCAAAGTTCCTTCCATCCCTCTCAGTCTTTCGAGGAAGTCATTCTAACCGAGGAGGTCAATTCGCCTGCAATTACGGAAAAAAAGGTCGTGGAGGTGGAAGCAGGACAGAAGACAGCGCTCTCGGGAGTGCCTCCGAGAAGAGAGGCCTGGAGGAATCAGTCTGGCACGTTTGTGGAGAACGACGGTTAGTTGTCTGTTTTTCTTCGATTCCGTCCAGGACCGATGGTTGAACATTTGCTCTCCAACTTGACCGGTCGTCTGGATTTTATGTCCTACTAATTACCCCTAAGTAGAGGGATTATTTCAGTTGCCTGGGCATTTGTTGTTTTGTTCAGTTGAGCAACAAAGATGGCATCGTAGCAATTGCTGTACTTCAGGATCACTAAGCGTTAAAGCAAACATAGTCTATTTGAAATGCGTGTAGCGATGGGAAGGTGACTTTATTTCGGTGCTTTCTGTCACCGACCTTTGCCTGGTATTTTACAAGAAGGTTAAGTCTTTTCGACTAATGTGGGTAAGGGTTGTTTCGAAAGGGAGGGAGAGCAAGGACGAACGCATGAATGAGACGACACTTGTATGGTGGAGGAGTACTCATCTCCGTGATACGGGACATATTCGCCCCGTTGTGCTTTGTGGCCCCATCTTGGGCCCCATAGGGTGTCGCGCAGTGACTAGTAATGTATGTAGAGAGAGAGAGTATTGATGAAGACAGTGGCTCAGTGGTAAGGACAGCTTCGGGTCTCAGGTACCCCCACAATATGGGGCTGGGCGGGGCTGGCTGGCGATAGCTAACAAGCAAGAAATGGTCGTTCCAGTCACACTTGTCTTTGTCAGTGGTCTCTCTCTGTGTGGTTTTGCATTTCCAATCTCACGGAATGCTGCACAACGCAGTAAAAGGCGTTCAAAATCGCTGTATAGACGTTCGAAAGTAAAAGACTGATGCAGGTACTTTGGGATAGAGAAGGACAGTGATCCTTATCTGAAGAACAGATCCTTATCGGAGAACAGTCTCCGAAGATCCGTTTGAGGCTAAAGTGAACGGAGTAGAAACTCTTTCACAAGCTATTAGTGGTTGCATGAAGATAATTATCTTTTACCCCAGAAGTATTTCACACAACAAGTATGTTTTCTCGAAACTGCGTGTACGAAACAGGGAGAAAATCAACAAAAACAAGGGAGATTAAGATGGCCATTCTTGGCTTATTATCCGCAGTCAGCCAGCCTTATCCAAACCCAAATTTTAGGATCCGAGATTCGAACCTGCGGTCTTTGATTTTCGGGTTTTACTGAATCCAACACTCTGTCATTGGGGGCGCGGCCCCCTTATCCTCTCCGTTGTGATCAGACACATCAACTACGCTGGAATTGCGTTTACGGCTCGGGTTAAAGGACACACTCGCCTTTGGATCCAATTGTTAAAACCGAGCTGCTGTAACAGTCATTATCAAACTACAGTATGCGGGCTTTTCTCGCAGTGCTGGCTTGCTTGTACGTCCTTATTCCCCCTTAGTGTCTCTTTTCAACTGTTCACTTTTTGTTTGTTTTTAGAACACACGACGCTGAATGCGAAACGTCCGCCCTTGCCCACGATGTGCATTGAGAGTGTCACGACTAAGTCATTAGGTCCAGTCTTTAAGCTAAATTGCGTAATTAGCAACGCAAAAACAACCCAAAAACCCATTTAATGCATAGCGTGGACAGTGAGATGCTTGACGTGTTGTTCTTTGTCGAATGAACTTACTGAAGCTGGGAGTAAATGTCGCCATATGTTTAAGTAGAAAGGAGGGTAAACGTGTTCTGTGTCATTCTGTCCTGAAATTCTGCCAAGTTTATGAACACCGATTTCAAGTGATCCACGGTAGAGAAGGCTGGGGTCTGGCTGGTTGAACACTGCAAATAAGCCAGCACTGACCACCCCGGACTCCTGGGGTCTTTTTGTCCTTGCCTCATCTCACATCAGATGTTGTTTACTCGGTTTGCAAAATGATTCAGTTTCATTGCAAAGGCGATGAGTGCGCGATCACTGGGATAGTATGTGTATTAGTCTGATTGCTCAATCATCACGCCAACATCCAACGCACGTGATGAAATTGCAGCAATTATCGACTCGAATGTCGGCCATCAAGCAATGATCACACCAAGTGCGACAATCCCGGATGAAGGAGGGAGCCGTGAACGTTCATAGGTATGCGGTAGCATGGCTACTGCATCCTATAAATACCGCAGCCCCTTGTGCAACAACCACCCGTTTCTGCTCTTTTGTCTCTGATGATGGATTCGAGTAGGAATCCGAAACGTCAGGCTAATAAAGCTCTTGTCCCGGCGATCGTGTCTCCTTCTTCAACCTGAGTTGTGTTAGTCGCCTTCTTATACACCATGGTGTTAAGTTCTCTATTGGGTCTGCGTATGATGAGAACGTCAAGGAATTCGATATTCTCTTCTTCCCCTGTAAACTAAATGTCGGGGAAGGTGGCGTTAACCAGGTCTCGAAAATATTCTAGTCTGTTCCTTTCAGTTGTAATTAACGTGTCATCCACGTATCAGCGCCAAACAAATATTTCTAGCCCTTGTAAGACCATTTATGCAGCCAGACTGGATGTTGGGGAACCCATCGGCTTCCCTTTTGTAATGCCATTGAAGGTGAAAAAATTTCGTTGAGAGAATATTAAGAGTTGCAGCAAATGGTCGCTTTTTAGAGGTCTCCTCATTTCGTCTTAGTTTTCTTCGAGCCGCATGCACAGAACGTCGGTGTGATGGATGTAAATAATGAACCCACATCAAAAGATACCATAATTTAATCGGGTCGGGCGATTTTTCCCCAGATGTCGACCAGAAACGGGGTGGCTGAATTGACGGTAGTCCGCGAGCCCCCTCGGAGAAAGTCTAGTTTTCAGGGACATCCAGTTGGAAAGACTATAAGTGGGGATGCCTTTGAAGGCAAAGATTGTCCGAAGAGGAACGTTGGACTTATGGATTTCAGATAATCCATAGAACTGGGCCAGTGCCGTGTCCGTTGGCTTCGTCTGTCGCAATCCATCTAGTGACATCACGTTGTTACGCTTGAGTTAGTTCAGGAGTTCATCAATTTGACCTGTCAGGAAGATACGAATTTGTAGGAATGTTGGTTGTCGAGGGGAGCTTGTGCCTTCCCGTTGTAATCGACGCGGTTCATCGCGACAGTTTCTCTTCCTTTGTCCGCTGGCAGCACTGTTATACCCTTGTCCATCTAATTTAGTCCTCTCAAGTCAAACGTGTTAATGCTCGTTTAGGTGACACCAGACGAGGACGAGGCTCGCCCCCCTCCAGACCTTCCGTCGACTCCGGTATCACAAGCACCAGTGGGACGCAAGTCTCCACCCGCGACCTTAGCATTACCGGATCCGGTACGTGGAGTCCGCCTGCAACAGAGACCGGTGAGGAGCAGGTCGGAGCAGGACAACGGGTTAAGACGAATCAACTCGAGATGGAACTGGAGGAACGGATTCTCCTCTCCTTGACCTGCTTGCACGACCAGTCCACAGCAACACCAACTGTCGGACTCCACAACGCCCACTTGGAGGCAAGCATTAATGGTGACGAACAGGATTCCTCTACTTCCGCAGAAGACTGTACCCTAACAGATGCTCCTGCTGATGTAAATTGCCTTGAAGACGACGGGACGGACAGGGACTTTGACGATGAAGACGCAACCGGGGAAGTACGAGGCCTAGTCAAGGAATCAGAGGTGGAGGAGGAGGAGGAGGAGGAAGATGGAGAAGTGGGCCATCCTGTAAGTATGTTCTATCGCCTGGAACAGATGAGATCCAGTCTAGAGGAAACCATCGGCATGGACACCCTTCTTCGCTGCTACAATGTTGTACACGTAAGTGTTCCCATGGTAACTGAGAGCAATAAGACTGGTCAGTTTTAGCAATTCGCGTGTGCAGTGAAATCTCAAAATCTAAACTTTCGGATGTTGTTGCTTATTTTATATAAGCCGAGAAGCTTTAAATGAATTTATTTTAGAACCTAGGATCCCAGATTGAATGGCTAGTTTTCGAGCTTGGGTCAAATTCCTGATAAGAGTTAATTCAAAATGCAATCCTTCCAGATGGATACTGATGATTCTTGGTTGTCCAGTTTAAAGACTGAAGACAAGAAAGGGACAGTCCCTATCATCCAGTCACTTTTTGGTGCGAATGGTAAATCTTAAGTTGACCGTGTCGCCGGTCATAGTGAGTACTCAGTATGCTGACTATGACACTGCAAAATTCTGAGGCTCAGTCATACGTAAACAGCGGCCAAGCTTAGATCTTGTCGACATACAGAAGAAGTGCTTACTCATAAAATGTTAACCGAAATTATAAATAAGTTCTCGACTCGAAAACATTACTTGAATTTGGTCGTAATATTAATCATCTCACAAACATAATCCCAAGATAATTCAGTTACTTCAGGATGCCAGCTTTTGAAAGAGCCTTTTTCCGGCCACCCGCAGAGACTAAACCGTGCAAAAAATGACTGCTTAAATAGTATGAATTTTTCTCATTGATTTTCGAGGCCCTTATAAGTTCGGATATATTTCATAGAAAACATGGAAGAAAATATTCATTCTTTTGCTTTTTTGGTGGAAAATTACGTTTTCTCTAAACTTTATGCTTGAAGGGAGTGTATAATTCGGTTTTGAAAAGTTTCTAATTTTAAGATTTTCTAAGACCGTGAAATACCCGTTCACAAAACATCGCGTCCCTGCATTTACTACTGCTGCTTGTAAAGTTTACAATATGGCTCGAATCCACTGCTAAAGTTTATGAACCCCGTATGGGCTTTTCTTAATAGCACATGGAATTGTATGATTTTCCGTACATGGAAAATATACAGGTTTTAGTTTCGAGACCCTGCAAGCAAGTGTAACGGCAGGCCGGATTCAAAATTATTCGGTAATCGGTAGGGTTTTCCAAATCGAATTATACCCTTTCGTCAAGTAAAAAATTTAAAGAAGACGTTACTTCATATTAAATGATCAAATGGATGTTCTTATGCATGTTTTCTACGAAAGTTGACATCCTGAAGTAAGTGAATTTTCTTGGGATTATACTGCAAGGGGATTAGTATACAAACCTAGTTAGATAATCTCTTCTAGTCGAAAAGGCATTTCAGAAATTCGGTTAACACTTCATGAGTTAGCACATCTACTGCAAGGTGACCTTCATCGGCGCCGAACATGGCATCTAAAAGGCAAAATTGGACCGTTCGAAAGTATTTCAAGTCTCGTGCTTCTAGATAACTCAAAAGTATCAGTTTTTTTAGAACAGGCGAATTTAGCTTATTAGCATAAAGTGGAACAAAGTTGAGGTAGGATGGCTAGCAGCTTAGTATACGAGTGAAGACAAAATTTTGAGCTCCACGTGTGTGCTGACAAGGGCGGTCAATTGTTGTGATGGATCGAGAAGACTATAAAGAAAAAGCAAAAACCCTTCTTGATGCCAGAGAATTTTACAGACAAGCACAGAACTCGAAAGCCAAAGCAGTGGCAGATTGGTTGAGTAAACTGCTTAGAGAATACCGACATAAAAATGTGATCACGGAAAACGAATGACACCAAAGGAAGGCAACTGACACCGCTCTAGCTCGATTCTATGGTCTGCCAACAATTCATAAAATAAATGTCCCACTTCGACCAGTCGTTGCCCTAAAAGGCAGCCCCACCTACAAGTTGGCGAAGTAGATGTACTCAAAACTGATGCTCCATCAAGGCAATTCGACTACATCAGTTCGATCAGCCTCTCAATTCCTCATAGACCTCCGAGGTCGGAGGATTCAATCGGACGAAATCATGGTCTCCTTCGATGTGACGTCGTTATTAACGTCCATCTCACCAAACTTGGCCCGTAAAGTTTTGTGCAAGAGACTTAAAGGCATACGATGAGACCCAAAATGCATTTAAAATCGAATACCTCATGAGGCTGTTTAAAATCTGCCACTAAACTTTCTTCACTTTTGCTGGAGAGACCTATGAACAAATCAAGGGAACTCAAATGGGCTCATCGGTCTCCGGATCGGTCGCAGAACTGGTCCTACAAGAGTTATAAAAGATTGCCTTCCTCCAACATGAACCGGTGTTTTGGCGACGTCACGTTGACGACACGTTCGTCATCGTAAAGAAGGACATGCTGCAACATTTCCACAGCCTGCTCAACGCAGTCTTTCCTGATATAAAATTCACAGGGGAAGAAGAACAGGAACAGCAGTTGCCTTTCCTGGATGTGCTCGCCAGACGAAACCTTGACGGTGAACTTGAAACGACGATTTATAGGAAGGCAACGAACACCACACAGCTTCTCATTTTTCACAGCAACCATCCGGTGGCTCACAAACGAAGCTGTGCGAAGACGCTCTTCAAACGGATCCAAAGTCATTGCAGCAAACCGGAGGACAGAGCACGTGAGGCCCGTTATCTCCGCGACCAGTTTGTGCAAAATGGCTATCCGAGGGCATTCATAAGTCGCCGCCTACACGGTCGCCACCAGAGAACTCAACGCCACCGACGATATGCCATTCACTGCCATACATCAACGGCGTTTCAGAAGCGACTGAGCGCACTGCTGTGGAACTAGATGTTAGAATTTCACACCGCCCCAAAGCCACTATGCGAAAGAGTGTCATGAAAACTGATGACTGTTTAAAACCTGAGGAGCAATCTGGAGTAGCGTATCGCATGCCGTATCAAAACTGTCCACACTGGACTGGGGCCTCCATCCTGCTTACTGGGGGCTGGTGATTTTCCCGAGTAATATGTCTGGCATACGTGTCTGGGAGAAAAATTGGCGTTCTCTGTAGACAGAGGACAGTCCGCTGGACTTCAGCCCAGCGGAGTGCCCGCGTGGCAGCTTACTGCGCTAAGCGAGCACAGCAGATACGAGCGGTGAAAAGTCATCGAAGGGGCCAGTCCAGCGACCGAAAACGATCAAAGGTCAGGAGGACTGTGAGCACATGAAGGGAAGGGTAGTTTTGACGTCTATTACCACTTTTTACTGGCTGATTGGTCCAACTTAACTCTCAGCGCTCTGATCGCGTATAAACGCTACTTTCCTGCATACATTCAAGATGCAAAGGAAGTAGTTCACACTTATAGACATAAATGTCCTACTGAGCAGATAATGGGCCAGTAACTTAGTGTTTCTCATCGCCATCTGGTGGAGAATACAAGCATGCCGAAGTCTGAAGTCACCTGTATGGTACGACAGTAAGGCAAGTTGTGGGAGGGACGAGTTCTGCCCGACCAGAGTCAGGGAGGGACCTATTAATCATGGAAATTTTAGGTCAGCCCAAAGGACTTTGCTTCCCTTAATAATTCCCAATTATGAGCCAGCATGCTACGGAATGTGAGTCGATTTTAAGTTATGCGGCATGCTTATAGTCTTTGTAAGCCACGCTTTAGTGACCAACAGTCTGGAAGAAGTTACAATAAAACATCAGCATGATGCACTTGCATTCCAGGCCCTTCAGGATAATGAAGATGATGAAATGCGCCTTAGCAAAGAAGCGGTGGCCAAAATCATGGGAGCGGAAAGGGCTGCGGTCTACTTTGATCGAGTGCTTCAGCTTGTTTTGGCAGATAGCGCCTTCACGGGTGGTAAGTTTCAATATTATCAAGTGCATCTTTTTTGTCGTGATATAAAATCAGCGGCCTTTATTTCAAACTAAAACATCGCATAATTGTAGGTATTTTAACTTTTTGTAGACATACAGTAGATGCGCTAACTCATTAAGCGTCAACCGAAATTCCGAAATGCGTTTTCGTTTCGAAAAGATTAATTAAGTAGGCTTGTAAAACTAATCATCAAGTAGCATAAGTATATAATAGGTCAGTTACCTCAGAATGCCAGGTTTCGAATGAACTTCCTTCTGGCTGCATGCAGAAACTATACTCTGTAAAAAATGAATACTTAATTAGCATGCACTTTTCTCATTGATTTTCGATGCCCTTAAACATTCAATTATACTTCATGGAAAACATGCCTAAAATTATTCATAGTTTTGTTCATTTGCTAGAAAATTACGTCCTCTTCCAATTTTGTTTGAAGGAAGGGTATAATTCGGTTTTCAAAAAGCTCCTAGTTGTGAGCTTTTTTAATTTTGTGAAATGATAGTTCATAAAACGTCATGTCTCTGCATTTACCAATGTGACTTGTAAAGTTAACAATATGGCTCAAATCCACCGTTAAATTTTATGAATCCCATATGGTCTTCTCTTAATACCGTAGAGAAATGTACGCGGAAAATATATGGTTTGTAGTTTGGAAACCCTGAATCCAATTATAACGGCAGGTCGCGTTCAAAATTATTCGGGAATTGGTAAAGTTTTTGAAAATCTATTTATACACTTCCGTCGATCATAAAATCGGAAGATGTACTTTTCTACTGAATGAGCAAAAGAGTGATTTTTAGGCATGTTTCTATGAAATATAGTTAAATTTTTACGGGCATCGAAAATCGATGAAAAAAGGCATGCTACATAAGTAGTCATTTTTTACAAAGTATAGTTTCTGCATGCAGCCGGAAAGAAGTTTGTTTGAAAGCGGGCGTCCTGAGGTAACTGAATTATTATAGAATTATGTTGCAGGCTGACTAGTTTTACAACCCTACTTAATTAATCTTTCCGAAACGGAAACGCATTTCGGAATTTCGGTTGACATTTTATGAGTTAGCCCACCTACAGTAACTCGTATCTGTCAGCAAGAATTAAAAAGGCTCAGAATATCAGTTTGAAAAGGTTTGGTTGCTGAAAATGGCAGTTTTCAGATCCTCTCCCAATTAGTGTCCATCTGAAGTAGTCTAACTTAGTCAGTTCTAAGGCCAGTTGCATGCTCGTGTTTGCATGAGAAGAAGGCTCGACCTCTCGGAGCGCATGTTCACTTGGGTGTTTTAGAAGGACAATAGAATTTATTGTTAGCAAATGAAAACAAGTGTTACCGGTTTTTTGAGTATTCCCTGGCCCCACCTTAGTTGAAGGTGCCTGCGTGATGTTAGGTATGCTGGGTTGGTGGACTGCCTGGCAGTTACTGAAGTCACCATCGAAATTCGGAACCGGCCTTTTCAGGCGCGGTTCGAAATTTGATAAGGGCTTTTAACTAGTACCTGCGTTGTTTGTACGACAAATAATTGCACGATTCTATACTAATGTTGACGGTTTGTGAATAGTACGTGGTTATTCCGCAGTAACTGATGGATTTCAGCTCAACTGTTCATATCGCATTTCGGACTGCGTCTGAATAGGTCTGTTCCGACAGATTTACACCACGTTTGCGCATTAATTTCGTCGGAAATTAAACAAGGCAGGAGTCCTTTCCGTGGGTCTCATTTTCTCATTCCTCTCCTATTCACCAGTCGACAATCCGAGCCTGTCAAAAGTCAAGTACTGGGGTTGGACCCAGTCGCTGATGCGGCGTCTGTCTAAGGTGTGCTTCACGCATGTACGATAGTTATAAGCACAGGCGAAATCACCGCTGCCGGCAGAAGCGAATACGTGAGTTTCAGGGAGCAATTCAGAAGATGCGATAGCTGGGACAAGAAGTGAATTGACCCAACGTTTCTCATTTGCACTCGAACCCATCATCAGAGACAGTTGCAGGAACGGGTAAAAGATGCACGAGGAGCGCAGTATTTATAAGACGTAGTTGCCAGACAACCACATGCTTACAATACTTAACAAGACTCAGATTCATTGCTGCGAATTGTATTTGATGCGATGATTACTTGTCGGTCCGTACGCGAGTCGTTAATGGTAGTGATTTCATCACCGTTGTTGATCCTTGGCGTGGCGATTACTAGGCCGTTTGACTCCCTATAACCGGAACTCATCGCGTGGCTAATTATTTTTCTTCTGGCAAAATCGCAGAAAAAAATATGTGGGCGGGAGGCCACTGCGCCTTTTAATTGATTTCGGACCAGGGAGCCATGACTCAAAAGGTCGCGGCTCACGCGGTCGTCAGCTCTTATGAGAATGTTAACCTCGTTAAACTTGGAGGTGTGGCCGCCTCCCGTCGAGTGCATCGTAATCCGGGAGCTAGCGTCATTCATGAATGCTGCTTCATGTTCGGCCATCCGCGCTCGCATTAATTTCCCAGTTTCTCCGATGTATTCAATTTGTCTCCAACTGCCACAGATTCGCTAAGCGACTCCAGACGTGGCACCGCCACAGCAAAAAAGCCTAAAGTCGTTTACCAGATCTGGTGCGATTGTGGACAGAGCAACTACGTCACATTTTGTCCGAGCAAAATAACTGGATATGCGAGGTGGGCGAGGCAGACCAACAGTCCCAGTGACAGAGAATCAAAGTGCAATTAGTTCTCGCCTGCCCACTGCGTCTGTATTCTTGTTGTCAATCTGCGGCCCATTCGATCCGCTTAGGTGTGATAGAGAATGGCTGACTGCCCTCAACTGTCTAATTGAACTTTAGTCCCTGTGACTCGACAACGGATTTTGACGTCTTACTGATCGGCGATCACCGTACTGTGGTGCACTGCAGTGCGTCTAGCGCATCGACTTTACACGGTTGAACTTGTGAAAACCGACTAGTTTCTGTTGAGTTGCGGTACTGTGTTACCTGTGATCTGAACAAGCCTGTGACTCTACTCTATGTCGGTCCCTGCTTTCAGTAACTTCTTAAGGAGGCTGTATTCGGTTTTTTCAGTAGTCTCTGTCGGTGGGATGAAGGATCGCGCTTAGTTTCCCAATCACTACGAAAGCACGCGCTTTTAAAGTCGTGGCTCGGAAAGTTTGCAAATAACGGGATATCTATTTTCGTCTGCGGACTGGATTTCGAAGCAGCTGCTTTCGGCGACAGATCCAAGGTCCTTTATTAGTTGCTCGACTCATGCGCGTACGGAGACGAACCCCTGTATTCCACGTGGATACATGAATTCATTCTCATCTATTGCTGCCCCCAGTCCGGATCCTAGCAGTCATGACTGGAAGACGCTGAGCGGGAACAGACAGCGAGATAGGCAGTCGCAAGTCTCCTTCAGCGCAATGGGTCCCAGACAACGTTTTACAACACCGCGGAGACAGAATATTATTACCGACAAAGATAAGAGATACTGGAATGGCCATTTCTGGCTTATTAGCCGTTGTCAGCCAATCATACTCAACCCCGGAGTGTAGAACACCTGGGACTCGACCCCGCGACCTGTTAGTCAAAAGTCCACCGCTTTTAACCATCGGCTCGTTGTCGTGTCGGTAAGAACGGTCGGCGATCGCTCCTCTACCATTGCACATTCCCGATCGAAACCGACGGGACAACGAGCTCGTGGCTCAGTGGTAAGAGGCGTTGGACTTCTCACTAAGAGGTCGCGGGATCAAGCCCCAGGTGTTCCATACTACGGGGTTGGGTATGACTGGCTGACGACGGCTAATAAGCCGGAAATGTCCATTCCAGTCTCCCATGGCTTTGTAGGTAATAACATTCTGCTTATATCATGCGCCGCTGAGCGACTGCTGGTCCGGCTCAAGGGAAAGCCCGTTAGGCACAACGGGAAGAGTGAGTTCCATAAGAACGATCGGTGAGCGTCCCTCTACCACTGCAGAGACAATGATGGTCTTCGGCTCCCGCGAAGGACGACTCTTTGGCACACACCTATGCCTAACCTGGCGTCCTTGCCTTTTAGTGCCACGAAGTGGGGAGCCGGAAAATTTAGTAGGTATGTGGTATCATGGCGACTTCATCTAATATATACTGGAGCCCCCTTTGCATTGACTACCCGTAGCTGCTACTGTCTCTGATTATGGGTTCGAGCAGGAATCCGAAGCGCCGAGCGACCAAAGCGTTTGTTTCAGCGATCGTGTCTCCTTCACGACTGCTTCCTGGGACTCATCTCTTCGCTCCTATTGGTCACGAAAACGTTTTATAATTCCTCCCTGGTATAAGGGGCCTTCTATTACATATTATACGATGCAGCCTAGATAAGAGTCCGGCCGTGCCAGCTAGCCGCGTCCTCTCCCACATTTGGTCTCCCTGCCTATGCCTGACACCGGCCTCAGGTGGGGTATGAAAGAGTGAGGTGGGTGCCGTGCAAGCCTACTACCAGCATAAATTAAATCAAGTATAAGTCACCGTACCTGCTCTCCCCTCGTTGTGGATCACACGGTGGACATCGTCGGCAGCGACGGTCGAACTGTCACATGTCTGCTGGGAGTGGCGCTGCTCTTCATATTAGCTTTTGAAAGCGCTGCAGGCAATTTGCCAAGCTCACTACAGTTAAAGCCGGAAACACAAGCAACCAGCTCACGTAGACTGGGAGACAGCGTTCAGACGGTTGGATTTGCGTCTGGTGCTACACGTTTGTACCTAGGTAGCAGATGTCAACGTAATTGCTCAGAGGCTTAAACTCCAGCATGTTTCCCGCGTGTGCCTTCGCTGCTTCCCATCCTCGGTCTTTCCAGGCCATTTTTCACTCCTTTTTGGCTTTCTGCAGAAATCACACTCGGTAAAAAAAATGACTACTTCAGTGGCATACATTTTTCCTTTTGATTTTCGATGGTCTTATAAGTTCAAATACATTTTACCGAAAACATGAACGAAATATGTTTTCTTTTACTCCTTTGGTAGACAATAACATCGGTTTCATATTTTATGTCCGAAGAAAACAGCGTATCTAGCTTTTTAAAAAGTTTCTAATTATGAGATTTTTAAGACCGTGCGATGTCCATGCACATGTCCGTTTACATAGGCATCACATGAAATACACAACACAGTCCGGATCCATTGCAAAATTTAGGAACCCTATATAGTATCTTCCTAAAGGCATAAAGAAATACATGATTTTACTTACGCGGAAAGCATGAACCTTGAGGACTGAAATCGCTAAACGATGATGCAATTGCAGATCAGGCTCAAAAGTATTCGGGAATTGGGAAACTTTTGTAAAACCTAAATACACACTTTCTTTGGGCATAAAATAGGCAATCAATGTTATTTTCTACCAAAAGGAGTAAAATAAAACATATTTTGTGCATGTTTTCTGTAAAATGTATTTGAATTTATAAGACCATAGAATTCCAATAGGAAAAATGCATGCCACTTAAGTAGTCATTTTTTTACCAAGTGTGGTTTCTGTAGAAAGTCAAAAAGAAGTGCATTCAAAAGCTGACATCCTAGCGAGTCCGAAATGCTATAGGATTATGCTCATGCTAATCCGGTTTTACAACCCCATCCAAGTAATCCTTCCTAACAGAAAACGCATTTCAGAATTTCTGATAACATTTCACGAGATCGGTCACGCGCTGTATGGTTTGATTGCAAAGGATCATACACAGCCCGGATTAGAACCCGACTCAGTGGCTTTTCGTCTGTGGACGTCAAAAAACTTGTTGGTTTCTGTGCTGGAGCCTTAAATTTCCGATATAACCACCCGACTTTAAATCACAGGTCTTCTATACACGAAGTGCTCTCGAAGCTAGCCGACGAAGGTGCATAAGTAAAAAGTGACCATCCAGTCCTGGTTTGCATTCGTCGACAAACTTGCCTGTTGCTAAAGATACAGATCTCACCCAAAACGCTTTTTGCGGTTGTTTCCGTTGAGAAAGTGATAGAAGTGAAATAAAACCACCTGAACATGCTTTCCTAGTATTCACTTACCTTCACTGGGTAGACCTCAGAAGTGATCCTTTCCACAGCATGTTCAACATACTCACTTCTTTGGACTGCAGTGGTTCAACCGAAGTTCGGCTACCTACCCCGAAAATGGTAACTTTGAAAGTAAGCTCGGTAGCAGCGCATGCCATAAAACTTTAGACATGGAAAACATGGTGACTTCATACGGCAACATTTTAGGGATCTACCTTTATCGGTATGGTACGAAATTTATTCAAAAGTCCGTTTGGTTATATCTGCAAGAGGCAATACCTCAGCGAAGTAGCAAATGCGCTGTTAAAAACTGTGCGCGTTAAAATGGGATAGCATTACCGGGGGTTGGTTCTGTTGATGCCATTCTCGAAGGCGTAATAGACAGCACTGAACACTGAGGTTGCAGTGACATATGGTGGCTGCCATATTAAAAGGATTCATAATGCGATATGGGGCTTGGTTTCAGGGAGTGGGGTGGTTATACTTCAGTCTAACCTTCTGTTCTAAAAAGCTTCCTAACGATGTAACCGCAAATTTGCCCAGATTCAGCCAGGGCAGATGTTTGCGATAGATAGAAAGCTTTTAACTAGATCTCACTGGACCATATGGCGACGGAACTGGAGTAAACACAGAAAGTCAATTTAGCCAATGAGGAGGTTGTATCTGCATATGTTTAAAATGCCATCCACTGCAGTATATAAGCTTTAAGTTTTGAACTTCAATAAACTGAAGAAGAAACGACTCCAAGCGAATGGTGCAGACTATCGTAGGTCAATGCAATCATGATTTTTAAATACCAAAAAAAGACTCGACTATCAGTTTAAACTAATTCGTAATTTCCCTATTTTCAATCTTTCTCCATATTTCCAGAAGCTTTGGCCTTATAGAGCAAACATAACTGAGACGATGCGAGGACCTCATATTCCATAAGATCACTCCTTCTCCCCTATCAGTTTATGCTATTGTGCTGTTGATAATTCCAACTTACTGGTACTTCAAATATTGCTTTTAAGGAGACTGACCGCCTATCCGCCGATGCCAGACGAAGGACAGATGTGAAGTCCTCTCGAAAACCCAGTTCACAAAAAACAGCCAAACATCCCCCCTTACCCACCCAAACACTGCAAGCAAAATTTATTTTCAAGCTGTAATATCATGCATTGTCAAACCAGAAATGACCTACCTAGACGACATTTTACACTATTTATTGTATCAATTACTGTACCATTATCCAATTCTCAAGAACTCATTTTTCACTTGATCTCGGCATCACCCCCCTGAGGGTTTACATCTGACTGATTTCCGCCTACTTGCTTAGACACTATCGGAGTCAACACGGATCTAGTCTTGTAAGATTTAACCCGCTTGAAGCATGATTTAGTTCGTGCTCCCAGCTTAAAGATGAAAAAAACGGGGATTTGTGTGACATTTGGCATCATACAGTCGGTGACCAATTTCATGAAACGTTAACCGTAATTCCGAAGTCGGTTTTTGATAAGGAAGAATTACACAACTGGAGTTGCAGTATTATCCTGCAGCACAACTTCAAGATTCTTCAGTCCCCTCAGGATGCCGGCTTTTGAATGCGTCTATTTTCGGCCTCCTACAAAAACCACGCTAACCACAAATGACTGCTTAAGTAGACCGCACTTTTTCTATTGGTTCTCGGTGGTCTTATCGATTTAAATACGTTTTATGGAAAACAAAGTCAAAAATATACTGTCTTGTACCTATTTATTAGTAAATCACGTCTTCTTCAAATTTTGTGCTCAAAGAAAGGGTATCTTTTGGTCTAAGAAACTTTTAAATTACAAGAACTTTTAAGACAGTTAAATGTCCACTTATACGGCATCATATGTGTCCGCTGCTACTCATTAAGTATGCAGCATGGTCCGTATTCATTGTAAAATATTATAAGTCCGATATGATGTCTTGTTAGTAATGTAGGGAAATGTTTGATTTGCCTTTCATGAAAAGTATGCATTTGACGTGGACACAAAGCGCAAGTGCAGCCGCATGGCTGGATCAAAATTATTCACGAGTTGAAGTTTTTTAGTCCAACTGCACACTTTGAAGAAGGCGTGATTTTTACGAAACGAGTTTAATAGAAGGATATTTTAAGCGTAATTTCAGTATAACATACTTAAATTTACATTTTTATCAAGTGTGGTTTTTGCGGATAGTTACAAAGCATATTCAAAAGCCCTTATTCTGGTGTGACTTGAATTTATGCTACACGGCATTCAATACTACAACCCCAGCTAAGTAATACTTTTCAGCCCAAATCCCGCATCAGAAACAAGTATATCGTTTCAGGAGAAAAGTCAGATATTATAAGTGGCAAGACCGGTCTTGGTCCTCACGGAATGCAGCGGAACTCGATGTCCCCACGTTCTTCAATGATTGAAGCTTGTTTATTTTCGATACGCTACAAAAATGACTGTGTGGTTTCTGAGATCTCGTCATCTCGGTCATGTCCGTGAATGAATATCCTTATGTTATTGGTAAGCATGAATATAATGCCTATCGTAAATAAAATTGAAAGTAGACTTGATTCAAATCCCCCCCAGGCACTTTAAAGAGGGCTTCGCTGGCATTCCTTGTTGATTTGCTGTCCTGGCCGATGTTTAACAGCAGTAAAAGCAGTAATCTTACCGAACCAGTTTAATTGGTTGCTTGCAGTCAAAGGTTATTTAGCTTTAAAGCACATCGAAGGTACTTCCAAAAAAGGAAGAGCAGCATGACGAACTAAGTCGGGATTATGGAAAACTGCAATGTGTTTTGAATCTTGTAAAACCCTGTTCGATATCATTTAGTGCTTTTTTCATGAAAAAAGGCTGCTCAAGTAGATCTGAAATAAAAAAAAACCAAAAGAAAATAAGTCCAAGGTGCCTAACACATCACAACTTACTATCCTTGAACTATGAATTCCCCGATCCACCTTGCTTGAACTGCAATAGTGAAAGGATCCATACCATAAAAACGTGATCTATGCTGACACCGGAAAATCAATTCTCACAGCAAGTTATCGCGCTCCTCGTGGTAAAAAATCTGATACATTTGAATCTATCTCGGCGCGATCTCAGCACTGTCAGACCGCAATGGACCCTTCTCGATTTGGCCTTTATGGCATTCTCATACGTTTGATGTTCGGTGAGCACATACATTGCAAAATAGGTCGCGTATGGTACGCGTAGATGGGTTGTTTAAGTTTGTCAGAGAGTGCCCCAGCGCCCACCTCTGGTAGTTTTGACACTGTCTTGCTATTGTAGCAGGGTGGGTGAAAGAAGAGGGAGAATGTGGTAAAGACTGCGAGAATCTGCTTCGCCATAAACTATCTCGTGGGCCTGTCAACTCCGTGGGGCGTATGGTCGCCTGCGACAGTCGAACTGCTGAAGGGCTGTTTCCAAGCATTTTACGCGTTCCAGGATGTCTACTTACATCAACATAAAGGAAGTTAACCGCGGTTTTCACAGAACATACGTATGGGGTCGTCTGGGAAGTTTCTGGGCATAAAAGACTACTGAATAGAATTACCGACAGAGGCAAGGGAGACTGTAATGGCCACTTCTGTCTCATTAACCGTCGTCAGCTAGTCATGCCCAGTCCCGAAGTGTGGAACACCTGGGGCCCAATCACATGGCCTGTTGGTTAGAAATCTAACGCCTCCAACCACTGAGCCACGGGCTCGTTGTCCTGTCCATAAAAAACTACGTCGACCCCTGAAAATAGACGAATATCGTAAACGGAAGAGATGGCGGCATCCAAAAGCAGGTGGTTTTGACTACATCCACCTTTAGAGACCGATAGCTCCTTTATATAATTCCCAATATATGGCGCGTGAACTGCATGCTCTTTGACTGGGGATGAGACTAATCGAGGTTCGGAAGATCTCATCAAATAAACACTGATCTGGCGCTAACACCACAAACCCCAAGAGCGCATCTCGTGACAGTTCATATCGACAGCTGACTTGCGGAAATAAACCCTAAATACTGTTCATTTGCATATGTCATAATAAGGACCCGAAAATGTGAGCAAAAATGTTTTTGACTCGGTTGTCGGATCACTTCTTCTGCTTTCTGTCAACTAGAGTCGCTTTACGATGCGCTTAGCCAGGATATTGAAGTTTAATGATATGCGTGTGGTCAAGAATGTTTTTATTGTCATATCATGCAAGTTGAATGAAGACGAATATTGACAAAAAGGAGGGCTAGGTGTCGTTTATGGCATACTGGCCTCCTTAGGCCGGCCACATCCAAACTTAGGTTTGAATAACCCGGCATGCGCACGCAGATTATTTGTCCATTGAACATTTTCGTGTCCACTGAGTCACGGGTCCTTTGTACTGTCAGATGAATGCTTCACAATACGGATAACACGGATACTGGCTTAAAGTCCAGAAACGTGTGTCGCCGTTTCCGAACTGTTGCATGACTGCCTGTTGACAGGAACTGAATATAACGTGGTTATTTCGCTGAAGCTGATCGATTTCCGATTAAATATTCATATGCACTTTCGAAACGAGCCCGGGAAGGTTTGCCCCAGAGCATTTACCACAGCTTGGCGCAAATTGATTTCGTAGGTGATTGGAGAGCTTGAAACAGAAACGATGGCAGAGAGCAAAAATCTGTATTGCTTCAAACCATGTCTTCAAGCAACACATAAAATGGAGGGGACAGATGGCATCAGCTTAAGAGTGCTGTCAAATTCTTCACAGATCTGCGCTCAACAGAATTACACTCCACAATATTTTGATCAAAAGAGGACGTTTCAGAAGCAGCCGAACGCATTGTTGCGGAGCAAGGTGTCGAAGTTGCACACCGCCCCAAAGCCACCATGCGCAGTAAGGTCATGAAAAGTTATGAAAATTAATAACCGGTTAAAACCTGAGGAGCAATCTGGAGAAGTGTATCACATCCCGTGCCAAAACTGTCCTTATAACTACACAGGCCAGACTGGACGCAAGCTCGGATCGCACATACATTAAAACAAGCTGGCGGTGTGACGATTCGACACATTATCACAAGGGGCGGCCCACGCCTGCGAAACGGGTCATGAGTTTAACTTCGCGGCCATCAAAGTAGTCGCCCACTCCGGCAACAAAACGGGTCGAGAATTGTTTGAAGCCTGGACCTCGGATGAGAACTCAACCAATCGATTTATCGATCTGGAGTCGGCGTACAGAGCCCTGCGCAGTAACTTTCAGTCCTGCGTCGCCGGTCGATAATTGGCTTGAACACCCTATAACTGTACCTTTTTCTGTTGCTGCTACTATCTCTGATGATGAACTCCTGCACGAATTCGAAAGCTCAGAACAACAAAAGAAAATGTCCCGGTGCTCGATCATCCTTATTCTTCACTGGTAACAAAATATGTAGGCACAATGGCAGAGGAGCGCTCGTCAAACGTTTCCACAGAACTCACTCGTCCCGTTGTGCCTTAGGGGCTCCCTTGAGCCCAACCAGCAGCCGCACAGCGGCGCATGATATAGGCAGAATGGTATTACAGACAAAGACAAAGGCGACTGGAATGGCTATTTCCGGCTTATTAACCATCGTCAGCCAGTCATACCCAACCCCGAAGCGTGGAACACCTGGGGCTCGATCCCGCGACCTGTTAGCTAAAAAATCAACCACCACCACCACCACCACCACCACCACCACCACAGAAAAAGTATGTTTTTGGGATTTTGACAAAATCGGAAAACCTCGGCGACCTCGACAGCAAGGAGAAGACGTTATGGCAGCCAATGCTCTAGACACCTGAGCTAAGAGGCCCCACCGGGAGACGTGAGTTTAATCACAACCTTCGAATCAACGACTCTTGGCGCCTCATGATTGATTAAGATGCACTAGATTTATTATAGTGAGGAACACAATGATCGGCCTTAGGGACTTATTCCAAGTGTTGGCCACACTCCTTCCTCCCTATTACACGGTCCAGTCGACTGTCCGTACGTATTAATCGAGGGGTGATGTGATTGGCTGGTGTGGCGTGCTAGCTTACATCAGGTGCGGCAGTGAGAACATCTCGCGGATTCAGCGCGACCTCCGTTTGTCGTGTACATCCCCAGAGCAGCTAGTTTTGAGACCCGCTGGCGAAAGACCCAATAAGATGGAAAGCGGCATGGCTTATTGCTTCCAACGAGCACAAATAGGCGAGGATAAGTGGTAAATGCAAAGTACGCAGGCGTAGAGAGAGTTTTTAACTGTCGTGGAGATCCAACATCAGCGCGTCCAGCGAACAGAGGCAGCAAAGTGTTTTTGAGGACTTTTTTTGGGAAGGATAGCCCAGTGATTCACGGAATCGGCTGCATTTCAGTGGTCGCTACGAGCCTCCCGATAGATGCCTCAGCTGTTGGCTCCGTGAGTTCGCTTTAAGGCCCCTTCCCCCTCCTAAATGAAAGCCCCGAGAACCAAAGGCACCAGCTCAAGCCGGTTTCGACCAATAAGAAGTCTTCGAGCGCATAGTGTACGAGCACCGGTGCCACAGCTTTCGACGCAGGAAGCTAAAGTGACGGGAAAGAATGCAAATAGCACCACTCACCCCTCCCCCCTCGTTCGGGTACCACCATCGCCGTTGCATTTAAATCCACCTAACTGGGGTCGATTAATCGTCTCGGATGGGGAGGGCGTGCGATTGTATACAAGTGTCCGGTTCCAATTTTACAGAATATACTCCAGAGATGGATTATGCACGCATAGAACCCCAAATAATTAGGGAATGAGAAATGGCCAATACAGAATGACGGGCAACAATGGCTGCAAGACAAATGTCAGCGTCTGAGTTTCTTTGTACCCATCCAATTTCTTTGTTTGTGAGTCCTAATTGGCCAAAATCCGCCGGTCAAGCAGATGACAACTGAGGACAGAGAACGAGACTGCGACAATGTGGCTAAACGCATTGACTTTCCCCGTAATGGCACGTGTGTGTGGTAGTCGTCATATCTCAGAGAACACCGATATAACCCATTTAAAATACCTTCAACCGGAAGACGGCATTTAGATGAGATAGAAAATTAGTTGGCCAGGGACGTGGTCGCGAGGGAATTGCTACACAGTGGCAAGTTGGTTTCTAATATTAGCATTTTTACACACACCCGATTAAACCAGATTTGTGAAAGTATCCTTGCTGGCATCCCGAGGTAACCAAATTATTTTAAAATCATGCTATATGGTGATTAATAGTACAACTCCACGTAGGCAATCTTTCCGGGTAGAAAGCGCATTGCAGAATTTCGGCTAGCATTTCATGAGTTTGCACATCTACTGTAGTAGAGGAGCCCCCCTACGGGCCCACGTATCGAGAACCTGGGATGGCTAAACGAATGGCTGCGCGCAGAAATTTGTGTGAAGGCGCACCTTAGACAGGCAGTAACACGAATAATAAGAGCACAATATTAGGCCAATCGCATGCAAAAGTAGGAACACTATGACATGTGGAGTAATTTAAGATCGCGCTTCATACTTATACTAGTTATAACCATCCACTAATGAAATTACACGACAACTTGGCCGTCGTGACCGACAGTGTCCACCGTAGACTACAGACGGGGGGCAACGCCTTGTGCGTTGGTTCGTCTACAGTGGGCTTGCGCAGCATCTACCGAACTCCCTCCTCCTTCACCTAGACCCAGTGTCATTACTGAGTCAAGAAGACCGAGGGATGGAGAGGATGCAGGCGGCTGGCATAGGAAAGACACGTACCTTAGGGCATTTCATCACACCGGCTCGGACCCCATTGAATGGGCAAGCCACCTTAAGAATAAATCATCGTAGCCTGACTCTCAGTCCACCAGTCGGCCAATCCGCACGAACACAAAGTGGGCAGACTGCGAGATCCGAATTATCCCGTCAGTCGGCAGCCCCCTAAGCCACGGCTTTTAACACAGTGATAATCTTAAACGCGTCAAACCGTTTATAGTGAGGAATATGCGCCGAGGCATTGCCGGTATCACTCTCTCAACTGCCTCGCAATGATGACAGGTTGTGACCGAGACCACATTGCTGGAGGTGGTGGTTGGCTCGCCGCCGGGGGTGTTCTGACTGTTGGTGGTAGTGAAGGAGACTGTGACTGCCTTCGTCGCGGAGGCTGTAACAAGGACAGTGGAGATGGCGATGATTGACGGCGGTGGGACACCGGGGTGTCGATTATCGGTTTTGAGGGCAAGCGCCGTCATGGACGCCGTGAGGGTTGGAGCAGGGCCGGTCGTTGAGGCAGCATTAGGGGTTGTTGGACTGTCGGCGTATTGAATCCGAGAAGTCCAACGAGGTTGATCCGCGAACAGAACGTTCATTGACAGCGCGGATATTTTGGGATGTTGGCGTCGCGGGTCAGGACGCCTGACACTTGCGAGCCGCTCCTTTGCCTTTAACAGCTGTGATCTGGCTGGCTTCCTAGATGGCTGCTCCAGTCTTCATTGCTCTTCTCCAGACCAGCCGGTTCTGTGGGAGGTCTTTTCAAATATCCGGGTTTATTTGCAAGCACTAGTGTACTTGTAGCAACGGGTTGGTCCACCTTATCAGCGAGCACACGCAGCGGAATCTCCGTAGAAGATTTGTTTCGGTAGGTGCTCGTCGTTCATCCTCAGGAAGTGGTGGTTGATGCATGACCACCGTTCTGGCCGTGTTGATGATCAGCCGGAGGTGAAGAGATTCATGTCTGTCTCTGTCGCAGTATTGTGTGCGCGATCTTCCGAGAAGAGCAGATCGGGGGGCGGGGCAGTAATTGTGTAGAGACGCGTTGGAGCCTGCCTGTGCCGGCTATTGAGAAGATGGCCGCCGGTCTTGCAGGCGATGCGGATCCCGGGACGCTCATCCCCGTAGGCGTCTATCAGTGTGGTAGACAGCATGCGGCTGAAAAGGGTTGGGGGAAAGTACACGGCCCGATCTTACTCCCTTGGTTACTGCAAATGCGTCTAAGACGGTCCCGTTGCCCGTACCGCGCGCGCTATCATCCCCTCGTGGACTGACTCATCATCTTCGTAAATCGTTCATGATAGCCGAATTACGGCATAATTTTTCAAGCATATCGCAATCCGCCGTGTCAAAAAATGTCGTCAGATAAACGAAGGTGGGTAGTGTAGAGGTGGGTCCACATTTCTTGACAAGTCTCTTACGGCTGGCAGGCGATGAAGATCGTGTTGATGATTTCGCGGTGGCATCGAAAACCATACTGACATTCTGGGAGACGTCTCTGTATGGAGTGGCCGTTAAGACGGCTGAAGAGGATGTAAACGAACGGCTTACCAAGGATGTTTATCAGCGAGATGTTACAGAGTTGGTCAGTCTTCCGACAGTATTTGCAAATACCGTCACAGAATTGTCGGTTCCCTTTGCCTTGTCGCATCGCGTCGGATCCCGGCAATTTCCCGTCAGAGCTTTTGCGCACGGCTCTGATTGTCTCTGGGAGAAAAGGCGGGAGATCCAGATCATCGTTCATTTCTAGCTCAGAGACTCGGCCGACGGCGGCATCGAAGATTGTAAATGGGAGCTGAGGACACTCCTGAAGTGCTCGACTTAACGCTTCTGAATTTGTGATTTCTCTATGAGAAGTGTTTTTTCGTCGGAGCTGAGAGGTGGTGCCCTTCCTTTGGCCGTAGACCGCCCCATCTCATGTAGGGAAACTTTTCGTTTAATTCCGGCCCGCATGCCCTTGGAGGTCCTCGGCCTTGCGAAGCATCCATGCGGCCTGCATCACAGTCTTTTTGCACGAGGCAGCGACATCCGAAGAAGGTCGAATCGACTGTCAATGTAGGCTTCTGTGCAGTCTGTGCTTTTCGGCGTCGTTGTCGTCGAACTAATCCTGGTTTTGGCGAGGAGTCCAATACTTTTAAGGCAGTGGTGTGAATAGTATTCCGCAGTTGACACTATCGAGTCTCCACGGTAGCGTTTTCGTCTGGGGCCGGCAGTTCTTTCAGGTTTTTGGCTAAGTGATTGCAGAAATATGAACGGGAAACAGGCGAATTCAACGGAGCCGTATCTAACTTACCTTGGTGTCGTTTTCCTCGTGGTCTCCTGCGGTGTCACACTAGGGTCCTCATCCGTCCAGCCGTCGCCGTCGCATATGGCCTTGGTTACCATAAAGCCCTGTCGATCTGGCCTCCGGACGAGTACGTATTCCAGAAGCTGTCAGTGCCGCAATCGTTGGTGTACGCAGGTCTTTTCTTCCGCACAGGAAGGTGGAAAAGGTGTTGGTGATCTGAGCATAGTGATCTGTGCATGTTTGCAGGCGAAGAAGTTCGTTGTTGTTGCAGTCGCTGATTCCATGGGAACCCAGAACTCCCCTCCAGGCGGCGTAATTTGCCCCGAAGAGGCCATTGAAGTCATCAAGGGCAATCAACTTGTCTACCTTCGGCACAGTCGCCTGGAGGATGTGCAGGCCCTCATAGGACTTGGTCTTCGTCTCGTAGGGGCGGGTGATTGGGGGGGGGGGAGCGTTGACACCGACAATGTCAGCAGACTTGGCTCTCCGAAGAGGCAGACGAAGGGTAAAAAAAGCAGTCATTGATGCCCTGAGGCAGACCTGGCAGTCGTCCCACGACTTCGTTCCGGACGGCAAAAGTGATGCTTGATTCACGTGTCTCTGCCTTTTGGGCGGCCGCTTTCGAAGAAGATGGAGCCGACACTTACCTCTCCCGGTTGGCATTGTTCGGAGAAGCGAGTTTTTTGTTTTTCATTAAGGTATTTCGACCGCGAGTTTCGAATCTACTACCCGCGGTTTATTAGCAAATGGCGCGATTCTCCAGCAGTTGTTTAGGTCATCTTTTAGCCCCTTCATCGCGAGGGAGTAAACAGTACTACCCTCCGAAAGAGTGTCTTAGACGCCCTATATGGCTGCCGAACTCCTTCATGGGTCACGGCTTTGTTTGGCGCGAGAGCGACCCCAGGCAGCCAGGACCACTTACGGGATTGGATGTTTCCCTCCCCGTAGGATCTTTACCAGTGAGAGGAAGGAGGAAGGAAAGAAGAGGGGAAGTGGGGGTGAAATGGGAGAAGGAGGATAGGATGGGAACGGAATGCATAAGTGTGGGGGTTCACCCAGAACTGGATACCTTCATATGATTTAGTCCGCCGGTCGGAGTGATTATCGGGCTATGGTGGCTAGGTAGATCCTAGCTTGTGGGAGACACGCGTGAGGTTTGGGTGCCAGTTAAGGATCGTGAGGAGTATTCATTATTTGCATGGTGCGATCTACCACTCATGCGCTCACGCGCCCTTTCTGGACATCCTTACACTCCATCCACTTTTGAAGTACGTTTCACTTCACGGTACGGGGACATTTTCTATCGAGATTTCACAGGCCGCGATGCTTGCGAACTTCTTGGCATTTCACGTGCGAACTTGCGCGACACATTTTAAAAGTGGAGTATTTTGACCCCTCGGCATCTTCTGCCGGGGCTATTGCTAACCTCTTCTGATCTGATAAATGCGCGCAATGGAGATTATGGAAGTAAGAATTGAGCCGCAAGTCGCAACAGGATGAACGTACATAGTAACTTGGTCGGTAAACGCTATTTTCGTGATAGTGACTATTTCTGATCATCACCGACAGGCCAAAGGACACATGTTTGCATGTTACAGCGCTGTGACTAACGCACAATAACAAAAAACCCAGGTTAGAATCATTGGACACCCAAACCCCCGGAGTGGCTATGGCTTGAATGCAGAGCTGATCATCCCGATTTCCACCGTTCTGCGTATATTTTCATACCGTACTTCTTCTGCACAAAAGCCCTGTCACACTGCAAAATCACTCTACCAGGTTTTGGATTTTCCTTCATGGGACAGATAAAGGTAAGTCGCCACCAACAGGATTGTGCTTCCTCTGTCTGAATGAGGAAGAAGACTGTTTGAGCACCGAAACCATTTGTTTTCTTTGTTTGAGCTTTCGAACTCGTGTAGAGGCCCATCGTCAGGCATTGGGAAAACGCAAAACAGGTGATTGTTATAGGGGATATTTGGCAATCAATGTCACTGGGCCCTGCATGCCAGTGTCAGATCGATACACTGATTGCGATCCGGGCTTCATTTAACGATCGACTGGTCATGTTTCCGGCGTGGACGACTATCTTACTGGCTACGAAGTTAAACTCGTGACCTGGTTCGAAGTTGTGTGCGGTTACAGTTATAACAGTCGCCTGTTTTGTTGTTTTTTTGCTGCTGACGGTAGACCCCTGCACAAATTCGAAAGCTCAGGCAAATAATGATTTCGATGCTCAATCAGCGTTCATCCTTTCACATACATACAGTAGATGTGCTAACTCATAAAGTGTCAACCAAAATTTCGAAATGCGTTCTCGTTTCGAAAAGATAAACTGAGTAGTGTTGTAAAACTAATTACGATGCAGCATAAATCTATAATGATCCACTTACCTCAGGGTATCGGCCTTCGAAAGAACTTATTTCCGGCTGCATGCAAGATCTACACACTGCAAAAAATGACTACTTACGTAGTATGCAAGTTTCTCATTGATTTTCGATGCCCTTGAAAATTCAATTATATTTCATGGAAAACATGCATACAAATAATCATCCTTTTCCTCATTTGGTAGAAAATCACGTCTTCTTCCAACTTCATACTCAAAGGAACAATGTAATTCGGTTTTTAAAAACTTTTCTAATTTCCGAATAATTTTGAACCCGACCTGCTTTTACACTTTCATTCAGGGTTTCAAAACTACAAGCTGTATTTTTTCCGTGTACGGAAATCCATGCATTTCTCTACGGTGTTAAGAGGAGACCATGTGAGGTTTATAGAATGAAGCAGTGGATTTGAGCAATATTGTTAACTTTACAAGCCACATTCGTAAATGCAGATACATGACGTTTCATGAACGGTCATTTAACGGTAGTAAAACATCTCACCATTAAAAACTTTTTTAAAACCGAATTATACCCTTCTTTTGAGTATGAAATTGGAAGAAGACGTGATTTTCTACCAAATAAGTAAAAGAATGTATATTTTTATGCATGTTTTACATGAAATATAATTGAATTTTCAAAGGCATCGAAAATCAATGTGAAAATTGCATGCTACATGAGTAGTCATTTTTTGCAGAGTATAGATCTTGCATGCAGCCGAACATAAGTTCTTTCGAAAGCCGACACCCTGAGGTAACTGGATCATTATAGATTTATGCTGCATCATGATTAGTTTTACAACACTACTTAATTTATCTTTTCGAAAAGAGAACGCATTTCGAAATTTTGGTTGACATTTCATGAGCTAGCACATCTACTGTATAACCGAAAATTCGAGCATTCGCCTCATCATTGGCCATATGGAGATGAGGATATCCTGGAGTAAAAAAACATCCAGAAATGACGGAGTGAAAAAGGTTTTTGGTAAACGAAAACGGCAAAAAGATTGGTTGAACGTGTAAAGATTTTTTACAAGACCATACGATGGCGGGCGTCCAAAAATTTCCACAGGTGAATTGTACCAAATATACTCATACCTGTATTTACTTCCATGAATGTCGTCGAATTTAAACCTCGAAGGGCCTTTTTATCTAGTTTTTAAACAGACTTGAGTCGAACTTAAAATTCACCAGTTTTCTGGAGCAGATCAGCGGCCATTGAGTTACTGCCTGGGTTTTTCCTTCTCAGATTTGTAAAGCTGCTCAAAATTAATCTACTCAGCCAGCCCTGTCTCCAGTTTTATCAGCAGATTACAGTCAGTCTCGCTCGCCAAAACGTGGACGCCCTGATTTGGAACAGTTAACTGAGAATGCCCGTGTTAAGGACTTACCAGGGTCGTAAAAAATGACAAAAATATAACCTTTCGTGCCTAACTGAAAAGGCATGTTTCCAGCCGAACCACACGAACCAAAGCATGCGAACGTGAGCAGTGCAGCCAGCAAAGAAATTTGCGCGCGGCGGTCGAGGGGTCGACCCTTATCTCGTTGCCAAATCATTAGCCAATCATTTTTGCCGTTACACTGCCAGAGAGTTGGCTTTCGCTTATCTGGATTGGGATCTCGACCATTTCCAATTTGATAAATGGGTAGTAGAAGGCGAAAAACGACACTCAGGGATAACCCCCTGTTTTTCTCTATTAGAGCGATCAGACTGGTGATGTTTGCGTGAAGGCACTGCTATTTCCACTGCAACGTAGAGTGCAGAAAATAGAGCGTTTGAGGTTGAAGTACTATCCCGAGGAAGATAGGGTAGACGATGTGGTCATCTCAGATTGATGTACTACCATCATTATCAATCAGTCGACCATGCTAAACGTCGGAGAGGGAACCAGGTGGGCATAAAGTAGGTGGACTAAGTCATGACGTGTCAACCGAAATTCCCAAACGCGTTTTCGCTTCGAAAAGCCTAATTAAATAGGGTTGTAAACCTAGTCAGCCTGCAACATAATTCTGTAATATTTCAGTTACCTCAGGATGCCGGCTTTCGAATGAACTTCCTTCCGGCTGCATGTAAAAACTACACTCTGTAACAAAGGACTACCGATTAGCGTGAATTTTTTCATTGATTTTCGATGCCCCTAAAAGTCCAATTTTATTTCCTGGAAAACCTGCATAAAAATATTCATTCTTTTACTCATTCGGTAGATAATTACGGCCTCTTCCGATTTTATGCTCGAAGGAAGGGTATAATTGGGTTTTCAAAAACTTTTCCAATTCCCGAATAATTTTGAACCCGACTTGCCGTTACACTTGGATTCAGGGTTCCCAAACTACAAGCCGTGCAATTTCCGTGTACGGAAAACCACATATTTCTCTAGAGTAATAAGGGGGCCCCTATAGGGTTCATAAAGTTAAGCAGTGGATTTGAGCGACATTGTCAACTTTACAAGCCACATTGGTAAATGCAGAGACAAGAAGATTTATGAAGGGCCATTTCACGGTATTTAAAAGTCCCACAATTAGAAACTTTTTTAAACCGAATTATGTCCCTCCTTTGGGCATAAACTTAGAAGACGCAATTTTCTACCGAATGAGTAAGAGTGAATATTTTTATGCATGTTTTCCATGAAATATAATTAGACTTTTAAGGGCATCGAAAATCAATGAGAAAAATTCATGCTACTTAGGTAGTCATTTTTACAGTAGTCTTTGCATGCAGCCGGAAGGAAGTTCATTGGAAAGCCGGCATCCTGGGGTAGCTGAAATATTATAGAATTATGTTGCAGGCCAACGAGTTTTACAACCCTACTTAATTAATCCTTTCGAAACAAAAACGCATTTCAGAATTTCAGTTGACATTTCATGAGTTAGCCCACCTACTGTATTTCAAATCCCAGGGGAGCAGCGCTCACGGATCGGTTCGGTCCCCCTCAGCCTTGGATAATGAAATCCTACATACTTCAGGCGACCACTTCTTAGAGCTGCAGAACTACTTATAAATGCCAAAAACTCGATAACTGCAGGCACGATCACCCTGAGCCAGGTTGCTCGGAGGAATCGATCAGATCGCAGAATGCTTCTTCCAGGTGTGAATACTATTCGTCCTTTTTATAGCAAAATACCTTGAGTTTTCCGATTGGTCTGTAAGGTTGCTTTATCCTAAAAGCAGAATTTCGACAATTCAAGCAAGCATGCACCGTGTGCCGGGCTTTTTTAAATCGCCCCAGAAATTGATGCGCGAACTTGAAGGAAATGTTTCGGTCCAAACCCTTTCAGGCTCGTCCCGGAAGTTTTGAATATTTGAGCAGACATCCACCAGCGTCAGTGTAGTGATAGCGTAACGTTCACAAGCTACCAACCGGCAGTCTGTTGTGTACGAATGGTGAATTATTTACCATACTTGCAGCGCAGATACTGGCTAAAAACCACGGCACGTGATTTTTCGATTTCTTGCCGCTACACGATGGTTCGGTGGGTTCGGCTCATCGGCGAGTCCCTCATGCGCTTTCTGGTGTGTACTCTAGTTTTCAAAGTTAAGCTTGTTAATCTCCTTGGGGAGTACTGAGTGTTGGGCTCTCTACACTACCAGGCGTTAATAACATGGACAGTTTACTGGCTTTATGCACAATTCCAACCCCACAAAGGGCTTGCTCACACCCTACAGACAGGATTGGTCGGCTACTTTTGTTGAAGTAAAACTTTCAAAATACCCCTCCACGCGGGGTCTTTTTCGGCGAATTCTTGCCGCGCAAGGTAATTGGAGTCGCATCACGACTGCTATCTGTTCTCAGTAACATTCGGGTCTCAACGCTCTATCATGTTACCGGCCCCTTTGGTTCGAAAACAGACCAGTACAACTGGACACGCTCAGTCGAGATATGTAGACTAGCAGCGAAAAAGGTCACAAGGTTAATCGTCTTAAATACAGCACACGCGACAGCTGACCGGACCAGAACAGCCAAAAGTAATCCCTGCTTAGTATTACAGATCAAGCGACATTCAGCGCTGTGTTGGTAACCTAAGTGAGTTAGAAAATCGTTAGCAGGAAGGGAAAACGGTAAAACCACCCCCACCCCTCATCAATTTCAATACTAACAGCGATAGGACTATTTCTAGTACTTGTTTGTGGGGAGAATTAACTTGACCAGGGTGACCATCAACGAAGAGTAACAAACGCACCGCACGGGTTGAATTGTTACGGCACAGAAGGAGTCGCATACAGGATTTTTCCGAGTAATTAGCCAGTCAAAATCACGGCATCGGCGTTTAGAGCGCCTTTGACGCATCCGACATGCCAGGAATAGGGAAAAATTCAGGGAGGGGGGGGGAGATAGGAATTGTTTTCCTTAGAGAACAAAACTACAAAAGCAGACTAACGTTTCGAAAATAGGTAGATACAAAAAGGTTTTGCTGAGTTAGCCGTAAGTAAACATCGTATAAATAAGCGGTCCTTCAGGGCGAGAACGAAGTGACGATAGTTGATTCCATAGCAAAGCCCGCTCGGCAGCGTGATTACGGTGTCTGGTTTCTTATCCTAGAATGATGTTTCTACGACTCGAGCAGAGGACCTACTGGGACTTTTCTGGGCCGCCGGAGGTCTAAAAAGAAATAAAAAGGGACACAAAAAATAAGGACAGAGAGTCTTCTATGAAAATCAAAAACACTCAAAAAAATTCTAAAATGATGGAACTGTGCTTTCGAAGATGCATATAAAATTGCTGCGATTGAAGCTAAGAACAAAAACACTAACGTAACATTTTCCCTCCCCACACCTAAAATTATCGTCCAGACCTCCTGAACACGGCAACTCCCAGCAATGAGAATGGTATCAACAGGGCCAACCTCCAATCATGCTATTCCACACCAATGCACGCATTTCTAAACTGTGCATTTCCTCCCCAGCCCGGAATCCTTTGAGCACTGAATCCCACCCCGTTATTATGATTGAACTTCGTACCAAATCGAAAAAAGCAAATACCTACAAGAGTAGATTCTCATTGTGTTGCCGGATAGAGTTACTACGTCTCTTTTTTTCAGTGGTTGACAATGATCGAATACGTAAG
>CACRXP010000011.1:2490846-2534022 GCA_902702965.1 Spirometra erinaceieuropaei
TAACTTACAATTTGTCCTCGGTCTTGTCAATACCATAAGCCAGAGCGGCAGCAGTGGGTTCATTCACTACTCGGTCAACAGTGAGGCCAGCCAATTCGCCTGCCTCCTTAGTCGCTTGACGTTGGGCGTCATCAAAGTAGGCAGGAACAGTTATCACTGCATGCTTAACTGCACAACCCAGTTGGTTTTCTGATAACCGAAGGCGCATGTAAACAACAGTAAACTCCTTTGAGAGGATGCGTACCTGCGATGCGTTTCATCTCGCTCACAATGTGTGCCGATATCTCACTGGCTGTATAGGTGCGGCCATGAAGGCTTACACAGGCTGCCCCGCTGGAGGATTGGACGACCGCAAAAGGAAAGTTTGCCACGCAGTGCTGAATTTGAGGGTCATCGAATCTGCGGCCAACTAGCCGTTTCACCGCAAAAACCGTATTATGCGGATTGGAGACAGCCTGACGTTTTGCAGGTGAGCCGACGAGGACAGAGCCCTCACTGGTAAAGGCCACAACTGAAGGCGTGGTCCTGGACCCGTCATCTGGATTTGAGGCCACAACCGGCCGCCCACCCTCAAGAAAGGCAACGCAAGAATTGGTGGTGCCCAGATCAATGCCGATGAATTTGGACGTTGGGGTTGTAACAGTCGCAAACCTCCTTGCAGCATTCAATATCTATGGTGAAAAAAATTTAAATGACTATAACATCGTTGAATCCCAAAGGATGTAACTCGTAAAATGTTTCATCAAAGCAACAAAGCACGAAGTCAAAAATATATAATTCAAAATACCGGTAGTCTGGTCTAAACCCTGTGGCTCTACAGCCGGACCCAAACATGCCGTCAATCGCACGGAAACATCTGTTTTAAGAAAACAGGCGCTTTGATTTTCTGATTTCCTTGACTGGTAGAGGGTTAGATGTTGACAAAAAACACCGTCGGAGGTCCAAGGGTGTTGTTTACTTAAGAATCCGAGAACACATGGCCTAGTCCGCGAACAGATGCTGTACCTCTGCGCCAAACGAACTAACCAGTGGTAACATATTCAAAGTATCACGGACAGACCTGAAAAGTGTTCGACTGCGCCTGACCTGGGAACCACTAATGATTTCTGGTAATAATGGGTAAAAAGGGCGTTTTCTGTCAACTATACATTACTTCGAGGGCTTTTATTTTCCAGTTTGTGACTGTGTGCAGTCGTGTTCGCAGATTAGTTTATAGTATCTGAGGTCACCAGTTACACTCAACTCATCCTTAAAAGTAATCGCCGTGAAACCACCTGTAGATTACTGGAGAAGGTGGAACGCTCTGAATTTGCCGTCCATCTTCGAGTAAATCTCACACCCAACCAGCTATTTCCTGAATAACAGGCTACATTGAAGAAATTGTTTTTGATTCTCAGGCAGCTGGAGAGCTGACCGGAATGTCCCGTTACAGTCTTTCTAAAAACAGACGGCCGCGATCACGACACCACCCGCAGTCGCAAGACCTCTTTGGAAGTACCTGCTACAACAGTCAATCTATCAGACAAAAATTACCGAGGGGGTACGACCCAGAGTGCCACACTCGGGATATATTTACATCTGGGAAATGTGTGCGCGCAAGCCATTTCAGGCATGTTTTTATCCTCGGCGGGGAATACCACAATTCCAGGTAAAAGAGTGGAAGTCCTTTGAACGCGCAATGAATAAACCCCGAGCCACAGACTGCCGCCTTGGCATCGGCGCCCGGGAATATTAGAAGTCATGTGAAAACGTTGGTCATTACCGCACTGAAATTGTTAAAATAATGGCGTGTTGTCTCGCTTTAGAGCTCCAAGTTTATCTGGCCTAGGCTGTTAAAGGCCGGAATCGGTGGACAAGCTGGAAATCCACTCTAATCTCCTTGGTCTTCCGTTAGAATGATTTCACCATTTGATGCTAGGACGTGGGGCGACCGCCTAATAAATAATCTAGACTTAGAGTTGATGCTGACCCTCACAGTTCTACTACGAATGCCTAGTAATTATCTAGAACAACGGAGTTGGACCCGGAGAATCCTGACTAATGCACCTTTATTTAGAGATACGCACGTGCAGAAACCACACGTACGTGTGGTTTCTGCAACATAGAGTTATTCAGAAGGCGAAAGCGAAAGAGTGAAGACGAATTTTGAAAGTGCTACTGTACCGAGATACTTATGTTATTTAGCCAACGCCTGCCGAAAACATTTTGACTGTTCACATGGTGTTTGAGAAGACCACGAAGAACCAGGGGACACTCCATTTGACATCTCGCGGGATTTTCAAAGGTTACAAAAACACAAAGTTCAAACTTAGTCATATTTAGCTATAATTTGGTTCCTCGGGTATTTCTATTTAAGAGCTCTGCAAGGATGCATTGCCAGAATCCTCAGTATGCTAGTTGGACACTCAGCTGCGATGCGCAAAGCTGCTACGCTCAATCCATCTTGATCAGCATCGACCGGTTTTTTGCATTCAACCCAACGAAGTGGACGAATGCCTGTATGCCGGATTTGCTCAGGCCAAATCGAGATTTTTTATATACTAATGCTTAACGTCTCGTTTCGAAGATCGACGAATTCCAAGTGCTAGTTTCAGAACGAAACCCTGACGTCATTACCATGACGGAATTATGGTTTAATGCCGGAATTATGGATGCCTAGATTTCGATACCGGGTTACCAGCTGTTCCACAGAGACCGTCAAAATAGACAGGGTGGTGGAATACTGGTATATGCGAGGGCAGTAATTTCGGCAGTTGACCTCGCCCACACCATTTCCCTTGAATATGAATCCGCCTAGATAAAGATAAAAAAAAAGAGTAGTACACAAAACCTAGCGTTTCTGACGGTTTACAGAGCATCAAACCTTCCGAGTGCAGCTGATGAGTCGTTCCTTCATTTATTTACGGGAGTAGTTATTCATCAAGAGGTTCTTTTTACTGGGGATTTTAACGCAACTGCCATATACAGGGAAACTATGGCAGTTAACGGCGGGTAAACTTCCCTCAGCAATAAACTAATGGGCCTCACGCTCGAAATCCCTCTGGCGTAACATGTAAAGGTGCCAACAAGATTCAGAGAGAACCCGAGGACGAATTTCCTGGAGCTAGTTCCCATTAAAGACCTCTCTATTATTGACGAAGTCTACTTCAGTGCACCTCTCGGAAATAGTGACCATACCACGCTACTATTATTCGCTCTTCTCTCAACATCAGAAGAGAACAGAAGGCCAACCTAATATATGGAAGGCAGATTTTAGCACGATGAAGAACGCGCTGATTTCCGTGAATGGGGACCGTTTGCTCGTAGGAGATCCGCATGACGAGTGGATATCTTCTAAGACGATTTCATTTGATCTAATTTAGCGCTGTTGTCCATCTAAGCTACAAAGAGGAACTAGTCGAACAGTCTGGTTAACTAGGGACCTAAATAGGCTGTTACGGAGGAAAAGAAAAAAGGTGGAAAATATTCAGGGAGACTGGGTCACCAGTGCATCTCAAAGAATTTCGTCGTCAACGAACAGCAGTCAAAAATGTATCCGTCAAGCACGGAAGGTGTATGAATCCGGTAGGCCGAACAGAAGCCCAAGATGCTATTCCCCTATACTAACAGTAGATTGAAAAACAAGGACCGATCGCAGTACTGAAGGGTAATAATAGTGTAGAAGTCGTTGAAAACAGTGAGAAAGCCGAGCAGTAGAGATAGTACTTTGACTCGGTTTTCACTAAGGAAAAAAGTTTCGTAGTCGCAGTGCCAGCAATGCTGTTGAGACTGCTGTTCCTGAACCCGACTGAATACTCTTCCCAACATCTGTCGTGGAAAGAGAGCTTCAAAATCTCACAGAAGCAAAGTCCTGGGGTCCGGACAATATGTCGGTCAGATTATTGAAAGAATTGGCGAACGAACTCTCCAAACCACTTGCGCATATCTTTCGTTCGTCATTCGAATTAGGGAGGCTGCAATCGGAATGGAGGACAGCAAATATCTTTCCGATGTACAAAGGTGGGCTTGCACCAATGCTAACAGTTGCCGTCCTGTTATTCTCACCTACATCTGCCGTAAAATAATGGAAGCCACAGTTTGGGAAACAACAATGAAGTTCCTGGAGCAGAACCACTTACTCTCAGACCTGCAGCACGGCTTCAGACAGAATCGCTCGTGCCTTTCCAGTTTATTGCTCTCGGTGGAGCAGTGGACTGGCGCACTGGACGAGGATGATAGGGTCGATTTCATCTACACGGACTTCAAGAAGGCGTTCGACAGCGTCCCACACAAACTCTTAACCTATAAACTTTCTGAAATTGGGATAAGAGGAAGACTGCTGATATTGATAACAATTTTTTACAGGGAGATCACAAACCGTGTGCGTTGAGGTCTCAAGGTCAACTCCTACCCCCGTTTTAAGTGGTGAACCCCAGGGCTCCGTCTTAGGGCCGTTGTTAACCATGGTTTACATTAACGACTGCGTCTACGACCTGGGATGCATCGCCATCATCTTTTCTGGCGATATTAAACTGTGGAGAGCCATCGGATCTGACGCAGACAGGTACGCGCTTCAAGACAGCCTCAACCGCTTGAGCAGTTGGCCAGCTCGTGAGTTACCCAATTTTAATGTGAAAAAATGTGTGGTCCTGAGACTCCGCACATGCATGCATTCTATGTCCCCTCGAGAGCGTCCATGTGCCTGCACAAATGATTGGAGACCTGTACACTCCGGCACCAAGACAGGCGAGATTTACGCAACGTGTAATCGACCGATAGAATGGGTTAAATGTAGAGATATTACTTGAAGAGAATAATTTCATTGCTAATTCCCAACAAGGCTTTCGATGAAATCACTCCTGCCTAACTAATATGCTCTATTCAACGGAACAGTGGTCCCGTTCGTTAGACGAAGGAACAAGGGTCGATATCGTTTACATCGATTTCAAAAAAGCCTTTGATAGTGTTCCACACCACCGGTTATTTTACAAGGTCCGAGATTCAGGAATAAGGGGAAACCTATTAAATTGGGTAAATGACTTTCTGACTGGTCGATCACTGTCTGTGTGTATTGGTAATGCGAAGTCAGCTCCAGTGCCAGTTGTGAGTGGAGTTCCTCAGGGCTCTGTACTCGGACCATTACTGTTTTTTGATTTATGTCAACGCCTGTATGAATGGACTGGACTGCAGTGGAGTCATGTTTGCCGATGACATCAAGTTATGGCGAGCGATCAACGGGGAAGATGATGAACGAGCCCTGCAAGAAGGACTGAACCGCATCTGCGAATGGTCTGATAAATGGCCGCTGAAGTTTCACCTTGAGAAGTGCATCGCGCTGCGACTCAAAACGAATGGAAAAGCCGACGGAGAGGATCACCATTACCTGCTTGGTGGAAGGTGCCTTTCAAATGTGACTGAGAAAAAAGATATTGGATCCACATTTTGTCGACTCTTAAGCCTTCCTATCAGTGCGTTATGGCGGCCAAAATGGCAAATAGTGTTCTCTTTGCAATTAAACGAACTTTCGTAGATATAGACAAGGAGATATTTGGAAAAGTATACGGAGCGTTCATTCGTTCGCATCTGGAATATGGAGTCCAAGCGTGGCGACCGTGACTAAAAAAAGACTATAAGTTGCTAGAAAGAGTTCAGAGGAAAGCAACAAAAATTGTGAAAGACCCCAGAACTTTACCTTACATCCGCAGACTTAGTGAACTTAAATTATTTTCTCTTGAGTACAGGCAGGTTCGAGGAGATCTCATACAGGCGTGTCGGATATTGAGGGACCGGGACTGAGCCCTAAACCTCGACGATTCTTTCACCCTAGCCACAACAACAGACCTGCGATGGAACTCTCTAAAACTTAGAGGATCCCGATGCCGCCTGGACGTTCGCAGATACTGTTTTTCGCAGCGAGTCGCCGATACCTGGAACGGGCTTCCCGAGGACGTGATAATGGCGGACTCCACGGAGATATTCAAGCAAAGACTTAATGTATATTTTCTTGGAAAATACCGCTTGTCTGGACAAAGCAGCTCTGTTGTGCCAAAACAACGCCTTGCATACACTTACCGCTAATGCGGATGATTGTCATTCCATTTTGCCGATATCATCTACGACTGAATGTTATCGAGTTTCGGTCCTGCATTTCCAATGAAAAATATTCTGTTAAGTGTATATATTACTGATAACATTTTAGTGCCATGTTTATTTAAAGAATGATATTGCCTGCACCGTTTTCAGTATGGTTCTCGAAGGCATTGCCTATTACCCTTAAAATATACTGACGCATACTAACCTTTCTGGGTAGAGTATTCAGGAAACGCTTAGTTGTGCGAGGAAGACAAGACGCATAAAAAAAAGTTTCCATCAACCAAGCTCACTTTTCTCGGTCTTTTCATATAACCGCGGAGGAAGAAACGCCATCATCCAATCAAGTCTTGTTTTGCTTTTTAGACAGGAAACCTCAGGCAACCCTTCGTCGAAATCTGAAGGAAACTAAACTCTAAGTAAAACCCATTTTACATAAGAAGAAAATAGACCTAGGGGCACTCGATAATTTTAACAATTTTATGTCTCGTTACGGATCAATTTTTTCTGTTCTTGCTGCCCTTTTTAAAGGAAAGTTGCCAACACTCACGTCTCAACAGTGTGAGAAGCTCGTGCCTCTCACTGACCTGGTTGCTAGTGAGACCGAAGACAGGCACAAACGAAGTTTTAACTTTATTTTAAAAAAAGTTCCTAAGAGTAGACAGCCAATCGATGTCGCCTTCCGCTTTCTTGGTTCATGCGGCTCCAACTTTAGAGTCGCTGAAGCCAAAAGACTTTCACCTAGGAGCAAAAATCCACCAATTCTTATCAAACTGTTTTGGTTGATAGAAGTAGACTTTATTTTCTCCCCTTTGGAGTGCTCAGCCGAATATCTCAGGGCAGAATAAAACTCCACTCCAACAATGCGTTTCTCCCCGATTAACAAACGAAAAGCCACTCCAGAATACTACTCATCTTCCATTTGTCTGTAAAGCAGCTTTTTCATCGGGCATCAACCAAATCTCCTCACCTATCTGCAGCGGCCCTAGCTTTATCTAGCTCTTCAATTAAGCACATAATCACTGAGTCAGTTGAAACCAGCCACTTAAAACGCCTCCAAGAAGCAAGATGTGCTCAAATACGGGCCCCAAATTTACTAGAGTGCTTGATCTAAAGAGTAAAGATGGGCTTATCCTAGAAGCACGACCGACACCCAGCGCTCAGAATAATGAATTAGTTAGTAAACCTGGATCGAATCTATCCGTTCCCGCTTCTGGCCACTCACATTTGACCTAGCGGTTAGGTCAAATAAGCCAGAAGATGGGTCAGGGAAATATTTACCTATTCCTATCGCGAATAGTCAACTTGACGGAAACACCCCAGTTGTGATGCCCACATGCACAGCAGCCTGGAAAACGCAAATACGAAACGTCGCTGATGATTTTTCCAATCCCATTGCTAGCCTGACACCCCGAATAATAAAACCTTTTCCTAATGTAAGCTGTTTCCCGAAACCATTACGCCCACCACCTAACATAAGATACCCCTCATATTCTGCTAACAATTCCCAAAGTCCTATTTTTATGCCTCCTATTTTTCGAAACCCATAAAATTGTATTCCTCATCCTGGGTGGTACTCAAATGTTTTTCCACATAATGTTGCATCTCTAGTTAGTGGTAATTACCACACAAATCTTAGACCACAGGAACTTTGTCTTCCACCAATTGCTTTATCCCAACAGCTTAATTTTCCACCACCAAGCTCTCCCTTTATTGTAAGTGGCAATGAGCGGAACCTGCATATTAGGAATACGCTCGGTATTGTCTCTCTCAACACAAGATCAGTCGTGCATAAGATGGCAAAACTAAGAAGTGTGGCTGTTGAGTTTGACCCAGACGTATTGTGCATTACTGAATCTTGGGCTCACTCTCTCATTTCAGACTCGGCACTCAATACAGACTGCCTCAATTTATACTGTCAGGATCGTGTCGAAAGACACGGCGGTGGTTGCCTTCTCTACATCAGAGCCTCACTTGCACGGTCGCCTTATGACCTGAACATTTCCTCCTTCTCTGGAAATTTATCTTTGCCTTCGGTAATCCTTCCGCAAAATAAGAAAGCCTTAGTCCGATGTGTATATAATCCTCCTTGTTCCTCCAGAAATGAAAGCCAACTCTGTGAACTCTTTGAAAAAGTTGCAGAAACTTCTTTCGATGTCAAGATTATCGTAGACGATTTTAATTTACCAGAAATTGACTGACACGCACATACTTCCTCTCCAAAATTCCAAAAGATTCTTGACAACATTCACTTCCCAAACTTGTCTCGATTAGTCCACTCTTCTTCCAGAAACAATAGTGTATTAAACTTAATTTTTACTAATGACAGCTCCCCTCTATCTATGGATTTCTGTCATGACATTTTTGTAAGTGATAATGCATTAATTCATTGTCGCCTTCCAGTTGCCATTTATGCAAAGCCAACAGTTCAACGTGGTATTTTTGACTTTGCTAATGTTAACAAGGAATTAGTAAATAACTTTACATGCACTCTTGATTGGCACAATATTTTCTCAAATAATGATCTAAATTTTTCCAACAATGTATTACAATGCGTAACAGAAGGTCTTCCCGACCCAATTCCACGAAAGACGTTTAAATCGAGTGCCACTCCCACCGCTGTCCAACACTTTCCTTAAAACAGACTGAAAAAGCCACAGAAGCAGCTTAGGGATCCTTTTGTGAGCTCATTATCAGGTTATCTAAGAATCGATGAAATATTTGAACTAGCTTCGAAAATGAGGCTCGCGCGAGATGGGCGTAGAGAGTCTTTAGCTATTAATGACATGAATGCTTCTAAATCAGTTGCTCAGATCTTCCGTCAAAGATCATCTGCCAAATCCCACCAAGTCATCCCGCCTTTGCTTACTACTGGCGATGCCTTCATTACAGAGGATTCAGGCAAAGCAAAAATTTTAAATTCGTTCTTTGCCAAACATTTCACCATTGAAACTGGCCTAATCCCTTTAATTCTTCCGTTGTCTGATGCTTCTCCTAGCAGCATTAATTTTTCTCCTGAATGTATTCAAAAACTGATAAGCCATCTTCCTAACTCTCACTCAGTAGTTACGGACAATATCCCAAACTCTTTTATAAAACAGTTAAGAGATTTTCCTCATCTGCTTAGCAAAATCTTTTCAGTATTTCTCGTAAATGGCTTCTTTCCTGACTATTGGAAAACTTCTATTATTATTCTTGTATTTATGCCTGGCTGTCGTTCTGACGTACAGAACTATCGGGGTGTCCATAAAACACCCTCTCTCGCCAAAATCTTTGAAAAAATTATCGCCGTAAAAATTACCGGCTTTGCATAGCCAATCAAGTTATTAGTCCTTCTCAGCATGGTTTTTTTACCAGATCGCTCTTGTGAAACATGTCATCTGTCGTTTCTCAATCTACTAACCTCTCTTCGTAATGACCATCTTTCTGTTGTCGTTGTTTATTTTGATCTTAGTAAAGCCTTTGATAAAGTGCCACATAAAAGACTCTTGGTTAAACTGGAAGCTCTGGGAATTAGCAGTCCCCTAAAAACTTTATCAAGTCATTCATGTCTAATAGTAAACAAAAGGCTTTGGTGGGATCTTCACTTTCCAGTGAAAGCCCTGTTGTAAGTGGTGTCCTACAAGGTACCGTTTTAGGTCCTCTTTTGTTCTTGCTTTACATAAATGATATGTCGGCAGCAGGTAAACATTCCCAATCATTTGTTATGCCGATTATCTCAAATGTGTATATTCTTTCAAAAAATCTACGAGCCTTCATTGCCTGGAGCAAATCCATGCTGACTTACTTGCTCTCTCAGCTTGGAGCTCAAAATGGCTAATGGAATTCTCTCCGTCTAAATGTCGCTATGTGTGTTTTGGACCTGATAGGCTACCCCAACCAGTGGTCTTTCAAGGCACACCTATGACTGAATGTACCACTATCAAGGATTTAGGTTTAAGCTACGCTAATAATCTTGATCTCTCGCCACACGCTGACAGAATTACAGCCAAAGCTGCCCAGATTTGTGGCTTTATTTCTTACAATTTCTATCTTCCTGAAATTAAATTAAGGCTCTATCGTCTGTTTGTACTTCCCATTCTCGAGTATTGTTGCCCATTCTTTGGTTTGATGAATGAAGCCAGTCGTTTGAAAATTGAAAATTTCCAAAGACGTTTTTCTAAAAAAACTCTTAGATAAGAACCATCCCAATATCTCCTACTCAGATAGATGCCAGCTAATTAACCTAAAATTTTTATGGGTTCGAAGACTAGAAACGGGCTTCTGTCTCCTCTTTCGCATTTATCATAGCTCAAATTTTCCTCGGATTTCAGCGCTCACCCCTGTAGTCGCCCATACAATCTACGCAACTCGTCCCTGATTATACCTCCTCCAGCGTTCTCAACCTCTAAGTGCTCCATTTTTCGCTTCCCGGTATGCTTTCCTCTGGAATAACATTCCAATAAATATAAGATATTCAGAAAATCTACACACATTTAAGAGAAGGCTACGCCTTTATCTGAATACTGACTCGATTAAACTTTTATTTTCCTCATCCTTCCCAGACAGCTTTTTCCGTGACACTGAGAAAGGGCCACCGGGAATTTAGTATGCCGCCATTAAATTTCCGTATCTGTCCCCATTTCCTTCCTTTGTGAGTAGTTTCGCTTCCTAAGATCCCTCACCAGAAATGTTAATTATTCCAATTTTTCAGTTCATGCATCGTGCCCTCACATAATGCGCTCCATCGACGCTCTTGGCGAAGCCTTCTGTATTCGCCATATCATGTATGTATATATGTATATTGAGGGGTTACAGGCAGAGCCCTTGATGACCCTATTTATGTACAGTGCTTTTGCAGATTCATACTCAAAAATAAAATACAATTGCAGGCATTTAAAATGTGATTGGGTCACAGTTCAATCGCAATCATAAGGTAGTGCATGGGGTCACTGTAAATTAGTGCGAAAGATTGTATATGACAGATTTTACAAAACTGGCTGTGCATAGTCATGCTGTACAAGCCGATTTCTGTCGAAAACTAGACGAGCAAGTTTTCTTTTAAACACACAAACTGTGTCAGCCGTCACCATCCCGCTTGGAAGCGAGTTCCACGGCCTGACAACCCGCTGGCTGAATGAAAATTTTCGTCGGTCTAAACGCGTGCGCTCATTTCCGACTTTGTATTCATGGCCGCGTAGTTGGTTTGTACGGGCGAACTCAAAGAAGTCCTCTGCTCTTAATGAGCAACCCTGGCCGCGAACAATCCGGAACGTCCAGAGTAGACTGCAGTTTATTTGTCTATAAGAGAGAGGGAATAGGCCAAGCAAATTCAGCCTCTCCTGATAAGGCAAATGCTTTAGACCGTCGACCATCTTTGTCGCTCTGCGTTGCACCTGTTCGAGTATGTTGATATCCTTCCTCATCCATGGTGAAGCTGCTGGCATTCCATACTCTAGATGAGGTCTTACAAAGACACCAAAGAGTCTTTCGAAAAGTTCGGGAGGAAATATTTTAAATGCACGTCTGATCCAGTGTAGAGTACTAGTTGCCTTCTGGACCATCTTTCTACAGTGTTCTGATGGCGATAGATTTGTGGTCGTCCATACACCCAGATCTCTGTGTCTTTCCACAGTTGCTAACCTCGTCCCGTCAATATAGTACTGGCGTTTGGGAAAGGCATTGCGGCCGGTGTTCAGGTGCAAGACAACGCATTTGGACACGTTAAACTTCAAAAGCCATCTGTTCGACCAAGCACACAGTTTGTTGATGTTCGACTGCAACTTCTCTGCGTCATCATTACACTTGACTTCACTCCATATTTTTATGTCATCCGCGAACATGAGAGCCTCGCAATTCACTTCGCTGATGCAGTCATTAACATAAATCAGGAAGAGTACTGGGCCTAAGACAGAACCCTGAGGGACACCACTTTCCACCTTTACCCATTCCGAGGTAGAATTGCTAACGACGACTCTTTGTAGTCTGGAGGACAGAAAACTCCTGATCCACTTAAACATTCTCTTTTGAATTCCTACGTCCCAAATCTTCTGTAAAAGAAGCCTGTGTGGGACACTGTCAAAGGCCTTCTTGAAGTCAAAAAATATGACATCTACTGGAAAACCCTTATCGGTAGCTCGTGTCCATTTCTCGTGCGAGTAAAGAAAAATCGTTAGGCAGGAGCGCCCTGGACGAAAGCCGTGTTGGGAATCTTGTAGCAGCTGCTCCAGTCCCCCTTTTCTCCGGCTCCCTTTTGTCGGTCGATGACCGCGATAAGCACTGACAGGCCGCTGACGCACGACCATCCCCGCCGGCTAGAACTGGGACACCTCCTGTCCAGCTGCAGTGACTCCCGGCTGCACTCAAAAACTAGTATCGCCTAACGCGCGTCGAACGCTTTGGCTTGATTCCCGTGAGGCCTTGTGAGTATGCGTCCTCCACTCGTCCTCTAATTTGTCCAATCACACGACCACCACTCAGACAGTCACCCCCTCCTGCTGACCTAGACACTCACACCCGCGTAAACAACACACACCGCGACTGACGCTCTCCGTGAACGGACGCTTTTCTCTGTTGCAAGCAAACCGCCAACTTACGGCAACCTGCCCTGTGTACAGAATAAATTAGTCCTCACCGCTCCCTGATTTCTGACAGTAGACGAAACGAACTTATTGTCCGTGGTTTAAGTCGATCACTCATCCTTGACCGCCACAAATTGGTGACCCCTAATTTCCGAACACTGGAATTCCGCAAACTTTTCGTCGACAACAACAATCTTCGGGCAACCTACAGCGCGATGTCCCAAGACCAGAAGTCACTCATCAACTCAAATTCTCAAGGAGCTGGCGTACGCTTGGATCGGCTCGAGGAAGTATTAATGCGCCTGAAAGCCCAGCTCACTGCAGTTACCAGTAACGGCCCGCGGCGAACACCAAACCGTCGCCGTACTTCCTCCGTTTCCCACACCCACTGTTCACAATCTCCAAGTAGCGTCTGCTGGTATCACCAACAATTTGGAGGAGCAGCTCGACGATGTCTTCAGCCATGCTCTTTCAAGGCATCTGTAACGGCCTCAGGGAGACGATCCCACCCGACAGTAGAGGCCACTGCTACTGAAAGCGTTGCCAATCTTCACACTCGCCGTTTTTTTCTCTGGGACCGTATCGCTGGCGCCAAATTCCTTGTCGACTCTGGTGCCGAGGTTAGCGTGGTTCCACCAACTCCGGCTGAACGTAAAACCCGCAGCTCTTTTTGTCTAACAGCTGCCAACAACTCCTGCATTCCCACATTTGGACAGCGCTCCATCACACTCGATTTGGGCCTTCGTCGGATTTTCCGATGGGTTTTCATTATTGCCGACGTCTCCGTCGCCCTCATAGGTGCCGATTTCCTAGCTCACTTCAATCTACTAGTTGATTTGAAGAATCGCCGACTCGTCGACTGCATCACCGACCTTCATGCCCGATGTCAATCCGATGTGAACCCCTGCGTCAACCCTCTCACTGTTATGCCCATCTCTGACTGTCCTTTCCACTCACTCCTCAGGCAGTTTCCCCGCCTAACCAACCCCTCATTTCGTGAAGTGGACATCAAACACACAGTCACCCACCACATTTCCACCAATGGACCTCCCAAATCTTGCCGACCACGTCGTCTTGCTCCGGACCGTTTGAAGATCGCCAAGGCAGAGTTCGATCACATGCTTGAGCTCGGCATCATCCGACAGTCCGACAGCTGCTGGGCATCATCCCTCCATCTTGTCCCCAAGAAGAGCGGCGACTGGCGACCGTGTGGTGACTATCGGGCGTTGAACTCAGCGACGGTCCCCGACCAGTATCCCGTCCCGCACATCCAAGACTTCACTCTTTCGCTACATGGTAAGCGAATATTCTCTAAGATCGACCTTGTGCGTGCCTACCACCAAATCCCGATCGAGGCCAGTGATGTTCCGAAGACTGCAGTGACCACTCCCTTTGGGTTATTCGAATTTACTCGTATGCCCTTTGGTCTGAGGAATGCCACTCAAACCTTTCAGCGATTCATTGATCAGGTTCTGCGAGGTCTCGACTTCGTCTACGCCTACATTGATGATTTGCTAGTGGCTAGTTCTGACGCTGCTGAACACGAGATTCATCTTCGACAGCTCTTCGAACGGCTCGACTCCTACGGCGTTATCATCAATGCCGCCAAATGTGAGTTTGGAGTCCCCAGTCTTATCTTCCTTGGTCACGAAGTGAACTCACATGGGATAAAGCCCGTCCCGGAAAAAGTTTCGGCCATATCAACGTTCCCCGTCCCGACAACCATCAACCAACTACGCCGATTCTTGGGAATGGTGAACTACTATCACCGTTTTCTTCCCCATGGTGCCACCATACTGCAGCCTCTCAACAGCTTGCTGACCCACTCCAAGAAGACACTAGTGATGACCGAGGAGGCCGTCAGGTCCTTCAATGACGTCAAGGCCGCACTTGCGGACGCAACATTGCTTGCCCATCCTCGCTCAGATGCCCAACTAACTCTCATGACAGATGCGTCCAGCACTGCCGTTTGTGCGTCACTTCAGCAAACTGTTCGTGGTGTTCTACAGCCTTTGGCTTTCTTCTCGAAGAAGCTCAGCCCAGCAGAGACCCGCTACAGTGTCTTCGGCCGAGAACTCCTTGCCGTCTATCTATCCATCCGGCACTTCCGCCATTCCCTCGAGGGTCGTGAATTTGTTCTTCTAACAGATCACAAGCCACTTGTTTTTGCACTGAGGGCTTCTCCCGATCTCTACGCGCCCCGTGAAATTCGTCATCTCGACTTCATCTCACAGTTTTCCTGCGACATCCAACATGTCCACGGTAGGGGAAATGTGGTTGCTGATGCTCTTTCAAGACTCGAGATGGCCTCCATCACAACAGACGCCATAGACTTTACGCTCATGGCTGAGGCTCAACGATCGGATGGCGAACTTTCCCAATACCGCCACGAGGACTCTTCTTTACGCCTTCAAGATGTCCCCCTTCCCACTGGCACAGGCACCATCACGTGTGACCTTTCTACCGGACACGAACGTCCTTTTGTTCCAGCAACTTTACGACGACACGTGTTCAACGCCCTTCACAATCTATCCCACCCTGGAGTCCGGGCGACAATGAAACTCATCACTCACCGATTCGTCTGGCCCAACATCAACCGGGATGTACGGCGTTGGACCCGCTCCTGTCTACCATGTCAACGAGCCAAAACGCATCGGCATACTATTACTCCGCCAGAAACTTTCGCCACCCCTGATGCACGCTTCAGTCATGTGCATATTGACCTGGTAGGTCCGCTGCCACCATCTAACGGTTCTACCTATATGCTGACATGTATTGATCGCTTTACTCGGTGGCCGGTTGCTGTGCCCATTCCGGACATCAGTGCCGAAACCGTAGCAAGAGCTTTCTTGACTCATTGGGTGTCCAATTTTGGAGTTCCTGCGACTGTCACCACTGACCGCGGGTCCCAATTCGAGTCCACGCTGTTTCGCGAACTCACATCCCTTCTCGGTACCAACTGAATCCGAACAACAGCGTACCACCCTCAAGCAAATGGTCTCGTCGAACGCTTCCACCGACAGCTGAAGACTTCCCTTATGGCCCAGCCCGATCCTTCCCGATGGTCTGATCACCTTCCCCTGGTGCTGTTGTCCCTCCGTTCCACTCTCAAGGCCGACATCGATTGCACTGCAGCTGATCTTCTCTACGGAACCTCCATACGACTGCCCGGTGAGTTAGTTTCTCCTTCAAACACGCTAACGTTTTTTGAACCTTGCAGTTATGTGGAGCGACTACGTAGTGCCATGCGCAATCTCCGCGCAACGCCTCCTCGGGCGTCACCGGCCAATTCCTTCATCCCACCCGACCTGGATAAGTGCAATTTCGTCTGGGTTCGGCATGACGCTGTCCGACGACCACTCCAACCACCCTATGACGGGCCGTATAAAGTCCTTCGCCGATCTGACAAAGATGTTGTCATCGAACGCAACGGCAAGACCGACACAGTCAGCATTGATCGCGTCAAGCAGGCCTACATCGACGACAGTGACCATTCCTCACCTCAACAACGCACCCCGCCTCAGACAGTGCGGCCTCCTCCACCTACTGGCGACAGCCCCCCTCCGGTTCGCCACACACGATCTGGTCGCCACGTCCACTGGCCCGACAGGTTTGTGGCTGGCTAGCGTGTCGACGCCTTCACTTTGGTTGGTGTCTGGGGAGGGAGTTGTAGCAGCTGCTCCAGTCCCCCTTTTCTCCGGCTCCCTTTTGTCGGTCGATGACCGCGATAAGCACTGACAGGCCGCTGACGCACGACCATCCCCGCCGGCTAGAACTGGGACACCTCCTGTCCAGCTGCAGTGACTCCCGGCTGCACTCAAAAACTAGTATCGCCTAACGCGCGTCGAACGCTTTGGCTTGATTCCCGTGAGGCCTTGTGAGTATGCGTCCTCCACTCGTCCTCTAATTTGTCCAATCACACGACCACCACTCAGACAGTCACCCCCTCCTGCTGACCTAGACACTCACACCCGCGTAAACAACACACACCGCGACTGACGCTCTCCGTGAACGGACGCTTTTCTCTGTTGCAAGCAAACCGCCAACTTACGGCAACCTGCCCTGTGTACAGAATAAATTAGTCCTCACCGCTCCCTGATTTCTGACAGTAGACGAAACGAACTTATTGTCCGTGGTTTAAGTCGATCACTCATCCTTGACCGCCACAATCTCACAATATTTTGTTCTGTTCCAGGTATTTCTTCAAGTGTCTTTTGATAATGCGTTCCATTATTTTACACGCGATGCAAGTAAGACTGGCAGGACGATAATTTCCGCAGTCAGGTCTTGAGCCTCCTTTATGGATCGGAGTAATGAGTTCGCACTTCCATTCTTCCGTGAGCTCGCCGTCTTCAAAAGACTTTTGAAATATTGCGGATAAGGGTTTGCACAGTTCATTAGCAAGTTCACGAAGTTCTAGGGCGGGAATTCTATCTGGGCCAGGCGATTTGACAGGTTTCAGCCGGAGTAGCTCGGCCCTAACTATGGCAGATGAAAAGAGTGGTTCCTCGGTTAAGGAGGGTAGGGAGGATGTAGGATGGGGAAGGGTACTGGAAGGAGAGGTTGGTTGGCGAATGGATGGATGGGCAAATATAGCATAAGGTTCTCGGGTGAAGACGGACTGAAAGAAGTCGGAAAGGAGGGACGCTTTAACCAGGTCATCAATCTCCACTTTTCCATCTGCAGACCTGAGGGCAGGGATGAGCTCCTGAGTCCTTTTAGTACTTCGTATATAACCATATAGAATTTTCGGATGCTCCAACGAATTTCGGAGTATGTTTAGTTCAAACCTCTTTCGCAGCTTTGAGGCCTCACTTTTACAGACGTTTCGTTGCCGCTTATAGTCCTGTAAGTGTTCGTCGGAGCCAGTTAGTCTGTAACGCCTCCACAGACGATTCCTTTTTCTGAAAGAGGCCTTTAAGTCCGGGTTTATCCATTTTGGGCGGTTTGTGATTTTCTTTCTTCTGAGAGGACAATTGGAATAAACAATCTCTTTCAGTAAGGAACTGAAAGTATTCCAGTTATCGTTTGCTCGACCATGCAGTTCATTCTCCCATGATACAGCTGCTGCTTCCCTCCTCATGAGGGAATAGTCCCTTTTCCAAATGTTTCTCTCCCACCTCTCGGGTTGGACGGGTTTGGAAAACAAGGAGTACTCGAAGTAGAGCGTGATGTGGCCGCTTGACACTAATGGTTGTCGGTCCTGCAGGTCTAACGCATTTTCCTCCTCTCGGGTAAAAATAAGATCAAGGCAGTTCGACTGCTGCCCTTCCCTGACCCGTGTTCGAAAGGTAACATTCTGGCAGAGAAGTCTGCCCGTTGCCCATTGTAGTAGTTTGTGATTAAAGCTGTCTTGCGGCCCTTGTGCAGTCCACGTTAGCCAATCAATGCCAGGAGCTTTAAAATCCCCAACGATAAGGACGTCTTTCTTCTCGCTAGCTTGGTACAGTTCGGATATGAGCATGAGATTTTGGTCAGAAGTATGGTTAGGTGAACGGTACACCACCGAAAGCGTCAATGATCGGACATTCTAAGTAGGTATGGTAACGCTTAGCAGTTCCACATCCCGTACCGGTCTGTGTACATCAGCCATAGCGCTTAGCTTGCAAGTGACATAAATTATGACTCCTCCTCCTCGGCTTAGTCTATCTCTCCTGAATTGCTGATATCCTCTAAGTGATATTTCTGAATCCGCGATATCTTCAGTAAGCCACGTTTCTGTGAATGCCATAATGTCTGGCTTAATTTCATCAACGAAGACTCTTAGTTCATCTAGTTTGTTGAAGAGGCTTTGCACATTTGCGGATATAACCTTCAATGACTGATTCGTTGTAGAGGGCCGGCCTTCATTGTGACGGGTTCTGACCACAGGAAAGACCCCTTTGTCTGGACTATTTGTCCATCTTTGATCTTCAGCCCTTTCTCTCCTCTGCCAATTCCCTCCTTCAATTCTGATCTCAGTTCTCTCATTTTCAGTCTTTCCCTCGGTTCGTAGTCTGGTTGAAAAAACACTTCCTTGTGGTCATTCTCCTTTCTAACAAAAGCGCTGCTTGGGCTTCGTTTTCCAAAATAACTTTCAGGGGTCTAGGGGATGTTTTTAGGTCGGGATTTGGGTCCGCTCTGCCTAGTCGGAAAGCTTTTTTAACGGTGAATATTTCCCCATCCTGCAGGACGGCACTGGCGTACTGATGAAGAAGTTCTAGGTCGTGCGTCACTCGTTCCTTCGGAATGCAGGACATGGACTCTGGGGCGCCCCTTATGACAATATTTTGCTTACGATTTATGGAAGAGCTCATTACTGTCCCGTCCGCGCTAGGACGATATAATACTACTGTAGTATTCCCGACGGCTGTTGTCACTTCGACATTTGAATGATTTTCGGCCGGCGAAGGGAGCTTAGGGCATGGATTTTCATGTGACGTACTTGCTCCGGCAGTGGAGCTCTTACAATCATTACCCTGTTGCAATGTACTGCAAGAAGGCTTATCGTGTTCTTTTCCATAAACGGAATGGTTAGGGCACTTTCCAGATGAGTTAGCCTTGTGAAGAAGTGGAGTAACAGCATTGCCTTCCAAGAATAACGGCGAGTTCTTGTAGTTTTTAACAGATCTTTTGAGGGTCACCCTGGCTTTCCCTACTTTAGTGTTCGATGATTTGGCAGGTTTAGTTACTATAGCAGGTAATGGAACCTGACTTATTTTTAATGCATTAGCGTCGACCGCCACGTTATCCACCGGAACTGATTTGTCTAGAGTTTCCTCTGGAGACATAACTCGCTTCCTCTTCCTGGCTGGCTTTGACTTTTCCGCACTAGTGCCTTTATTAGTAGGATGTTCGTCGCCGATCGATCGGAAATTTGGCGGATTATTGGGTAATTCTATCTTACTGTGCTTAAGAATAGCCATGATGATGTCCGTCAGTAGGCCTTGCTTCTCTTCTAGCGTCTGGACCCGCTTTTCAAGTTCTTTGCAGCGGACACAGCGACCGACAAGCGCAGAATCCGTCCCGTCTCTCATACAGTTTTCGAGGCCTCTTGGCAGTGCATCGGTTCTTATTTCCTGTCTTATCTCTTTGAGCCTATTGTGCGTAATCTCCCTGGAGTCTAATGATTCCAGCGGCATTTTATCGCAAGAGACTGCTAATGAATTAAAGACCGTTTTCAGCTGCTCTTCCGTAGTTGATAAACATATCTGACTAGCGCCAAACCGTTCGTCGATAGTGCAGTGGCTAACGCTCTGGCCTCCAGATCCGCAGGTACCGAGTTCGAATCCCGGATGCACAACTTTTGTGAACGAGTTTTTTTTTATAACAAATTGGCTCATTGTTGATGATTTTCAAACTCTTCAATCAGTTCTAGAGTAGTGCAGGATGTTTTCAACAATTGTTAGAATGAAGAATTGACCAATTATGATGTTAAATAGGAAAAGACTCAGCCGTTTATAGTTTTCGACGTAGATCTCGGAGAAAGTTGTCAAATAGCCCTAATAGCAAGGAAAGCCGATTCTTAATTCGAGCCTCGGCACTCAATCGTAGCTGAAAATTGATTGGTTCCTAGGACCCCCGGCCGTCGCGTCGCCAAGGGCGCAAAAGAATGCGTGCATGCTTATTGGCAAATCGATCGGCCGTGTCGTATGTGTTGGCGCGACGGCTGCGACACGCCACTTTATGCTCTCCCACGCCTCTGCACGCGCACTCTTGCTGCTCTGACCGTGTTTACTACTTGACGCGTTTTATAACCCTTTCTGTTCCTTTTCTGGTTCTTTTTCTTGTAAATGTCGATGAAAATATCGAAGAGGACATTAAGGAGACGTGTTGATGCTGCTGTGAAGAAGCAATTTCAGCAAATTGCGGAGAATATACGAGAAATGTATCCGTCAGACTCAGTATCAACATCCCTGGGTTTTTTTGTCGTCGTACAGCTCATCCAATGTGACAGATTCTTCCTCTGTTGACGAGGAAACGGGTTTTCCCATTTGCAAAACGCCAGTGAACACGGAGCCCGACGAAGCTACAGCTGTAGAGTCCATAGCGACCCTGTCAACTGATTCCCCTGTTGAAGAACCAAGCGTAAGAGATGCTCTTCAGTCGTGGGCGGTACAGTCACACATACCTCTCGTACATTTGACTAGTCTTCTGAAGATTATCAGAAGGCTGTCGCCGGATCTTCCCTCGGACGCGCGAACACTGCTGGGTGTGCCAGGCAATTCCGTAACGCTGACGACAATGGGCAGTGGTGAGTACGTCCATTTGGGACTTGTAAAGCAGTTAACTGAACAGTTACGGTTCTCTTCCATGCATTTTAAGGGCGATGAAGTAGTTGCATATTTAGCTATTGATGGGTAACCTATATATAGGAAAACCAAAAAGGAGTTTTGGCCAATCTTAGGTAGGAGAATGAAGCCATTTATCAGTGAAATATTTGTTGTGGGGATTTATTGCGGCTTTGGTAAGCCCTCAGATGTGCAATCGTTTTGCAAATCGTTGACTGGCGAGCTATTGTCACTGAATAGGTCAGGTCTGCGTGTCGATGCTCTCGACCGAACACTGCGTTTTCGCTTGGGCGCTGTAATTTGTGATGCGCCTGCTCGGGCTTTTATAAAGCAAATTAAAAACGTTAATGCTTACTATGGGTGTGAGAGATGCTGTGTTAGAGGTGAATACATAGATAAGGTAGTATATGACAGCGTATCTGAACGTGCCAGGGCGGATGAGGATTTCCTAGACACCGCCGATGACTGTCATCGTATAGGAGTTTCGCCATTGCTTGCATGCAACGTTGGCATGATATGTTCGTTTCCTCTAGATCCTCTTCCTTTAATTTACCTGGGCGTTATGCGAAGGCTGCTTAACTTGTGGCTCAGAAGTCCTAGGGAAAAAGTCTTCCGGTTGTCAAAAGCAGAAGTTAGCACAATTAATGAGAGGTTAAAATCACTAAATCGATTCCTGCCGCGGGAATTCTTACAGCGCGCCAGGTCTTTAAACGATTGGGATACATGGAAGGGCACGGAACTTCGTCAGTTCCTGCTATACACTGGAATAGCAGTCCTTAGAGGTGTTCTTCGTAAAAAGTACTGGAAACATTTTCAACTGCTGTTCACAGCAATACGTTGTCTAGTTCGCCCTAATTCTTGCAGACATTGGGTGCCCTATAGTCGTAGGCTACTAAAGATGTTCGTTGACAGATTTCCCGATTTATACGGCAAAGCTGAAATGGTGTACAATGTTCATAGCATTGTCCACCTACCGGACGATGTTTTAAGACACGGTCCGCTTGATAGCTTCTCATCCTTCCCCTTCGAGATCTTTCTATGTAAAATGAAACGTGTGCTGAGGAAACCGTCACACCGCTTCAGCAAATAATACGCAGGTTAGGAGAGCTGCAGGCCGATCGGTGTCCATCACAATGTCCACTGGAATGGACTTTTAACAGTGAGCACTGTAACGGTCCACTGCCGACAACTGGTGGGTTGTCTACACAATATGGATCGATTCAGAAACAGAGATGTCTTATAGGTACAACTCCAACGGAGGGATTAGTAGCAATTGACGGTCGTTTAATTTGCATTCGGAACATAGTACGTTATCCGGCTGGAGATGTAGGATTTGTATATGTCGAATATGAAAATGTGGAAGATTACTTTGATTATCCTGTTAACTCATCAAACATTAAAATTTTTAAAGCCAGGTTGGGGACCGTATTTAACACATGCCCATTGCCGCCATCCTTACGGAAGTATGCCTGCTTCCCCTTGGAGGATCACTTTGTTCTGATTGAAATCAATGACCGTTGGGACTCTGATGACTGGACATTTTCGGATGTTCGATGACTGAGTTGGACGGAACCATTTCTTCTTATTCACGCAAGTTGCTCCTGTTCTCACTGTACTTCTCACCGTAACTCGGTCACTACCCACGAAACCTACAACCCAACAGTCCCTCAGCTATTGTTTCGTGGGCAGTGAAGGGAGGCAGTGATTAGCTACATATTCTTATCCTACCCACACTCTACTTTTCCTGTTGGGTTGTAGAGTATCATGTCCTCAGAGGAAGAAAGCCCTAAAAAGAAGAGACCCAGGCGGTCAGCAAGGAACCCGTACGATGATGACATGTGGGAAAATGAATTAAACCTATCGACGACATCAGTATGAATGTTAATTACATAATTTTCCGTTGTCTACAGCACTCGCAATCAGAAAACTCAGAATCCAGCTCAAGCCGAACGACGTGCGAGTGCAGCCATTTCGTTATCCACTTCAACGTCTGTGGCTGCACCTTTCAGACGAATGGCATGCATGAGCGATTTAGAAAGATTTACAAATAAACTGACAGACACCGATTTTCGGCAGCAGATGGTAAGTGTCTTATGACCTACTTATTTCTCGGATAGGTTAACCACTTAGCTAGTTTTGGAGGGCGGACATTGAGCGCATTCGTCGACCGCGTTTTCAGCGCCCTATTTAAATAAATAAATTTTAATTTAATGCCAGTTTACAGGCATTGTCAAGGGAAGCGATTAAACACAAATCCGACCAGCAGTGAAAAAAAAACTCCTGAGCTTAAGGCATAAAAATATAGTTGATGGTGGTTTTGTGGTTTGGAGGGCTCAGGAGAAAAAAACTGTCGGCGGCGGTAGAATATCGACCGTCAAGAAGGGGGGAGGTTGCACGGTATCGGAGATTATCGGACGTCAAATTCCTTTTATGAAGTTGGGGATAGTCAAAGTAGAGGCGTTGAGGAACAGCTGGTGAGACCGGCCATAGTGTTCAGAGACCACAAACGCCATCGCTACGGTACAGTCGATCAGTAGATTCAGCACCCAAAATTTGTGGGAGCTTTTCTGAATGCAAAAATCGAGTTATAGTTCTCTTAAATAAAGGATACTTTTGCACAGTTTTCACACTCATGGGTAGTTTATTCCAAATAGCAATTGCATTTACAGAAAAGAACCGACGATATTTAACAGTACGTGCCAGAGGCAGAAATAAGAAGACCTCACGGTGACTGTTACGTCGTGGGTGGATATGATGTCTTAAAGAGGTGAGCGGGTTAAATGTGTGATTATATAAGAGTTTAAATAGCAAAAATAGTCCCTTTTGTAATCTACGGAACCATAAAGGATCGAGGCCTGTAAGCCGGCAACGTTCTTGGTAAGACAAATGTCGGTGTTCCGGGGTTAAAATTCTCTTGGTAAAAAAGTGTTGAACGGATTCTATTTTCTTCCGCTCAGTAGCACGCATGAGGCTAAATGAAAACGAACAGTATTCCAGACCAGGTCTAACGTACATGTTGAAAAGACGCATTCTAATGTCCCTAGCTTTAAAATTTCGGAGGATAAACCCGGTCGTTCTACGTGCTTTGGAGACTATCAAGGCACAGTGCTCCGAGAGAATGAGACTCTTGGAGTATGATACGCCCAAATCCCTTATAACCCCTGGCACATTTATTGCGTGACCTTCAATACTTAGTTGAGGTTGACGGTCGTCGCCAACCACCATGACTGAGCACTTATGCCAGGAAAGAGAAAGGCGCCATGTGCGGCACCACTGCGCGAAAGCCTGTAGATCGCTCTTTAGGAGCTCAAGCACGATGTCATGATCTGCCGGCCTATATCGATATGCAACTTTAAGATCATCGGCCTACATGGAAGGCTTACCATTCTGAAATAAATCGGGTACATCATTAACGAAAAGGCAAAATAAAAGCGGGCCGAGTACACTACCCTGAATGACTCCACTCCTCACACGTGTGGGGTTGGAGATGGTATTGGAAATCTTAACTCGTTGTGTGCGAGTGCCCAAATAAGAGGATATAAAATTCAAAAGTTTGCCACCTATTCCGAAAGAGGACAATTTCAAGAGGAGAAGAGCATGGTCAACACGGTCAAAAGCCTTAGTGAAATCGAAATATACTGTGTAAAGAGCAAAACCATGGTCCCTAGATTGGAGAACATAGTCAAAGAAAGAGAGTTGACAGGTGTCACAAGATCGAGCTTTGAGGAATCCATGCTGAGCAACACTCAGTAAGTTGTTCGCTGTTAAGTGACACATCATCTTATCCTTGATCAATGTCTCTAAGATTTTCGAAACTGCAGGGAGGGTGTTTATTGGCCGAAAGTCATCAAATGATGTAGATTTGCCGTGCTTAGGAATGGGCAAAATGTGTGATTCCTTCCACAAGGTAGGATAAGTTTCACTTTCAAGAGCAAGATTAAATATCTTGCATAAGAGGGATGGGAAGATAGTGTTTGCATCAGCTTTTAAAATGCTTACTGGGACACCATCAGGGCCTGGACTATAAGATTGACGAAAACGCCGAATCGCAACAGTCACATTCCACAGAGTGAAAGTTATAGTCTCTAGAACTGCCCCGGTCAATGACTGGATGGTCGGAAGCGGAGTGGTCGAGTCTTCAATAAACGTTTTGGACAGGAAATCATTGAAGCTATCCGCGGTTAACTGAGCATCAACTATAGGATTTCCGAGATCGTCTCGAAGGATGGGATACTGCGTCTTTCTCTGAGTTCGTATTTTTCTGGAGAAAAGTTTCGAGACACTTAACGAATGGTTTTCGGTAAAGTGGACCTCATCGGCTAGCTGTTTTTCTTCAGACTATCTCTTAGCTCGATCAAAAATATCACAAATCAAGGGCAGAATAGAAACATCGTTCTGCAGATGGAAACGACGATTAAGCCTGCGCAATCTGCGACGAAAGGGTAAAGGTAGGAAAATCTCATCCCCAACATTAATAATTTTCTTACGGGGGACAAAACGAGAAATAAGCGGACCCGAAATTTCGTACAGTTTTGCAGTGCAAACATTTACATCCGAACTAAGGAAGAACTCAGTCCAGTCGTAGGAATTAAGGTGTGTTAATAATTCGGTTGAGCGAGTTGATCGGAAATCGCGGAAAAAGTTATACTTTTGGGACGACATTTCGTCAGCCTCGAATTCCAACGTTGAAACAAGTATGTCATGGTCTGAACCCCCGAGTGGGCCTAGGGATGACACTGACGATGGCATGCAGCCACTACAGAAAATAAGTTCAAGTATGCTTGAGCCTCGGGTGGGAAAATCGACAACCTGATTCCACATCCCGACATCCACAGCCTCAAGAAAGTTTTCGAACCTTCTTTGGCCTGAGGGTGGAGACCAGCGGACTTCGGGGAGATTAAAGTCACCCGCAAACAATTGACACCTAAAGCTGGAGTCGGCCGCAGCATGAAATGCCTGTGAGAGTAAGCGATCAAAATTGTCATTGGCGTTGGGAGGGCGATAGACGCAGCCAACGAGTAAGGAGAACTTATTTTTTAGTGCAACCTGGAGCCAGCAGCTGCCTTCTACCCTGAAAAGTGCGGGAGGTCCAACGGCAAACATGTAAGTGTTTGCTTAACGTAGACGCAGCTGCCCCCACCACGGCTATCTTGGCGATCATTTCGAATGCAATTGTAGCCTAGAAGAGAGAGTTCGGAGTCAGCTACTGAGGCTGATGCCCACGTCTCAGTTACTAAAACAATATCAGGACAATGGACGAAAACCTGAGTCTGAAGCAAAGGCATCTTATTAAGCAAGGATCTGGCATTTAAAACAAAAAGTTTGAAGGGAAAGGCTGTTAGTTTTTGAGGGAGGTGGGCTACATCGTCCAGTTCTGGGTCGCCCACGGAGCAAACGGTCCGGATGCAACCATCCGGTTCTGCAAAAAATTTTGTGGCATCAAAAAATTCTGACGTGGATAAAAAGGGGTAGGGCTTGGGGGAGGGAATGACGGGCAGGTAAACTGGTAACTATTGTTAGCTAAGTTATTTTCAGCTGGAAATCCACGGGGCAGATACTGCAACGTATTCCCGCCGGGACGAAACTGAGGATCGGATGAATTAACTGATTCAGTATAGACATTATCATGAGGAATAAATTGGTAAAACGGCCGTGGAGAAAACTAGTTAGGGGGTGGGGGACGCAATGTTTCCATTGGAACAAGAGGTCTATTAAACGGTGGGAAAATCGGCATATTCGGCCTAAATGCCTCTATATGAGGGCTGGGGGGGCAGTTGCGAACCCGCTACGTTTTCAGTCGGGGTATCTGAGGCACTGTTCGTCGATTGTGGAGGAAAACATTTTATACTGGTGCTGGATTTATTGGGTGTCCGAGTGGCTGAGACAGCAATTGGATTTGCCTTTGACTTAGGCACATGCTTAGGCTTACTAGGGGTTGCTGAAGGAGTCGATAGAGGCGTGTTTATACCAGGCGTGGTGGTGTGCATAAAGAGGTCAGTATTAAAAGTAGTCCAACACCCTACGGAATTGACTATGCCGTGACTTGCAGATGCCGCAGGTGGTGTTGTAGAGGACACATTCAGACTGACAGTAGGTGTCATTATCTTGGTGTTGGTTTTTGCCGATTTCAGTTTATTCAGTCTTCGCTGCAGGGGTGTGAGGTTTGGCGAAACGGAGCAGCGCCATTTACGGCAGATGTCTCTAGTCATCTCCCTACTCGACAAGATAAAATCGACTTCTATCATCGAGAAAAGGGTAACTAGTATCGGCGCATTACGACTAAGCGAGCGAAGTCGCTTAGCTTGTGCGACACTAAAACTCAAGCCACAACTTTGTAGGAACAAATGCGCTCCCTCCATAGCAGATAAGTGGCTCGGAATGTTTCGCAGTACGAAATTATGCTTGCGTTTAATTCGTTCCTCAGTTTCCGAACTTATTACCCCAATAAGTTTAAAAGCTTGTTCAAGCACTTTTTCAGAAGTGCTGTTTATGTCTCCATAAATCAGCTGATCGATTACTTCGCCGGCTGATGGCCTGCTACGACTAGCAGAGGCGTATTTTTGGACGAATGAAGGGTCGAGAGGTTCTACATGTACTAAAGGGATTTGTGAGCTAATCAGATCTGCAGACGGCGAAGAACATACGCTGGCGTCTGCCATGTCTTCAGTCACGATTTTAGCACCCAGAGACGGTGGGGAGGCCGCAAGCTTTCGCCTTTTAGCACGTGCTCTGCGGGGCATTACAGACAAAAAAAAAGTTTTTTCGTTACAGAAGAGGGATCAAAACGGAAACGCGCACTGAGTAGCAAGTATTACTGTTTTTTTTACTACGAAAACTAGAAAGCGGTAGTAGGGAAAGGATTCACTACAATGGATTTTTACAAAATACGACTATTTTGCCAGACTGTCAAACAAACTGGGAAAAAATTTTACCTTATATAGAAAGGCGCCTTTTAAAACGGACTCAAGTAAAAAACAGGCATTAGTTACTTAAGAATATCCAGATAAATGCAGAGCTTCACTTATCTTTGAAATTGAGCTGCGCGCCTTGACCTTTGAAGATGAAATAACACATCATCTGACGTTTTATGGTCGACAACACGGGAAGAGCGCATTTTTCGGCTCCCCAGCGTACTCACTCGTCCTAGGTATTAAAACATAATTTTCCCATTCACCAACCGCCTACATAGATGTGTTCAATAGGTGGAATTCCGATCACCCTTCAGATCGGCATGATTTAGAGAAATGCTTTTGTTTAATGTTCAGAAGGGCCTACGACCGGCTACAAAAGAGGACGAATAAGCTATTTACGTCACGCCCACTGGACGGTTAGTTACCCTTTCATAATCAGACCTCATGCATCTATTATTTACTTTGACCCACATTAACTTGAGTGCACTTTTTAGACACTGCCGAGGATGACGAAGATACTCCTCGTCCGGGACCGTCAGGCTCTTCGTCACAGCCTTAGAACGGTCTGTTATGACCGATTGATGCAAGACATTGATACTTTTTTATATAATATCTGTTTTGTACTAGATTTCTAACATTTTTAACTACATATCTTTTTTGTACATATTATTTTTTTACAAAATATTTAATAACCAACAAACTTATTTCCCGTCTTCACTCACACTACTTACGGGATATTAGATTAGCATTATGGGCATGAAAATAGGGGAAACAGCTAAGGAGTGGGACTTTTGAGAAAATAAAGGGGGATTCTGCACGATTACGACGCGAGATTAGAAATTTTCGGCGCAGATTCTGTGCCGAGCCTATGCGCCGATTCTGTGCCGATCATCTGCGCCGATTCTGAGGAGATTTGAGTGACAAGCTAGGCGAAGATTCGGCGTAGATTATTCTAAACCTCGGCTTAGATTCGGCGCAGATTCTGAGCAGAAATGTTATCAGGGAGGGAGACTTGTACAGATGGTCGGACGATTGCAAATATCCTTTGATGGAGAATTTGTGGTATACTTCGCCGGTGCGAATGAGAAGACTAATCAGTGGTGCTGTTCCTTGAAGAATTCGGGTAGAATCTTCCTCCTGATACCGTGGGAAATAACGTCGAGATCCGAAAATTCCAATAACGATAGAACTTTCGAGTGGGTGTACTTGTAGTCCATATCCAAAGGATACGTTGTCAGTAGTAGTCTGGTTGCATCTCCCTTGCCCCATCCTCGGATGGACTCGGATGAATGTAAGGGACCGCATATGGGTTCCTATCGCCTCGAGACTGGTTTTCAATTTCGTCACTTATTTGCCTTTTTCAAGGCCACATACAGGCCAGTCCTGACCGATCCGCCTACTTACCCCTTCATGAAATCCGTTATACAATGCCATACACAGCTGACATTTATTTCGGTCCTGACGATGTCCGAATATAATCCATTCTATACCACCACATGCAGGCCAGTCTTGCCCGCATTTTTCTGTTTCTGTTTTTTTCGAGGGTTTTTTTCTCCTGCAAAAATTAATCCAATCATTTTTAAATTTTGAAATGGAGTTTTTTTGCACCCCTCGCCTATCATTTTTCTTAACGGACTTCTAATCTCAAAAACTATGGATTGCACTGTGTACAGATTTTGCCTACCTCGTCTAAAATTCGCATGCAAATTTATTTTTACCTGCTTTGATGGGACCCCGACGGATCTTTAATAAAAATTATTATTATTAATTATTATTGTTGATTAGTATTCTAAGGACACTGCAAATGTTTGTTTTGAAAAAATTAATGCCGATTTACTGCGTTTTAGCTGATGGGGTTCAACATGGCAGACGGAGCTTTCATCATCCTAGTGTAGTTTCATGTCTTTTGGTCCTACCAAACTTCCTAGTGCCGTAATTTGCAGAATAAGCCACTTCCAGAATGTCTCACCATAAAGGACCTAGGTCTAGTTATACAAATAAGCTTGCCTTATCACCTTATGCAGATAGAATCTCTGTCACAGCCGCGCAGATAGCTGGATTCATATCGCATAATTTTCCTTCCAGAAATGAAGCTAAGATTTTATCAAATGTTTGTTCTTCCAGTTCTCAAATACTGCTGTCATTTCTTCGGTTTAATGGACGCCTGCGATCGTAATATAATCGAAAATGTTCAGAGAGTTTTCACCCAGGAAATTGTTCTCTCAAGCTTCGTCCGGTATTTCTTATACTCAGAGATGTCAGCTGGCGAACATTAAGCTTTTGTGAGTTAGAAGACTCGAAGCTGGACTTGACTTCCTTTTTCGCATTAGCTGTAGCTCCAATCTTCCGCTTATTGACACTCTCACGTGCCACGTGCAACTCCTGCTTGGTGATTCCGCCGCCTCTTTGCACTACATCTAAGCGCTCCCTCTTCTTTGCTTCCAAATACGCTTTCCTTTGGAATAATCTTCCTCCTGAAATTAGATCATTGCCTAAGTAACTGATATTCAAGTGGAAATTACGCAAACATCTTACACCGGAAAGCATAAAGGCACTGTTAGCGGTCTCATTCCCGAACGCCCAGCTTCTTGACTTCGAGAAGGGGCCTCATGGGATTTAGTGGTAGATCAAGTGGTAACCCTCAATTATATCATTAGAAACCCCTGTTTTGCATAGGTTTCTAAATCCACTGCTATCACTCCTCCCCCATAGCGACAATTTTCGCGGTTTTTGATGTCATCTCCCGCATTCCGACCTCATGCGGTCTGTCGACGCTCACGGCGGAACCCTCAGTATTCGCCGTCTGGGAGTATAGTCATTTTTCTGTACCCGAAATTCGAGCTGCTGAGGAAAGAAATGTATGGAAAGGAGAGTATCCCCGAATGAAAAATCTGCTCCAGAAGGTGAACAGGAAGGTTGCACAAGGGCCTGACACAGAAAGCGATTGGCTCTTCTTCAAGAACGCAATGCAGCACTTGGTAGAAAGCTGTTGCCCACTTAAGGGGAAACCGCGCAATTCCCGACCATAGTGGGTGACGTCAAAAATAAACAAGATCCTTAAATTGAAAAGGAGACTTTGGGAAAAGTACGCAAGATGTCAGCAACCAGAGCATTTCTCTGACTTCCAAAAACATAGAAATGTATGTCGGGATCTTCTGAAGAGGGCACAGACAACATTTGCGTCAAAACTCCTTAAAAATATCTCGCAAAATTTCCAAAATTCTTTGGATACGTAAATAAAGCGAAGCGCTACCGAGACTGAATCCCCTGTCTAAAAGGTCGCCAGAGAAATATGTTATCAGATAATTCAGACGAGACAAAGCTGTTGTCCGAATTCCTCACGTCTGTGTATGCCGAGGAGCTGGCTTTTGATGAACGAGTTTACCTTCCAATTGCCAAATCAAGAAATACAATTAGTTCGGTGGCCTTCACAACAGACACTGTGTAACAGCCCAAATAGTGCATAGGGTTCTGAACTAGTTTTAATAAACAGGTAAATACTCATCTTGTAGATGATCCCGGACCAAATTCGTCACATGGCCCGATTAAAGCCAGTGATCTGCATACCCGATACATTCCATCCTCGCTTTTTATATGTTTGTTCCCCCGTCGATCGTTGTTACATTTTGTTCTCTACCTTCTGTCCTTTTCCGGGTTAATCCTTTAATCTGATGTATGTGCACATATTTCCAAAGATGCCTATTTTGTTAGCTCCTGGGCTCAATTCATTATTCATTTTCTGCTGACGTCTACACACGTTTACATACTCTGTTATAATAAATTTTGTCTTCAGCACCTGCCTCTAGTCTTCTCACCTAACGTCAAAGTCTGATGTGTTTGAGGCTGTCTGTGAAGAATGTTGGACGTTCCGTGTTCATATCCTCAAGTTAACCCTCGGATTGTAAAGAAGAGATGTCTGACCCCATCCGATATCGCTTCGCACCCTACTGATCCATCTGGAACGCACGTTACAACGGTAAGGAAAACGCTGAGTCAACTACAGCCCACTAAGTCACCCGGTCCGGACGGCGTGCTCACAAAAGTCCTGAATGAACTCTCAGACCAACTGCCTCTCCGTTATCCAAGATCTTCAGAACTTCGATGGAGGCCGGGGCTCTGCCTGCCGACTGGAAGAAAGTATATATCAGCCTCATATATAAAAGTGGTGAGAGAACAGCCCCAAATAGTTTCCGACCAGTGAGTTTCACAGGCATCTATCGCAACCTAATGGAAAAGGTAATAAGAACGGAGCTAATGCGGCATTTAAAGAAAACCGCTTGCTCAATTTGCATCAGCAAAAATTTCGAAGGAGTAGATTCTGTCTCATTAACCTGCTGGTATCCATGCACAGCTCGACGAAATCTATCGACATGGGCTTATCAGTCGACGCCGTGTGCACGGACTTCAGAAAGGCTTTTGACAGTGTTCAACACAGACGACTTACATTTAAACTACGTCAAATGGCCATGAATGGAAATCTGCTGAAATGGTTAGACGATTTTCTCACAGGCAGATGTCAGTGTGTGTGGATCGGGAAAGCTAAATCGGAATGGGCATCCGTCCACAGTGGCGTTCCGCAGGGGAGCGTTCTGCGGTCAATTCTGTTCTTAGTATATGTGAACGACTGGCTGGACTGTCTGAACTGCGAGCGCGCAATTTTTGCCGATGATCTCAAATTTTGGAAATCAATAGAGAAGCCGGAAGACTCTCTACAGTTAAAAAACAATCTGAATGCCTTTAACAAGGGTGTGATGAGTGGTGTCTTAATTTCAACCTTAACAAATGCCACATTATCCGATTACGATCTAGCAAAAACAGGCCGTTGAGATTTAAATCTCACTTCTGTATAGGAGGTCTCCAATTGGAATCAGTCAACGAATTAAGAGACCTCGGTGTACGGATGACACCAACTCTTAGACCATCGTCTAACTGCGACAAGGCAACAAAGAAAGCAATGGGTATCCTGGGCGCGATTAGAAGGTCCCTCCTCGATTTTGACGAAGAACTTTTCGACCGAGTATTTGGAACGTTTGTTTGGCCAATGTTGGAATATTGCGCTCAGGCATGGTGTCCCTGGACAAAACAATATTACACCCTATTGGATAACGTACAACGGAAGCAGCCAAGCTGGTCGGAGTATTGAGTAGATTACCTTATGAGAAACGCTTGCAAAAGCTACAAATATTTCCTCTATTTTATGGGCAATACGGAGGGAAAATGATCATGGCCTTCAGGATAGTCCGAGGGTTAGACTGTGCTCTTCAGTTTGATTATTTCTTCGACCTAGCACGAACGACCAATCTTCGAGGTCACTAATACAAGTTGAAGATAAGGTAGGCCAAACTTGAATTGCGGGCCAAATTCTTCTCCCACCGGCAGACTGAAGGATGGCCCAGATTGTCGAGCTCTGTTGTCTTGGCAGAAAGCGTTGAAACCTTCAAAAGAAGATTAGATAAATTTATGATTCATGGTCTAATACTTACTCGATACCGATGATTATCATAAATGCCATGTAAATATGTGCATACTTTTTATACGTCTATCTGTAAATAGGATTTTCGAAGGCTCGGCCTATATTTACTGTATTATGATGAATTTTATACGTCACCCGTTATAAGTGTAAAATGACCATTGTTCTTCATTGTCCAGTCTTATGAATCTTTGAGGGGCCGGTTTTTTTAAGTTCGTGTTATTCGAAGTATGTTGCTGGCTGTTATGTTCCTTACTCGTCGCATTTTCGTTTTTTTTCTGATTTGAACTATTTCCTTCTTTACTCGCCTTTAAAAGCATTTGCAAAATTCTTTTCGTGCCCTTGAACTTACCTGTCGCTCTCACTACTTCCTTGCATTCGAATATCTGTCGTGCCTTTAGTAGCGTGAACTGCAAAATCAGCTTGAACAGTGAGCGAATAAGTTCGTGAAATTAATGCCATCAATTTGAAATTCTCAGAATGATGTGAGTTATTGTGCACATAGACATGAAGCAGTCGGAAGACGACACCTTCTGCCTTGGCTCGATTCATTGGGCAAAAGTTGGCACTCACCCCTGGTGGCCTTGCATAATTCATAACAGTCCAAATGGAGAGGGCTTTGTTAAAGTTTTTAAAACATGCGAAAAATATCATGTGCAATTTCTTGGCCCTGTTGTCGAGCGGGCCTGGGTATCTAGTTTCAATCTGATCCCATACCAAACTCATCAGAATTTGGAAAAACAATTGAAGGAGTTGCAGGCGGCATGGCCAGTATGTGTTCTCCGAACTTTTCCCATTTTTAGGCGTTAAAAGCAAAGTACGAGAATAAGGTTCCCACAAACCGGAAGAAATGGTGGGACAAATCATGGCGAGAGGCAGATAAGGCCTTTCTTCTGAACGCAGCAGAACGGCTGAAGAAATTTGGCAGGATACAGGTTTGCCCAGAGAAGCCTGTCCTAAGTCCAGAAGAGGAAGGTATTTTTAAATAACTTCACAATTCACATTTGCAGCCGAGCTATCTAGCTTAATGGACAACGTTCCTCTGACTTTACAAGAGGAAACGGAATCAATAGAAACTTTTCTTCAAGTTGAAAAAACTAAACGTTTAAAGAGTAACGCGGAACTTGACGAAAAAGAGTTGGATAAAGAACTTAGACTTCAGTGGCCTGCGTTTGACATCCAAACAAAACGTTCTTACCTCTCAAATAAGCTTGCCCTACTTCACATCGAGTCTGCTTTCAGGGTAATTTGGACCGTCTTCGAATTTGCATGTTTTGTTTTATTTTCTCGAATACACTCAACGCTTTGTGCTGAGACTTTCCTCTTCCTCTGTGTAGCGCCAACCTGTATCTGCAGTGTTAAGGCTCGTTTTCTGCACACTGTTCCTTTTTATGACGTTACAAAACTGGTAATTTGTTGTCCTTGTAGGTGCGGAATGAGACCTACACATTTGAGTAAGATGCGGACTCAGCATTATCTTTTATCTGAGTCACGTCGTAGTTCTCTGTACATTTTCTCTGGTAATTTGTCCTAACTGTCGGCCTTCTACTGTGAAGTCTTGAGACGTTACGTCGCCGTCATTTTTGAAACACTTGATGAAAGCGTTTCTTGAAGCGGCCCCTACTCATTTTAATTAGATGTAACTAAGAATCAATCATAAAGACAACGGAACAGCCACAAACGGTCCAACTTGGTGGCAGAAAGCTGTTTTTCCCCCGGCTATTCAACAATGTGACCAGTGACGTGTAACTGGGAAATTGTGACTGCCGCAGGCAAAGGTAGTTGGAAGAAGTAATACCAAAGTTGGCGACGGAGGTTCTGACACCCAGCGTACGCACAATAGCCACTAAGGCCCACACAGATTCATCAAATCACTAATAAAAAAAAACTACACAGTAACAAGAACCGTTTCAATAAAGCGCTTATACCCTTTCCCTTTATAATGTACCTTGATACTTTTTTTTAACAAAGTTGCATCTTTCGAGTATTTTCCTGTCGTACGTTCCAAGGATGCTTATAGTTGTAGAGACCAAGCGGGCATATATGACATGTGTGTGGGACACGTATAATTACCTCAACTAACCGAAGCCTTTCATCTATTGACAACTTTTATGTACCTTTTTGAGTGCCAGACCACGCATCTGTTTACATCCCTCGAAAGATATTTCCTAGGCAATAGTTGTCAAGGCCTTCCAGTTTTTGCTCTTGGCTCATCCATAATTATCCATCACTAAAACCATTGTCCCGAAGACGCAGTGGCTACTTGCTCGTCAATTGATTTGTCGTGGGGCAAGCCTGCAGGGCATTGTCTCGTTCTGTCTTTTCAACACAATCCAGAATTTACAACCATAATGACCGGTCGGAAGAATGTTTTTCACACGCTGAAATACAGATACCTACAGGACCTCGCCAGGACCCACTAGCTGCTTGGACTCGCACAGCAGTGTAGTTCTAGCTCTGTCCATTTGTTGCCAGCTTGGTTCCGTGACATTTTGAATTGTTCGCCTCTTTGGACTGATAGACACTAATTATGATATTACCTTCACCTAGTCAGAGGTGCAGTTCGAAACTACCTAAACTTTTGAGCCGCCAGTGAATAAGCTGCCTGATTTACCAACCTCAGGAGCTGTAGGATTTGCCTTAGATTCTTTCTCAACTGAACCTACACCGAATCATCTTGGTGAATTTTCTCCTGTCCAGAGGTTTCACCGTTTCGTCATATGTCGTTTTGGAATACTTCCTCTCATCAGTCCGTAGATCATCTCATTTTCTCTCTTCTTTTTCGACTGCGCCACTCGAGGAAGACTCACCAATTTTGTTTCCATTACTTTTTTTCTCTTGAAACCGGCCAAAATAATGCACTGTTTGTGTCACTTTTTCCCCTCTTATGGCTCTGCGATGCCGAACCTTCCCCTGTCAAGTGCATAAAGTCACTGATGATAAAAGCAAATATATACACACAGTCCGAGCTTCCTTTTCTTCTCGAAATCGCTGGATACATGTGCAATCTTCGGGCTTGCTACCTTCACGTTTTGTCTAATTTGTACGCCTAAGCAACTTAAATGTCTACCCTTTTCATTGGTCTGTCATTTTACTGTTTGGGATTCTTTTCCTCTATGTGTCGTTGACCTCAGTCGGTCCCCAGCACCGAGCAGCAGCACCAGCGCATGGAAACCCGTCATGCAGGTCGACATTCCAGCCAGACCTCAGTGGCGCCTACGGAGGATGGAAAGACCCCAAAGTCCGCCACCAAGGCCCGGGCATCGTTGGAAAAGGTTGGTTTACGGTTGCTTGCTATTTGACACCAGAATTTGCGGTGTCCATGTTGCCTCTGCTTGCTTATTCTTTCTGGGAATAATTGATAGCAATCGTGCCAATTTCCCATTGGAGTCACAGCCCTCATACACCTTTGTCTTGTATTCACTAGCCAAAAAAGCCGAAGGCCTCAGAGGACCGTGAACTGGACTTGGAGATCCATCGACTGATCGCGTCTCCAGCGCCCTACCGCTTTCAGCCAGTTTGCCCTGTCTGTGAGGTCTTTTCGAGTGCGCCGGGCCAAATGCTCAAATGTAAGGGCGTTTGCGGTCAGATTATGCACCCGCATTGTATGCGCTACAAGGAACCTCCTCCTGCAGGTACGTATTCTTAATGGGGAAAATCTGTTAGCTTTCCCAAGGTCACTCATTACGGGGTCGCCTACGGACTTTTTGACAAACGCATGGAGTCTTTAAGTTTGAATTTGACTAACTACTGACTATAATTCGACGGACCGATTTACGCAATGGTCAGTCTGTTCTACATGCCCTACAATCTACTGAAAAAATAAGACTCACCTATCATGGCCCGGCCCTAAGTGTTTTCCAAAAAGCATTGTTTCGGTCAGAGGATAGCGATTCAAGATGACGCCTTCACTGGAAACCCGGCCGCATTACCTGTTTTTTTTCAGATAACCAACGCCCCGAGGTATTCAAGTGTCCACAGTGCCTCACAAGGAATTACTTGTGCGCGGTCTGCGGTAAACCATCCTCGATCTCGGGAAAATCGCGTTTAAACGTGGAAACTACAGCAGGTTCATTGCTGTCCTGCCAGGTAGGAGAATTTTGATCGCCTGACCTTTTATACAGAACTATGGGGGGCTAGATGAGGCAAGAAAACACACTTTTATGCTTGCTGCCATCATTGTGCTGCGTAGGAAAGGACCTCGTTAAGTCAACGTCAGCCTTGATCGTACGTTAGTGGTGAGAACACTTGGGAGAGGTTGGGAGCTGTCAGCGTTGGTCCTCCATACCCCAATCTTACGTTCTTACGTTTCTCCTTCGTTGTCTTTTTGCTGTCTTTGAAGGTTGCAATTCAACTCTGAAGCATCATGCCTGACACTTGTGCATATGTATGTGTGGTTGCCGCACAAGCCGCATGATTTACTTCAAAGCAGACGTCCTTGCTCACGAGGATGGCTGTTCGTTGCATGCTCATTACTGTTCATATGATAGGGGCTATTAGCCAAACCAGGTGAGCACTGGTTCGCTGCCGAGGGAACCGCCAACGAGGTGGCAGACTACAGTCGACACTGTCCCCTTTTGTACGAGGCGAGGCGAGGGGAGGCTCTAGAGTCCACAGATGCATAACTTTTAATGATGAATTCAATGGATTCAACTCAGGATTGGATGAGAACTCTCGATGAGGGGTTTCGCTGAGTGTGGGCCTGTAGACGGCTGAGAAAGTTGTGGAGGACAGTGCTGCATCCTAGTCGGTCCTCTGTATTTTTTCGTTAAATTCTCCTCGCGTGCACCACATTCGAATTCCACCACCGTGTTTTCGTGCCTTCAATTATATTTATTACTCCAGAGGTTGTTTTTTTGTTCTGCACAGGTGAAGGGCTGCGGACGTCATTTTCATCGCGACTGTCTTCATCAACATCCCGGCTGCCTGGTCACGGAGAAAGCTGGAGGTGCGGTCCTACTTACCCGCTGTCCGGCTCACATTTGCGCCACATGCTGCCTTGAGGATCCCGAGAGCACAGCCGTTCAACCCGAAGGGCGACCCATGCTGCAGTGTGTTCGGTAAGCCCCTCCGCCTTCTTTACATACCACCGTGCGAAAATGCTTATGTGTTGTGTGGGGGGCAGATCGTGAGCGTGGTCCGCGCAGTCCGGCTCTCTAGCTCTGTCATCCACTGCGCCGAATCCCCACATCAGTTGACTGGCCGGCTCGGACAGTGGACCAGTGTCTGGGAGAGCAAAGAAAGAATTAGGTCGACTCTCAGTGGATATTCTTGTGTCTGATTCGTCTCCGGCCATCCTGGTTCTGTTCTGACTCGGACATAGGTGGGTGGGGCGGAGAGGGTGCGTTAGATGCTTCGAAAGTCTACTATCACTATGAACCAATCCGTGCATAAGTCATCGTCCCTGCAACCGGACTTCTATGGGGCACACGGTGGATATCATTGGAAACGACGGTCTCGATGTCAAGCCCCATCCGTCCCCTTTGCGTGCCATCACCACACTCCTCATCACGGAAACAGCGACATCATCATCACCAGCAGCACTGGATTCACCAAGATCACTGTTTAAATGTTCACAGTTTTCTTCAGAAGTAAGTATGTCGTCCCCCATTCGCGCCTCAACCAGGTAATTTTGATGTATATGTCCAAATCTATTTTTTCCAGTACTAATTAAGCGCCTGATGTTTGCCTCAGTAATGTATAGTCAGGATTTTCTACGGACCTCTGTGCGGTGGTTTCTGGCCAGGAGACTGTGCATTTCGGTGTCCGTCGAGCGGTTCGGATCAATTTCAACTACTGTTTGCAACACATTCCTCGAGCGATATCTCAGGGCCATCTTATTCCATCGGTGACTCCTAACTTTTTCTTCTTTTAGCTGTCCTCGCGTCTTCCACGCCGGCGATTTGTGCACTCCTGCAGGTTCTGTGGAAGTCTCCCTGTCGCATATTGTCTGTCCTGCCCACTTTGTCAAAAACCTGAACAAGTTGCCACAGCACAAGGTTCAAAGCGTCTCCTGGTGCTTCCGTTGTCGGAAACCTGGCCCAGATAGGGTAAGCCACCTAAAGTCCAGACCCATCATACTGACAGCCGGCTCTCTTCCCGTAGAAAAAAAAGGACTTAGGACGTCAATATTTCCACACACTGTATCTTACCAACTCCGTGCTGATTGCGGCTAAGGGACGCTTTTATTTTATAAGATTGCAGGCATTCGGGCAGTGTTTTTCAGATAACCCCTTCCGTCACTCGAATACTGCAGTTTCCACTATTTTAGTTTTTCTCCAATTTCGCAGATCTTCTGTGAGACCTGTCCGACTAACTACCACAAAGCGTGTATGGATCCGTCCGATGCGGTCTCGCCAGCTCCCACATTTACTTGTGATAATTGTCGGTATGCATTCTTTGGTTCGCCCTCTCTGCGTATTTTCACTCCCATTTGCTGGTTCCACCCTTGTTAATTTTTACACACCACCTACTCATACATTAGGGAGTAGCATTAGTTTTGTCTGTTTTTTTCAGGCGCGGTGTCCAACCCCGGTATGCCCAAGTGATATGGGCTAAAATTCCCTGCTTCCGCTGGTGGCCCTGTGAGGTGATCCACGCGCGAAACGCGCCCCTCAACATACTAAATATGTCTCACCCAGAAGGCACTTTTCTGATCCATTTCATTGGCTCTGGGGAGTATCAGTGGGTGTCCCGCGGACAGACCTTTGCCTATGAGATAGGTCTGGGCTCTTCGGCAACCTCATTGACAAAAGGCCACGGCAAGAATGACCTGGCCTTCAACAAGTGTACGTTTTCCCTCTCTCTCTTCCATACCCAATCCGTCAGTTTATCTTTTCTCGGAAAAGGAACGGCCAACTGCCGGTCAAACTCAGTCATTTAACTTTGTGGCTCTTTTTTTAATTATAAGGCCAATGCGGTTTTTGTTTGCACGTTGTGAGGACATTACCACGGAAGGCGTATTTCGCAACCTCCCTACCAGGCGTAGTACCACTTCCTATATCGTTTCACTGAAGCCCGTAATATTAGCGCGACGTGTGGAGTTCATTCGAGTAACGAAATCGTCACATTATAAATCGGCTGTGTGTTCAACTGGGCAGGCGTTCGCCATCCCATCTAATAAAGTGGTTATTGCAGAGAACAAGATACACCAACGATTTAGATAATTGTTTGACTATGTGTAAGTCTTGCAACCCATCAGAGTCGTATTGTAAAATATGTTGACCTTTGCGTGTCCTGACCGTTCGCATCAAGTTGTGCGATGCGGAAACCAGTTGTCACAAGTTGCTACCAAAACTTTCGAAATGGACCATTCCCTTGATTTCTACGTCAACAGGAAACTATCCAAGCAGACTGTAAGACAGGTCGTGCGCCGATTGGAGCCTGGAGCGTAGATCGAACCACACCAATCGGTACATATACCCCCGCCCGTGTACGCTACTTTGCGCAACCGTCCACGGGCTTTAAGACACGGTCATTTGTTAGCTTTAACGGCCAGTACGTGCTCCATTACTTACTACTACATTCTCATGTCTGGAAATGGGTTCCTGTACGGACGAGCGAACTAAGACAAGTAAATTTATGATTTCAGTACCGCACCAGCCCTAACTGCCCTAAACATGTTTTAGCATAAATAGAAAAGCTGGCGCACTGCAAGAGCGGGATCAGTAAGCCCTTTGGTGAAGACTGTATGTGTATTCGAACGAAGCTCTCAGCGTTCAAGTAGCATAGGGGAGGTAGGGCTTTGTATTCTGCGAGCTCTCTATTTTAATTTTATTCTATCAGCGGTAATGGTCACTCCTTCACGAACGCTAGTTACAATCTTGCTTACTCGTCGTCCCTTTTTCTTCTACTGTATTCACTTTCTCAATGCTTTCCTGATTGTTGACCAAAGTGGTTCCTCCTTACAGGAACATTGACAGCTGTCAACGTACCATTAGTGCTTGGTAGTCAACAGTAATAGCTTTCATGCGTCGGCCGATTGCCTCTTACGCCTTGGAGTAACCGCACTGTTGTGCAGATAGCCTGGTCAATCTTATTTTCCTCGTTAGAATTGCTGCACTCCGGGCAGTTTCCGGCTATACGCCAGGCCCCTACGCACACGACAAAAGCGGCTTCTACAGTCTGGAACTCTCGTGCGGAACCATCCAATGCTCATGTGGTTCCCTCTCGTCGACCCATCATCGCTTTTTTCACTATCAAGACCAACCAGACCAGACTGGTAAAGACGTAATTGCCGCAGCTGATCGAACGGCCCGAGACTTTGACAATCACAACTATGAAGGGAAAGCTGTTATTTGCCTTTCACACGTTCGCATATCACCCTGTTAATACTTTGCTCTTCGGTCGAATTAAGCCAGCACTGCCTGCATCGAACCGATCTTACGGACAAGGAGACAGTATGGGCGGCATCAAGGAACAAATAGCTGAATGGTTTTGAATTTGCAGGTCTACAAATCTGCCGCCAGGTGTCTTCCAACGTCTCCGAAATTCACTTTGCTTATTCTCATTCTTAATGACTTAAAACCTACAAATATCCTTTTCCCAAGTACTTGACTGAAGCTCTTGCCGGCAAAGGCCTGCACAGACGTTTGTGTCTTCGTTTACTCACCTGTGCTTTCCTGTCACTCCTGTAGCCGTGAAAATGGCTCCCAAGGTGCACGAGTTCTATGTGAACTATGTGTGGAAACGGGGTCTGCCGCTGACCTCCATGCACGCGAACCGTCTCTCCAATGAAGAACTCCTTCCTGTCTCCACCCCAGAGGCCGCCGCTGCCCTGGGTTTAACCTCTCAGCGGGACATTGATGCCATCCAGTCGGCAGAGGCTTTCTCCTCCTTCCAGCAGATTGCCGCTAACCATTTTGTTCCACCGAAGCTAGAAAAGGTTAGTCCTCCCATCAGTGCTTTTAGGCATGCATGCCTATGCTTATTTTCGGACATACAAAGGTGGCTCAAGTGCTGTGACAAGACGTTTATTTTCCTGAAGTATCAAACTGGAACATGTAGAGGTACATGACAAAGCGCACCCCAGTCGTCGATCGCCAAGCATTCATTACAGATGGCCGTAATTGGTTCCGAAATTGCTTGGCCAGTCGCGTCCGGTCGGCCGACCACGGGGTCTAGTTCGCTCAATTGCGGCTACTTGTTTAATTTAAGTAGGGTTTTGTTCGCACTAGTAAATGACTGTTGGAATCCGTTTTGCAGCAGGGGGTTATTCCGAGGCAAGACTAATCCTGCCTGCTGTAGGAAAATGCACAAACTTCAACTCTCAAAGACTATTTTGAAATTAATACTCGGTTTTGTGTGTTAGCCGCACTCTCCTGACTCACTGGTTTACTTTTTCCAGCTGGCCACAGCCGACGTACCCGCCAGCCCCTGCAACTGCTCCCACGCCGCCAATCCTCGCTGCTCTGTCGCCTCTCGTTGCAACAATGTGCTCAACAACTGTGAATGCTCCCCTCAGATCTGCAGCATTCTGACACGCAAGCCCTCCACCGACTGCGGAAATCGTCCCTTCTCCACCCAGCCCTCTCTTACTGTCTTCCGCACGGCCAACCGTGGCTTTGGCCTGAAGCTGCTGGAGCGTGTCAAGAAGGTGTGTGTGTTTGTGCACGGGGTGTGGTCATTTCGGGAAATGTTTGACGTAATTGAGAAACGTACTGGTTATGAGTCTCCCTAGACAAGGTCACGGATAGTGCGACAGTTCATCCATTTGTCTCGACTAAGAGTTGTCTCAGTACGAACGAAAAGGACTTGCACGTGACGCATACCACGCCGCAGAAGGACTGCGCATAGTCTTTTTCTTCCTCTTATTTCACCCCTGCTTATAGTGGAGGAAGAGTGTTAGTGTGACGTGGCGTGGAATTGGATACGGAGACTGACCGAACACACCTACA
>CACRXP010000011.1:2548460-2575591 GCA_902702965.1 Spirometra erinaceieuropaei
CGACCTACGCAACCTGACTGCAGTCCTCGTAGTGTACCATTCTAATGTAGTCCTATGCACCGTCAGCAGCCAATAGTGCAGACCTTTTGACTTGCATACACGTCAATGCTAGTAACGACTAATCGCTACGGCCTGGCCTGGACTTGCCACTGGTATTTACAGGGGGATTTGGCGTTTACTCTCATCACCGCAATAAACGTGGCATGTTTTAAGCTTTCTCAAGGAGGTAAAAGTCGTGGCTTAAAAGGTTTTCAGCCGTTAAGCTAAGTCGGTCCTCCGCATGACTGAGGTTCAGGCCACGATGTTCCCTTGGCCTTTATGGCAACTTTCATCTGCGTGGACTCCGAGACCCCCCCCCCCCTATAGTTTGTTTTTTTGTGCGCATAGGGACCAGCACGTGCATGGAAGTGGCTCACTCATTTCCACTCTTCTTGACTCTTTGCTGACATGTCGGACAGCATCGAAATAGAGGGTGAGACAGGAGCTGTGCAAGTTCTCCTTACCATAATCCAATTTGACCACAAATTAACACTACACCTTCTTCGCTTAGGTCCCTGAAAGTCCTCGTCGTTCGCGATTTACAAACTGAAAAAAAGATACTACCGACTTTTCGCTCCAAAAAAGCTGGAGGCTGGAGCCTCGGACGTAGCATTTCGGCTTAGAATTTGCGGAACCTGGCTGGCGCCGTGAGTTCATATGCCACGGCCCCTAACTGGGTCGTGCCTAGTGGTAGTGATGCATTCGAAACGCGAAAGAGAGAGAGAGAGAGAGAGAAAGCCACTGTTCCCCGGTGCCTCAACAGTGTTGATTTGATAGCCGGCACCTGCTGAAACGATATCAGACAACGTGACCCGAATAGGTCGGGGTTGGGGTGTTTGGGCAGGGTAAGGAGGTCGTGTTTCGTACTAATGTACCGGAGCGAAATATATAGCGTAATATCAACTCCTATCTTCATATTTAGTTTCCTTGCTGCTAAGATGTGGTTATGTAGCCCCACCTGATGGACGCAATACGGCTGGGGTTATAGTTAGGAGTTAGGGCAGCTTTTTCTCAACCACTACAACCGCGCATTCCCAATAGATTTTCTTTTGCGTACAACTACCTGACTTCGTCGCCTGTGTGCTTCCCAGCCCCACCTATAAAAACCCCTATTACCACCGGTCCCGTATAACAGGTGGCTGGGGTTTGTTTACTTCAGGTGCGGCTCCATAACCACATCCGACCCCTTGGTTCAGTCTTGCCGCTAAGACGTTGCAGAAACTGGGGCGAAAAGAGTGATGCTCTTACTGCTCCAATATTTTCATTTTGGTTGCTGAGGCAGCAAACGAGTTAGAGACCTGGAAGAGTAGATCCATCCGTCTGACATTCTTGATTAGTTCTCGGGTAATCAGGTGTTACCTACCTCATTACATGCCCTAGCTCGGACTGTGAGTCCTCTTGACGTGCAAGCGTTCCCTTCGCAGTTCTGGGGGACTTGCCAGATGGCACTGTTTGCGAATGAGAGGACCGTAGTTATGCGAGTTCTCCATCCCACAGGTCTTATGAACGATAGAATAAATACTGCTCTCGACGGCGGATGCTGTATTCATCAGCGCACACCGAGCAGAGCTTAATAGCACTTACTCAAGTCCCCATCCAGAACCCTTTAGTCCAGTATAAGTCTAGCATATCGTCTAAATTAGGGGTCCAAGGGCTAGCCTCCTCCGCAAGATAATAATAGTATTTTGAATGCCGCATTCGCTCCAATCCGTTGAAAGTAGTGTGAAGGTATCGGTAGTTCGACTGCCATTGGCGACCATGTCTACCATGTGTGCCCCCACGGCATGGTGGGCGCAAGAACGGTGACTCGCGCTACATCTACCGCACTCTCTTGACTCCTTCATCCATCTGGGCCCGCTGTCATGGCGGAGTCAAGAAGACCGGTGGCGGCAGAGGACGCAGATGACTGGCGCGGCGTGATCCTGCATCTAGGCGTGCCGCCACATCCCTGGTTCGCGTACAAACGACCAGGATTTAATTCTGTAATGAAGGGTGAAGGGTGGCTTGGATTGCAACTGAGTGGAAGTGCTATAAAGACCACATTGAGAAGGAGCCATTTCAGCCTGACTCTCAGCCCACCAGTCAGCCACTCCACACAAACACACACACTGGACGGATTACGAGGTCGGAGCTGTTTGCCAGGTAATTTAGCCCACCCTGATAGCGCGCCAGATTACTTGTAGTGAGTTAGATGCTCTGGGCGTCGACCTCCCTCCCGCACTCGTCAATTGTTCGAGCCGGTTAACCAGCTGATGCTGAGATTGAGATAGTTAGCCAACAAAGCCAAGAGCGGCCCGTCTGCGCGTTCCACACACGCGTCAGGACTTCACACAAACGGGGTGGGTGGCCTGGATCTCACATGAGTGAGAATTCCATAGAGTTCATAGATGTTTTGGCAGATTTTGAATAATTCATTATTGACCCAACTGTGAAAAACGGCGCCTGGGTGGGATTCGAATCCACGCAGTAAGGGAAGGGTTTTAGTACGGCCAACGCCCTAACCACTTGAGCTACGAGGCCCCGCCGGATGACACGAGTTTAATCACAATATAAATTATTCAAAATCTGCCATAACATTTAGGAATTACGTGCGTCTAGTAGTCATCTGGTGGATTCTAGGTGAATTACTTAAGAAATCCTGCTTGGGCAGTCAACTTAGTGTATCAGATTCGGTGGATTCCAGACGTTGCAGTAGGTTGGGCGGGTAACTTGACCCAACTGTGATAAAACTCGCGTCGTCCGGCGGGGCCTCGTAGCTCAAGTGGTTAGAGCGTTGGCTGTACTAAAGCCTTCCCCTTACAGCGTGGGTTCGAATCCCACCGAGGCGCCGAGTTTTTCACAGTTGGGTCAGTATGAATTCCATAGAGACCACATTAGGAAGTAGCCATCGTATTCTGACGCTCACTCACTCCACCAGTCGCAACTCCACTCGCGAGTTCACCTAGGACGGTGGGGGAGGGACGGTGCTTTGGCGAACACGTCTCTGCAACTGCTATTGGCTGTCATCTTCTGTTTCGGCTCTGTAGCAAGTGCGCCTTGTCCCTTCAGTAGTCAGATATCTACAGTGACTCACTTTCCTCGACTCCGGACGGCTTTCACCATCCCTCAACGCACATTATTATCATTTGGTCACTGCTGGCACCCACTGCACACGACCCAATCTAACCGGTATTTAGCTGACTCACATATGTCCTTTCTCTTTTTGTGTCCTCTAGGTGCGGTGACGGTGGGGAGCTAGTTCTCTGTGACAAGTCCAACTGTCCCAAATCCTACCATCTCAACTGTCTTGGTCTTGTCCGGCCACCCAGCGGTAAGCGTCCACTTCGTTATTCTTTTTGCAGTTCCTACTCTTTTTTTTATAGTTGCCCTGCAAAATATGCAGTTTTTTTTGACTTGGCGCAAAGGCGACTATGAAAAGCCGGTCGATAAAAATCGACGACCGAAAACTCCGTGACGCAGATTGCAGGGCGAGTCTAGTGAGGTAAAACCCGTCATGACAGCAACTCCGAGGATTTATGTGTACTCGCCACGCATATTACACAAATAGAATCAAAGGAAATATGCGCATCCCAGGTTCTTGCTTAAAAGAAGACGAGGGCACGATCACTAGGGGCGGTAGATTTATTGGCCTTGGCTTTCGAACTCGAACAGGAGTTCATCATCAAAGAATGTTAGAGTGCAGCAACGTGTGAACATTTATACCGTTGTGCCGTGATGGGGGGGGGGGGTTACGTCCGTGGCTTGGTCTGGCTCGTGCTGCCTGGCCCACAATGGTCCGACGGTGTGGTGACGACGTTTGTCCTTCTCGGCGATGCGAGCTGCGCCACGTAGCTGCGTGGGCGGGGTGCGTGATAACACGCAGGCAAGTCAATGTGTCCATTGATAGAGTTGGTGTCCGACACCCACGCCTCCAACAGTTCTCGCCCCGTCTTGCTGCCCGCTCGCGCCAGTGTCTGCGTGTTGGCGAAGTCGAACTCATGGCCTTCCTCCAGCGTGTCAGTGGCGACTTGAGACAGTAGGCCACCTCTCCGAACGGTCCGTTTGTGCTCAAGTATTCGTGAGCTGAGGCGTCGTCCCGTTTGGCCTGTGTAATGTCAGGGGCAGTTATTGCAGGGGATTTGATAAACTTCGCCCAACTGCTCGCCTGCGTTCAACCGATCCTTCATTTTCGTGATCGTGCTACGCATGGTAGCCGCCGGATGATGAGCGGTGCCCACCTAACTCTGACGCAATGCGTTCTGTGGCCTCGGACACATTCTGTATGTACGGTAGGCAGTGTCAAATTGCTAGTGTCTCTCTTCCGTTTTTCCGTTGTGGGTGCGTGCGTATGCAGCGACTGATGAAGCTATTTGAGTAGCTGTTCTTTGTCAACTGCTCCCTGAATACCTCTTTCGGGCTGGCTACAGTGCATTTTTAACCAGTCGAAAAGTGCCCTCACACAGCTCAGTTTGTGCACTAATGGGTGGTTGCTTTGATATTTGAGGACCGGGGTTGTATTGGTCGCCTTTCTGTACACTGTAGTGCTGAGTTTACCATGTGTGCGTGTGACGATCACGTCAAGGAAGGGTGGTTTCTCGTCCTCCTCGCCGTCTCTTGTAAACTGAATGTCGGGGAATGTGCTGTTTAGCAAGTCTTGAAAACCCGATAGCCTGTTCTTTTCAATAATGACGAATGTATCGTCCACGTATCGGCGGCAAAACGCAGGTTTGTAGTGGCTGAAAGCAATCTTTTCCAGCTCTCGTTGGACCAATTCCGCAACTAGGCTGGATATTGGGGAACCCATGAGTGTTCCTTTGATTTGTTCGAATGTTCCGCCATCAAAGGCGAAAAAGGTTCGTTGGAAGAATGCAAAGAGCTGCATTAGGTTCTGGATCTGTAGGGGCCCTGTCGTTTCGTCGTACTTTTCTTCAAGGCGTTTGCGTTTCACGTCGCGCGCCAAGTCTGGTGGAATGGACGTGAAAAGTGAGACCACGTCGAAGGATACCATAATTTGGTCGGGTCGAATATTTTTTCCTCGAATATCGGCAAGGAATTGGGAGGCCGAATTGACTGACGTCACAGAGCCCTCTTGGAGAAAGTTGAGTTTTCGTGACATTCATTTAGCTAGATTGTATGTGGGGCTGCTTTTCAGGGCAACGATTTGTCGCGGGGGAACGTTGGGTTTTTGGATTTTTGGTAGTCCATAGAACCTGGCCAATGCCGTGTCGGTTGGCTTTGTCTGACGCCATTCATCAAGCAAGATTATATTATTGAGCCTGAGTCGGCTTAAGAGTCCGGCCAGCTGGCCAATCATCGATTTAGCCTGCGGGGAGGGTGTGGCCTTGTAGGACTGTCGGTCGTCTAGGAGAGCTTGTGCCTTCTCTCTGTAATCAACGCGGTTCATCACAACGGTTGCCCTTCCTTTGTCGACCGGTAGCACTATAATATCCTTGTCCATTTTTCCTCTCTTCATTGCTTCTATTTCTGCCCGCGACATATTGCTAGCGTGCCTGTTCGTCATCGGGAGAGGCGTGATCTTTTAGCGCACAGTGTGTCTAGCCTCATCGGTTGCGTTAGTTCGTACTAACATGACCTCAAGTGCAGCAATGAAGTCGGCTGGAGTGGCATCAGCAGTGTTAATATTGCCTTAGTGGTTCAATGCTCTTGAGTTCCGGCTCGCTTAACCGCACCACATTTTCGTTGGTATCGACCATGGGTTTCAATTTGACGACCTTTATCTTTTAGATTCATGCGTTTCGCTTCCTGTCTTGCGTTTGCCAGGGTTGATATTGTTCGGTCCAGACACTCGGTAACTGATTCGCCGAGTAATGTCGCACACTCCGTCCTTCTTTCTTCTATGACAGTTCAGTACTTGCGCAAGCATAGGTGGCAGTCGTTGATCAGCGCTCTTATCATTTGCTTCCAGAAGCGTTGTACTACGCTTCGGCCCACTTCAGTATTCACTGACGCTTTATAACGAAGGCTCTTCGGTGTCAGTCCGTCGCGAACGCACTTATGTACAAAGCGCAGTTGTTCATAAATTGCTGCCTCGTGTGGAGAATGTCTCCCAGCTGCGAGCTGTACAAAGCGAATATGCCCATCCCAGGTTCCTGTTTAAAAGCAGGCGAGGGCACGATCACTGGAACGGTAGCTGTATTGGCTTCAGCTTTCGAACTCGAACTGGAGTTCATCATCAGAGACTGCTAGAGTACAGCAACGGGTGAACATTTATACCGTTGTGCTGTGAGAGGAGGGCCGTTCAGAGAGGCGGCCTCGTTGGTATTCGAACTGACAGCAGCAAGATCAAGGCTTGAATACAGCCAACACTCCAGCCACCTGAGCCACGAGGTCCCGAACGAGAGCTGTGTTTTTAATTTACATTTGGGCCAAGTTACCCGCCCAGCCTGCTGTGCAGCCTTTGGAATCCACCAAATTTGATACAGTAAGCTGACTACACAAGCCGGATTTCCCAAGCAATCAGTCGAGTTTCCATCAGATTGCTGTCAGGCTTACTTAATTATAGACAGAATAGCATCATCGGCAGAGACAAGGGAGACTGGTAATTGTGCTATGATTTACCCTACTAACAACACAGGTACATGTTAAAAGCCCAGACACGCGTGTTTCGCCGATCTTATGCCGCTGCCTGACGAGCTGCGAGGGGTTCGGCTCGTCAGTGGGTCCCCCAGCATTCCCTACGTGTCTTCTGGTAAATGAACTCCAGTTTCAACTTGCCTTGTTTAATTTCCGGAGGAAACTAATGCGCAAACTTGGAGCAAATCTTTCGAAACGGGCCTTTTCAGGCACGGTCCAAAGTTTGATATGAATACCTGAGCTAAAATCCATCACCTACTGCGGAATAACCGCTGAATATTCACAAACCGCCAACAGGCAGCCAGTTGGTACAGTAAATCATTGCAGTTCTATACTACTGGCCGCCTGTTGGTGGTTTGTGAATATTCAGCGGTTATTCCGCAGTAGGTGATGGATTTCAGCTCAAGTATTCACATCAAACTTTGGACCGTGCCTGAAAAGGCCCGTTTCGAAAGATGTGCTCCAAGTTTGCGCATTAGTTTCCTCGGAAATTAAACAAGGCACGGAGACTGGCAATGCTATTCTGCCTATATCATGCGCCGCTGTGCGGCTGCCGGTCGGGCTCGAGATAGCCCTAAGTCGCAACGGAACAAATGAGTTCCGTAGAAAAACGATCGGTGAACGCCCCTCTACTACTTACTTAATTAATGTTTTTTGGCAAATTTAAATAATTCACGTGACCTAGTTAATAAATTCACTGAAACTTCATTGTGTCATATACTACTATGTTCATTGAGTGTGGCAGCAGTCGCCAGATCACCCCACTTCAAGAGTCTGGATGTTGTCATCGCATATACCACTGAAGTAAGTGAGCGCCCAAGAGTAGGTAGTTACTTTGATGGGCCGGCAGTCGCACGAGAGGCCTAGTTGCATTGAGTGGCCCCGTCCGACTTTCAAGTCTCGTCCCGAAGTGGTACTGGGCACGACCACCACACCTCGTTAGACGCCATTACTTGAAAGCGTACTCAGCTGCAGGTAACCGACGTCCCTCCAGTGCCGTGGAGTTTGTGCGCGAAGGCTATGCGGGAGGAACCGGTCGCATCGTGGCACGCGTTGACGGAGACTTTGTGGCATGTCAGACACCGCTCCCTACCTCATCTTTAGCCGTCCCGTTCTTGTCTTACCCCTGGATCACGAGGAGTCTGGCAGCAGAGTGAAGCTGATGCCTTGCAAGTTTCCAGTGCCTTCCCAACAATGGTGGTCCTCGTGCATTCTAACGGACAGACTGTCATGTATGCTGCTGGCAACCCTATATGTAGTCGTTGCCTCCGCAGACATCGGAGAGTTGGTTGACTTCACCCTGAAAGTGCAGCTTAACTAAATGGTGACCCTCTTCAGCTTGACGTGGCATTATGGCTGCCGTTCTCACATAGCAGTTTCATCGATTTTGTGTCAATTCGGTGCACAGCGCGCTTAAGGCCCTACAATCGGTCCACAGTGCATTCTCTCCACCCCCGCCCTCCCTCCCTAGTTTGAATTTTAAGCCTGTCCTTGTTTCGTTTTTCCGGTAGTTTGCCAACGTTTGACTTTGTTGTCCCACGTTGCTGTTCCAATATGGTCAATTTACCTCCTATTTCATCGTTCAGTCAAGCTAGGAGGTTGGAATTAAGCGCGATTAGGACGGCGTGGGTCTTTGGTGCAAAATGTTTCAAAGGAATTCCGGGCTAGACTGAAACATGTCCACCCACCGAAATCAATCCGCAGACTACACTGTATCCCCTGGGCTAAACAAACCCCAACACCTCCCCAAAGTCATTGCTGAGTACGGTTCATAATTTCCACGAGAACGATAACAGCAGAACCAACTCCCCATACTGTCATCCTTCGATTGGCAAAGTTCAGAGATCCGGATTGATGATTTAAGAAATAGGAAAGGCCCACCGGAACCGATTTATTGGAATGTTGACTTTTTGGAGAGCTTTAGTCGGCTCACTATTGTCGAAGTGTAAGATGCGCACACGTCTAAACTTCTCATTTCCTGCTAGATCCTGGATCGTTTAAGTACTGACTCTTACTCCTATAACTGACCATACATCATTATGAATAGATCTTGAATCATATCAATAGGATCAAACTCCCATTGCGTTACCCGTAGAATGCTGCCACGTTTTGTTTATCTGCGGCTGAACTATTGTAGTCCAAGTAAACGAACATGGTGACCGTACTGCCAAAAGTTTCACATTCGAGGTCAATAACCAAATGCAGTCGTCTACCCGACGAAAGTAAGCAGCAACCATGTAACCATGGATTTTGGATTTGCCGAATTCCGAAAACTCTCAACTGGCCCTTACAATTATTCTACGGCACATCGTAATACGGAATCCAGAATGTGTCCACTCAATCCTCTGTTCGTAATAGCTTATTAAATGATTGTCGTCAATTCACTTCACCATACATAAGTACCGGTAATTCTTTGGACGAAGAGACCTAGAGAGCTGAGCTGACCTGCATAGGTTAGAGCAAGGTAAAGTGTTCCATCTATTTGGTCGGAAACTTAGTGAATATGTGCCGTTTTGTTTGAACGCGACAGCCGAGCAAATTAGGTACTGAACTAGTTATAACAGTATCGATGTGCGTGTCAAAAAAGGTAAAATGTATGCTACCGCCACAGCTAGTTCTCTGGGAGAACGTAGTCTCTATTGACTTTGGCGAAAAATTTTCATACCATGATGATGGACAAATGTGGTAAATTTCCCACAGTATCCTGTAGATCGCAACTCCGGATCCAAGCTAGGACCCAGCAGTTTATTTTCGCAACCTTTACTGAACAGAACTCACATTGCTACCTCCCTCGAGGTGGTCGATAGGGTGACTCGCGGCTGTATCCACCATCGAACATACGAACCTTGGTGTCTGTTAAAGGTCTCTCTAAGACTTTTTTTCGCCTCCGGGGAAGTGTTGTTAGTGTTCGAGCGATTTTAGACCTTGTCACTTGACAGATGGGCGAAGGGCAGTCACACTAAAGATGGCTAATCACGACACTGTTTTGTCGTCTTACCCTGACCGCTGTACTCATCCGAGGAAGTCCTGCTTAACGAGCCTGTCGAAGAGGACAAAGTCGTGTCCCGATGGTCTGACATTAATTTACAGTTCCAAGTCATTTCCTTTTCGAAATAGCACTCATTTGGAGTGTTCTACTTCAACAGCTGACGCCCACGTGTGCCTCCCCCCTTCACCACTGTCGGGCAACTTCTGTTTGGTAACCCCTACGCTTCTGTTTCCTCCCTGACAGGCACCTGGTACTGCCCGTGGCACTTTTGCGACGACTGCGGCCACCCCGCCACTCACCTCTGTTGGCGCTGTCCAAATTCCTACTGTCTGCAGCACGCCGACAAACGCATCGTAGTGGATGAACTTGACGCGGAGCGATGGCAAGCGGCCACAAAGGTTATGAGCAGTCGAAGCGGTGAAGTCCAGCCCTCCAACCTGCAGTCCTCTCAGATCCTGCCCGTGGTCCTGAGCTGTCGGTGGATCTGCATCGATCACGCAAACGTGAAAATCAGCGGACCGGGTCATCGACCCAGCCTCCTACTGGAGGATTTGGAAGACGCGAAGCCGAGGGATATGAAGTCTGCAGACCCACTGGAGGAGGATGTGGAGAACAAGGTGCCAAGTGGTTCGCCCACTGCTGCGGCCCAGAAGGAGACGGAGGAGGCGAAGGTAAGGAAGAAGAGGACCTCCACGGCGGCGGTTGCGACGGGGCATCAGACCCCGAGACGACTGAAGCACCCGACGAGCGGGGCTGCGTCACGATCCCTGCCCAAGAAGTTGATAACTGCAAAGTACGTCAAGGCTGGACAACTGCAACAGCAGAAGCGGCGTCCGCGCTTTCTGTCCATGGTGGAACGCAAGCGACGTCACTCTGCCAGCAGTACTGCACCGACACCACATTTGAAGCGGAAACGGAGCTCGTAGTCGCAGGGGTCGGAAGCCTGACTGCATTTACTGAGACCCTCCTACGCTGCGTTACTGACCCTCTCCTTGTCATCGTCATAAGTTTGCCTCTCCGTGTGCGCATTCCCCTTCTCTCTAGAGGAGGTTGAAGCCGCACGGCGCCGCTCTGTTCCCTCAGATTATGCCCTGATTTCTTATGCATTGTCATCCCCTATTTTTTTAAGTCCCGTTGCTGTGTCCCACGTTTTACCACCCTCCCTGTCCAACAAATAAATGTTCTTCTTCAACTGGTGCAGATTGTCTTGCTTAGTGGCGTGTGTGTGTGTCAGTTAATATAGGCGTTTCTGAAACTCCAATGTCTTTTTGTCATTCCTATACGAGCACGTGTACTGAGACCCGAATTCGTGCTTAACTGTGGAGCTTTAGGTGAGCACCTCGGAATTTGCATGTTCTCGGTAGAGGCTATACAGCACCACATGACGGCGGCGCTTATCGGCCCACCTTGGATGCGGGAATTGTTGTGAACTTGCCGCACGCCTCGCCGGTCGGCCGTCCAACAAATCTGCTCTATCGAACTCCCAACTCGGGACTTAGCAGCAAAGACGGAGGAAAAGGTGGGCAACGGTAGGGTGAAGGACTTCAAGTAGCTATTGGTGTGCTGTGGATTGTGTCATACGGGAATGATGGCCTAACCGGCACACAAGCGCATACTAACTGCACGAAAGCTACATACTTCAAATATTTTTTTGTAGAAAACATGCACAAAATATGCTTTCTTTTAATTGTTTGGTGGAAAATAACATTGTTTTTACATTTTATACGCGAAGAAAGTGTTTATTTAGGTTTTTAAAAAGTATCCCAATAAGTTTGGGCCAGATCAGTTGTTGCATCACTATACTTGTACTTGATACGGCTGCGATCATGCCTGATCTAGCCGGCCTCGATGATGTCCCGAATTGTACCTCTCCACGCGTGACGATCCGCGGCAGCAGATCTAGACAGCTCAACCCATTCCCTTCGCCAACGACGGAGGCCGAATACCGAAGGTCCAAGAACCACCTCCATGTCTTGACGGACAGTGTCGAGCCAGGTTTTGAACTGACCCCCTCTTCGACGCCTCCAATGGGGCAACGGTGCCGGATCAAGGGCAGTAACACTGAGCTCCTGAGGTGGACGACGAAGAACATGCCCGAACCACCTCAGTCGTCTTTCTTGGATGGCCTGAGTTATCCTCGCGATGTTCTCGCAGCGAGCGCGGACTATCTCATTTGAGACGAAGTTGGTTAACTTCACTCGAAGGATGATCCTCAAGCAGTGGTGGTCAAATACCTCCAGTTTTCGCTCATCCGCCACGCGCAAAGCCCAGCATTCACAACCGTAGAGAAGGACAGACCGGACAGATGCACGGGACACGCGAATCTTAGTGGCGATGGAGAGGTCACGTCGGTTCCACAGGCATTTCCGAAGGCTTGAAAAAACCCAGCGGGCAGCATCGATTCGGGAGACAATGTCGTCCTTACTCTGTCCATTAGGCAGCAGCCGCGCCCCGAGGTATTTAAAACTGTCCACTTCTTCAAGTTGACAGCCATCAATCCCCAGGGGTGCCTTCTCCTGGTCAGGGATGCAGCTTGAGAATACTTTGGTCTTCCCAGCGTTTATGGACAAACCGACTGATTTAGCGACCTCGTTCACCCGTGACACCATAGACTGCAGATCACCAAAACTTGAAGCAAGTAAGGCGATATCATCGGCATAGTCGAGATCAGTCAGTCGATGTCCGGGTGCCAATTCAACACCGTCACTGTCGCGTAGGACCCTCCCGAGGATCCAGTCAATAGCGTAGTTGAACAGTATGGGTGACAGGATACAACCCTGTCGGACGCCAGACCGAATACCGAACGGTTGGGAAAAAATTGTTACGGACCAGGACTCTCGCGGTAGTGGAACGATAGTAGGCCTTGATCATGGCGATGATTTTTGCCGGTACACCATCTAGCGCCATTATCCGCCACAGGGACTCACGGTGAACGGAATCGAACGCGGCGGCAAAGTCAACGAAGCAGGCGGCCGTCGGTTGTTGGTAGCTATGGCGAAATTCGAGAATGCGCCTCAGTGTGAATATCTGGTCTGCGCATCCACGTCCAGCACGAAATCCGGCTTGGTTGGGCCTCGTCCTTGAGTCACGCACAGCCTGGAATCGTCTGAGTAGGACAATAGCGAAGATCTTCGCAGCAACGTCGATGAGACTTATGCCGCGGTAGTTCTCGCATCTCGTCTTATCTCCCTTTTTGAGGATAGGTACAAGGATGCCTAAGCCTCAGTCATTAGGAACAACCTCGTCTCGTCACTATTTAGCGATTCCAGTCCACAAGGTGCATGCTTTCCGCACAAGAAAAATCATATATCCCTCCATGCCTTTAAGAAGGTACCGTGCTCATAAAATTTTGCAATGGATACGGACTATGTTGCAGGATTCACGAGGAGCATTGGTAAACGGAGATGTGCGACGCTGTGTGTATGAACATCACAGTCTTAAAAACCCCATAATTAGACACTTCAAAATCTAAATATGCTCTTTCTTCGGTTATAAAGTGTAAGGACGATGTTATTTTCTACCAAACAAGTAAAATAAAGCATATTTTGCGCGTGTTTTCTATAAAAAGAATAGTTGAATTTATAAGGCCATCGAAAATCATTATGAAAAATGCATGCCAGATAAGTAGTCATTTTATGCGGAGGGTAGCTTCTATGGGAGGTCGAAATTAAGTGCATTCAAAAGTTGACATTCTGGCGAGTCCAAAATTCTATAGCGGTATGCCGCTTGATAATCAGCATTACAACTCCGCCTAAGTAATCCTTTCTAATCGAAAACACATTTCTAAATTTCGGCCAAAATTTCATCAGATCGGTCACGCACTGGATTTCAACACCCGGGGGGGGGGGCAATTTACCACCCTTATCTAACTCCGTCTCTGATGACGGATTCGAGTGAGAATCCGAAACGTAAGGCTAATAAAGCTCTTGTTCCAGCGATCGTGTCTCCTTCTTCGCAATGCAAACTGCGTTGTGTAAGAACTGCTTCTCATGAAGTGTCTCGGGGTGGGGGTGCAGTTGACGACAGTGAGTAGAGTCCTGTCAGATGGTGCACAACAGCCACCCCGTTGTAATACCACTGTGATTTCCCAGGTCAGGGCCCGGACACGTCTAACGATCTTTCTGCTGAGTGCTTCGCGAATACTACGTTCGCGTCGGGCTCAACGGCCTACTTGTATTGCAGTCGGTCTTCTTTGGGGCGGCTTCATGATTCACAGTCTCCCAATGCGTCCGGGGTCCGCATATGCAACTGTTGTCAGCCTCGTTCGGGTCGAAAATGCGCCGACGTATGTGTGCATACTCAGTAGATGTTCATTGGCAGTATTGTAGTAATCCGCTAGACTAAATTGTTAGAAAAAATCGGCGGGATTCGAACGGACGGAAGCAGTGGCGTGGCCCGAGTTCAGTCAAAACTCCAGCCACCTGAGCTACGAGGCTCCAAGCGAACGTAGGGAGTGATCACATTTGGGTCAAGTTACCCGCTCAGCCTGATGCAACCTTTGGAGCCCACCAAATCTGATACAGTAAGCTGACTGCCCAAGCAGAATTTCCTAAGGAATCAATCTGGCGTCCACCGGATGAGTAACTGGCTCACTTTGGGCAGATTTGGGTAAATCATCAGACCGATCTGTGAGGCCCGACGGCCTTGGTAGACTTCGAAGCAACGACTTTTTTGACATCCATATCTTAGTACAGATGTTATCATTACAGAGACATCGGCAGTTTTCTGCTCAGATACTCTACAAAATCGCAGCCGGAACTCAAAACTAGCTTCAAAACAGTTCATCCGAACATCGTCTAATATTTGGACTTAAATCTAAAGAACTACATCTTATGAATCAAGTCTCACTGTAGATCACATGAGGACCGCTGATGGGCCCAAACTTCGAGGATGCCTCACGCAGCAGCCGAAAATCAAAGTATGTACGTGTCCAGACTTCAGGCTATTACCTCCACTGAGAGTATGCTGCGGTGTTTTTTAAGCCCAAGATTCTTAACCAGTAAGCTCCGGTCATGGTCGAGGAGCTGTCACTGATCGCGCTACGGGACATCCTCGTCCTGTTACGACCTGGACCTTGACCACGCAGCCGGACGAGTATGTGCCGTAACGCGACCGATGAGCGCCCCTCCACCGTAGTTAATTGTCCGATCGAAATCGACAGGGCAACGAAACGGTGGCTCACTTGTTTTAGCGTCGGACCTCAGGGGTTGGAAAACCTAGGGCTGGGTATGACTGGCTGGTGACGGCTAATAGGCCAGAAGTGGCCACTCCAGTTCCCCCCCCCCCATCTTTGTCAGTAATGTCAAAACCCGGTTAGTCGAGTCAGCGGCAAGTTGAGTCAGTCACCCACTCTGGCCAAGTGCTGAAGAACAGAGGCACCTCGTGCGCAATATCGCGAACCTACTTTTCCTATTTGAAACAACACTCCGCCTAATGGGGCCGGTAATTGCCCCACGTTAAACTGAGACTGCCTGCAGGGGGTGGGCCGATTTTACGACGGCAAGCGCTTTGGAAGGGGCGGGGGACGGTACGAGTGCAGCTGTCTCAGTTTCTATCGCCAATTTAGTGTTTGGTGATTGACTGGTCCGGTTGGTCACTCATTCCCCCTAATCGCCCTCAGACAACAAAGAGGACATGGGGGATTCAGCAGTAGCCGGCAAATTCGGCTGTCCGAATCAGATACAGAACCAACGGCCCAACACTAGGGATCGGTAGCTGGTGGGAAAACAGGCATGCCAAAGTGCGGTTGGAATAAGTATCTCCCAAAGGACACCATAGGACATCCTGAAACGGAGAGGAGATGAAGCCCTCAAACGGTTAATCCACTGTAACTCCGGATAAACATGCCGCAAGGCTAAATCGATATAAGAGCAACGGTATGGAGAAGGACCCCACTTTACTGTCGGTAGACTGTGGATCACGTCATAGAGGCTTTTATCTTGGCATCCATTCGTAGGCCTTTGCAGACATTCCACTGCCAATAACAATCACTTCCCATGACTTCAAACCATCACTCAAACCCTTATTTTTGAAATTTAGTCCTTGTTTATTTTCAATTACCGCGCTTATTTCGGTTGTCGTACGAAAGTCTGTCAGGAGAAATCCAAACAATTTCTGTTTTCCTGCATTTCGTCAGCTTGCTGTTTAGTTCGCTACCCCATCCGTAAAATTCACCTTATCAGCAATCACATATGACACGATCCACAGTTTACCGACAGTAAAGTGGGGTCCTTCTCCATACCGTTGCCGACATAAGTTTTAGCCCAATGAGGAACGCTTACTTGCAGTCTACCGTACATCGGAGTTCTCGGTGTCCAGTCTCCGGCGGCATATTCCTAAATACAGACGGCAGTTGTCATTTAGCCGTTTTCAATGATACTATGCCCGCCGGCATCTACAGGTCTTGCATCGACAATCTGGCTCCCTGGCTCCGTGAGGCGATTGAACAAGCGTGGATGGGCGAGGTCGCTCCTGATGACTGGGACTCGGGGATGTACCCTCAAGAAGGGGGATAAGACGAGATGCGAAAACTACCGCGGCATAAGCCTCATCGACGTTGCTGCGAAGATCTTCGCTATTGTTCTTCTCAGGCGATTCCAGGCTGGGCGTAACTCAAGGTCGAGGCCCAACCAAGCCGGATTTCGTGCTGGGCGTGGATGCGCAAACCAGATATTCACCCCGAGGCGCATTCTCGAATTCCGCCTTAGCTACCAATAACCGACGGCTGTCTGCTTCATTGACTTTGCCGCCGCGTTCGATTCCGTTCATCGTAAGCCCCACTTGCGGATAATGGTGCTAGATGGTGTATCGGAAAAATCATCGCCGTGATCAAGGCCTATTATCGCTCCACTACTGCGAGAGTCCGGGTCTACAACAATCTTTCCAACTATTCGGTATGGCATTCGAGAGGGTTGTATCCTGTCGCCCATTCTGTTCAAATACGCTCTTGACCGGATTCTTGGGAGGGCCCTACACGAAGATGACGATGTTGACCTTCCACCCGGACGCCGACTGACTGATCTCGACCATGCCGACGATATCGCCTTACTAGCTTCAAGTTCTGTTTACCTGTCGTCTATGGTGCCACGGATGATAGAGGTCGCTAAATCGGTTTATCCATAAACGCTGGGAAGACTGAAGTGTTTTCAAGCTGTATCCCTGACCAGGAGAGGGCACCTCTCAGGATTGATGGTTGTCAACTTGAAAAAGTAGACGGTTTTAAATACCTCGAGGCTAGGCTGCGGCCTAATGGACAGAGTAAGGACGACATTGTCTCCCGAATTGACGCTGCCCGCTAGGTTTTCTAAGCCTTCGAAAATGCCTATGGATCCCACGTGACCTCTCCATCGCAACTAGGATTCGCGTGTACCGTGCATCTGTCCGGTCTGTCCTTCTCTACAGTTGTGAATGCTGGGCTTTGCGCGTGGAGGACGAGCGAAAACTTGAGGTATTTGATCACCACTGCTTGAGGACTATCCTTCGAGTGAAGTTCACCGACTTCGTCTCAAATGAGACAGTCCGCGCTCGCTGCGACAACATCGCAAGGATAACCCAGGCCATCCAAGAAAGACGACTGAGGAGGCTCCGGCATGTTCTTCGTCGTCCACCTCAAAAGCTCAGTATCACTGCCCTCGATCCGGCACCATTAACCTATTGAAGGCGTCGAAAAGGGGGTCAAATCAAAACCTGACACGACGCAATTCGTCATGACATAGAAGTGGTTATTGGACCTTCGGTACTCGGTCTCCGTCATTGGCGAAGAGAATGGGTTCAACTGTCCAGATCCGCTGCCGCGGATCGTCACGCGTGGAGAGGTACAGTGCGGGATATCATGGAGGCCGCCTAGATCAGGCATAATCGCAGCCGTACCAAAATACAGACAAGTAGGAAAGATAAAAGGCAGATGAGACTCATAAGATCTGGCACAGAGTTTATAACAGACGTCTTAAAATAGGATATGCACAACTCGGCTGTTGGGCATGGCAAGGGGATACACGCATTAAAACGGTCTCAGTACATCGAGGATTGCAAAGCATATCCGAACCATATGAATACAATTTAGATACAATGTGTTTGCATTTTAACCGAAGCACGATTCTCATTCAATGAATCTGAAGGTGTCTGACTGCACCCGCCAGAGATTGGACTCCTGAATGAGGAAAAAGGTCTCGGAGAAGGTCTTTGAAGGATTTCCGTCAAACTTGATGGTTCCAAATACATTCACCATCACTAGACTGGAGCCGCCGCTTATCGCTTCTGAAAAAAAAAGAGAATATATAGGACCGCCTGAGAGGGTAGAAAGATGGAGCGCCAGTTGTAACGAAATACGTAAAACAGTGACCAACACTTTTAATTATGCATTAAAATAGGAAAATATGTGAGTGAATTCAGCGATGACCGCATAGTGACTGTTTATGTTCAACGAACTGCGAGGATCTACTCTCGTCTTAATCCACGAAGATGGGACACTCGAGGTAAAACGACATTTCCACATCCTGACGGACTGCATCGAGTCGTACCCAGTGGGACAGTGCTGTTTGAACGGCCAGTGATAAGCGTGTCCAACGCATCGCAGTCGTTTTGAGATGTGCTGCCGCAGCGAATACGAACTGCCTTATGAAAGATTAAGCTCGTGTGTGCTTCTATAGGAGGACCCCATCTCCGACTTTCTTGACTACCTATTGACACCTGGTCCAGGTGGGAGAGGAGAGAGTGCGGTAGATGCTGCGCTAGTCACCGTGCCTGCTTCACCTTGTTGTGGAGCACACGGTGGACATCGTCAGCAACGACAGTCGAACTGTCAGGAGGACCGTTCTCATGAAATGACTGTCAGAAACGGGTCTTGTCTTCTATCCCACAGCCCAGAATTAGTAATCGTAGGGAACTGACTCGGCAGATTCCCGATACAGGCGATTAAGATATAGCGACAAGCTAGTTAGACATCTTCAGAAGCTTGCTAAAAAAAACTAGGGGCATGATTGACCCAGACAGCCATGTCGTGTCTGACCTACCTGTTTTGAAACAACTTTGTCCGGGGCTGTCCTCTACTGTTCGGAGGGGCAGTTAAACTCTTTGAGCCGACTTCGCCAAGGTTGTTTTATAAAAGACTGTGGTCTCGAACATCTCAGACATCTTGGCGGCATACACATTCCCCGACCATATCCTTTACCGAAGATTCACACAGACGGCTTACCAGTGCGTCCGATTTTTGATATGCGAAACACCCCGTACCACTCGACGGCGGAGTGATAATTAGAGAACCTCAAGCCCACACAATATCAGCCATCATCATATAGTTGTCGGGGTACTTTCGAGTTCCTTGATAACGCCAAAGAACTCGACCTAAACGGAATGTTCGTGTTTTTTTTACTGACTCCTCATCCCTCCTAACAAGCGCACCGGTCGCCATGACAGTAGATTACCTCCGCGAATTACTACCAACCGATCAGTAGGAAAAAGGGATACCTGTAAACTCAAAGAGCCACTGCTAAAATGCACGTTAAAAGTGCAGTTCTTTTTAAGCAACGACGTATAAGATAATCAGACTGAGTTGCCATGGGTTCGTCCTTTTGTCCGTTTCGAGCTGATGCATTCGTGGGTGGGGGGAGGGGAGGGGGTAGAGACTTCAACTAGGCTACCAAATTAGTAGGCTAAGTCATTACGGCCCTCACACGCAGATCCTTGCAACTGCAAACGCCGACGTGATTGCTCTGGTAGACGCTGCAAGCTAAGCGAGAACGTCGATTGGAGGCGAAAGCTGCAGGTTCACTCCCCCTGCTTAGGCGTCGTTCTAAGCAGTTTCGTGCACCTTCACCGGAAACAGTTCAGTCCGCTTTCTGGCCCAATGGTCTGCAAACAATTCGCTCGACAGATCGCGTCGTGGAGAAGTTTCGGAGGATTCAAACCTTGTTTCGCGAGAACGGACATCCTGGACTTTCTATTGCATAGAATGTTGTCGAGAGACGCACCATGCCGGCAGCGGGAAAGGAAACGCTACTTCTCAAAGTTCCCTTTTAAAGGAGCACGGCGGGTGAACTGAGAAGACGTCTTGACGAAGCTGTCTCGCAAACCTCCCCAGCAGCAAGAGTCCGGATATTATTCTGGACAAACCCCATTTCTACAGGGCGAGAGTAATGGGATGTTGTCAGGTACATCTACTCCTGTGGATCAGGTACATCTCAGGTACATCTTACTCCTGTGGATCAGGCTGTATCGATGGCACGAGTCGGCATATATCTAAAAGGATACGTGAACACTGCCGATAGAAGCGAACAGGCGAGTTCCAGGTCATAAAACGAAGATGCGGTCGCTGGAACAAGAAAGTTATTGGCCTAACGCCTCGGTTTCCCACTCGAACCCATCATCAAGGACAGCTGCAGATAAGGGTAATGGTGACAAAAGGATCTAGCGCAGTTGCGGAGAAAGCAATTACGTGAGAGAAACTGGGAGATTACTTTGGACGCGGATGGCCGAGCACACGGTAGCAGTGAGGCGGGGAGACAGTAGCTGTCAGGCGGAGGCTCATTCGACGGGACCAGTCATATTTTGAAGTTTCAAGAGGCCGAAATCCTCGCAAGGGGGTGGCAATTGCGTGAGCCGCGAACTGCTCGAGTCATGGTTCTCTGGCCCGAAATCCATCAACAGGCGCAATGACCTCCCGGTACCATATTCCGTGCTTAGATTTGCCCTGGGCAGGGGGATCAGTCGCGTGGGGAGGGCGGGGGAGAGCAACAATCCCAGTGGCAGTGATTCAAATGGCTGAGCAATCGTCACGCTAGCATCCAACGCAGATGACGAAATCGCGGCGATGAACGACTCGGGCGTGGACTGACAGGCCATCATCGCATCGATTACGACCTCCAGCGGTGGTGGCGAGAGCTGTTACTTACAGTACGCATATGGTCCCACGGCAGCCGCGTGCTTTAAAGGCTGCACTCCTTGTGCCACCATTACCCTTATCTGCGACTGGCTCTGATGGCGGGTTCGAGTGAAAATCTAAAGCGTCGGGCCAACAAATTCCTTGTTCCATCGATCGTATGTTTGTCTTCTATATGTGGACACTCCCCAGCATGGCTGAGAAAGGGCTAAATTGAGAACCTAAACCGCGCCATCCCTGCCCATAGGGCGGATCCCAACTAAGCCTTCCGAGTGACTTACAAGGACCTACTAGGTCAGTCTGATGATAACAGCAGAAGCGGTCGCAATCATGTTATGCTGGCCGATCCTGTGCGCACAGAAGAACTCCGTACAGGCCCCGGCATTTACTATGGCGGACAGCGAATTAACCTGACCGCGTGCTATGCTCCGCAATTTCCCTCCGACGCTGCCTGTTTCAATCCCTCCCTCACCCACGCTATCCGTCTTTACCTGACCAAATTATATTGATAAATTGGCCAATTTATTTGTCGTGGGTGATACTATAGTCTGCAGTACACCGTAGTTTGATGCTGGTAATGTTGTCGTTAACATGTCAACGTCTGGTAGTCGGCATCCCGCGTAAAGGTAACACCGAGTAACACATTCCGATGTAGATGCAGGCTTTTAATTCCCTCAAAAATCAATCAACAACTTGGAGTAAATCAATCTATTTGAGACTTATAGACTCAGACTGAAATTTGATACGGACTATTTGGGCCGGGGTCCTGCAATTTCAAAAACTGGAATATCTATCAGAAAGTACACAGGAGACGCTGCGGGGATCCACTGATGAGCCGAACCCCTCACAGCTGTGTCATGCAGCAGCAGAATGTCGGTGAAACACGCGTCTTTGGGTTTTCGGCTAGCACCCGTGCTGTCAAGTAAGGCATATCGTTCAACCTATACATTTTGATTTAGTCAAACCGCATAATCAGAGGAAAGAGACGACAAAATACATCCCTATCGAACACCTGACAGAAAATTTAACGTTTATGAGAGGTTTATTCGGGCAAGAACTGAAGGTTGTGGTGTACAGCAGTAATAGGCAGTCAGTCAGCATGCACAAACTCGGAGGCTTTACCGAAGTCAACAAATCTGCCCGTGGGTTGGGAAGGTTTTCAGAAAAAGGCCAGGATTCCGCAGAGCATGAATTAGTGCGAGATTAAGCTCTAATAGGTATCGCTCCAACAGCTGATCATCAAGGTCCTATTTCATGCACTTAATTAAAACGTATGTATTGCGTACATAAGTAGCGACTTACTCTGGATTGGTTGTGCGGACAGGGTGTGCAGATTGGTCTGACTGCGAGGCAGTTTCGTCCAGTAGGCGACAACATCAGAACGGGACTCCACACGGTTGCCATTCCACAGGAGAATGGCATTTTCTGTGTAGAAACCGGGTAAGTCAGGGCGTCCCGGTTTGTCCAGACTGCGATAGAAAAGGGAACTGAATTTCTCCGCAGCCTCGGAGGCTGTGCGCCAGGCCTGCCTCTCATCCGGATCATTTAGGTTGGGTGGAACACTGGGGATCGCCACGCCTTCGGCCATTCTGGAAGGACAAATTTAATAAGATTACTGTAGTTTACGGTACTCCGTTCGGTAGTGTCCATTCACAATGATCTGATGGGCGTCTCTGGGCGGACTACTTCCCTTCTCCGACATCTACCAGGCTAGTACAAAGAGGACTTGCATTTCACAGCAGTGACGAATGCACTGATGCGCATGATCGGCTTTTAGTTTCTGGCTTCCGCCGTGCATTAAGCGGTTGGAATGTGCTGAGAAGTGGAATAACGGTGGCCGGTCAGACCATTTTCCACCAAAGTGATGCTGGTTCTGTTCCACAAAATAACCAAACTTCACGTAAACAGTTCAGGACATGAAATTCAGACCCACCACAGATAAGCTAACTTAGTATGTCATTAGGGAGGGTGATACGCGTAGACATGGTACTTCCTCGAACACTGTGTCTCGCTACACAGAGGCCGTAAGTGAACCGGCCGCAGGCCCCAAGTCCTGCAAGCACACACACAGCCCGGTGAAAGGGATAGCTAGCACAGCAGTCTAGCTGGCGATTCACCCACAACCGGACCTGCAACAGTGACAACGCCCATTTAAGAGCAAGAAACCCAGGAGGAACATGAAAACCCGGCTTCAACGAAAACATAAACTATCTGGAGGAGAATCAGTTGGCCCCTGGCTGACATTTATTTCACGCACAGCACAGTCCAATCGATCTCTACTTCAGGCGAATGCTGATCGGCCAGCCGATCGCACGCGTTCACACGCCATCTAGGTGAAAAACCGATGACGCTTACACACGCCATCACGAACCAATCAGATCACAGTTTCGCGTGCGTTCGGGCGCATTGTCAGCGTGCGCTAGGGTTCTGAACAAAGTGATTTCTTGTTCACTTACGGTCTCCTCCTTCGTCTACCACAAAAGGCGGTACTTGCTGCTGCATTTTCGGCAGTTCGGGATACTACCGCCAGCATGGCAGACAGTAACTTTTCAATCTGGACAAGAACGAGCACATCGATCCAAATTGAATCTGAGCAAGTCCTAGGCCGAACTAATTTGCACTAAGTTCTGCAAATATTCCCATGTTAGGGATTTGAGGCGGCATGTCGTCATCACTTGAGGTTGGCGTTGGCCACGGCAGAGAGCGCTTGTGTCAGGGTTTTCTGACAGCATAACGCCGGATTCTCTAGCCGTATAGCCACTGCCTCGGCCGTTGCCAGCACCCGTTGGCGTAAGCCTTTAGAGAAGCATGATGGTGTCCGGTAGACAACCTGAAATGCTTCCTTGGCATCGGCTCGATGATTCCTATCGATTAAATGTGCGAGAATAGAACTCGAAATCGACCGGGTCTCACCTCTGTCTAGCCAGGCGGGCATATGCTCACGCACCCTCTTTACCAGGCGTCTCAGTAGGTTTTCACGAGTTCTTGGGTACGTTAGGTCACTCACAATCCCCCATCCTGCGCCCGTCATACCGCGAGACACGTTGTGGGCATCGTCGTTATCAACGATCGAACTGGCCGATCAACCCTGCAAGTAATAGGCCGTGGCGAAGCGGGCCACTGTGACCTCCCCCGAGCTGGATAGTGATAATGATCGACACAAGCAAGTCCGCGCGGTTACTTGCCAGCGCGTCCGCATGAGACCAAACCGCAGGCAGCCGAGAATTCGCGAAAAATGCCGCCGTCCCACCGTGGGCAGTGCCCGGCCTACCCTGCCCCTTTGGAGGCCTTCGAAAGAGAAGTCTCCAGTCCATTTATGCTGATCTCATGAGACGGCACCTTCTAGACTTGTGCACATCTCCTGCTGGTTTCTACATTAACATAAAACTTGATAATTATTCCGGTTAAAGACTACAGACGTGTCGCCATCCTACAGCCACTTTCTAGGAATTTGTTTGCCTGAAAGTTAGCAGTCTGAAATACAGGACCCGAATTCAGATACCCGAATGAACCCTAGCGATTTTTGTGGCCCGACCCACACTCTCGAGGTATCAACACCTTTCAAGTATGCAGCGGTTGTCAGAAAGCAATTGGTCCTTTTCTTCCCTCTCTTAAGCACTGGTATTCGGACACCCTTGAGGTCATGGATTATTGAACCACTTGTCAACCGCCCACGATGGACGTACGAGTATCGGACTGCGTACATCACAGGGAGTGCCTCAAACCTCGTTCAAAACGAAATGTCTCCTCTCTTGAGATACTAGACTATCTGACCTACGAAATAGACTGTTTACCAATCGTTTTCTGAGCGAGCGGCAGCCAAAAGGATTAACTCGAGAAGGCTGGCATGACGCGGCGCATAAGGTTAGCAAGAATTATGCCCTGTGCCAACAACCGTCATTGCTAGCCTAAGTTTCGGGGATCATGGCACGTGTGCGCGATAAAAGAAATGACGGTAGAAACCTATCAGAGCACAGGCCCAAGCCAGACACACAGTAGGTGACGCAACCAAAATTCTGAACTGCGATTTCGGCTATTGAGGACTACCTACAGTAGATGTACTACCTCGTGAGATGAATTCTGGAATGTGTTTTCGATTCGAATAGGTTAGCTAAGTGAAGTTGTGACAGTAATTGTCGTACAGTATAATCTTATGTCGAGATGCCGGTTTTTGAACGAGCTTCTTTTCGGTCGTCTGCAAAAACTGCTTTGTGAAAAATGACTACCTGTGTTATGTGAATCCTCCCCACTTATCAACAGTGCACTTATAAATTCAAATATATTTTACAGAAGACATGCAAAAAATATTCTTGTACTCATTTGGAAAAAAATTACGTCTTTCAATTTTGCACCTAAAGAACGAGTATCTTAAGGTTATGAAAATGTTGGGAGAGCCAACGCTCCCAAAAACAAGGGCCAACCAATCACCGGAGACCACGTGCGTTTGCTCTCTCTACAGCGCTGTCATCTTAATCGGGCGCGTCTCCGTTGGCTACTCCCCTCGTCCCCAAGGTCATTGGGCCGAATGCCGGCTAACCACAATAGGCTGTTATAAATAAGCGTCACCTTTCAGCTAGTCGCGACTTGCTGTGTTTTCTAATACACTTTCAGTGGCCGGTCGTGTTTTCTTTGTCTGCCGCTTTGGTAATGGGGACAAGGGTCGAGTGCGTATACGCACCACGGGATTTCAAGTGCCAGGCGGGTCATAACAGAAAAGTATCTAGTTATGAGATTCTTGAGGCCGTAAAATGTGCATTCACAGAGCATCGAATGTGTCCATTTATTAGTGTTACTTATAAAGTATGCGGTATAGTCCTCATCCATAGCAAAAACGTGTGAGTCCTATATAACGTCTTCTTAACAGCGTGTAGAAATGTATGATTTTACGCACATGGAACATATACAGCTTGTAGTTTGGAAACTCTAAATTCAAGGGTAACGGCAGGTCGAGCTCAAAATTATTCGAGAACTGAAAAAAAATTTAAAAACCAAATGGATCTTTTCGTGCATAAAAATTTAAGACGTACGCTTCTACCAAATGAGTAAAGGCGCGGATATCTTGTATATTTTCCATAAAGTGCATTTGAATATACAAGGGTACTGAAAATGGACGAGAAAGATTCAGGCTACTCAAGCAGTTACTTTTTACAGAGTTTGCGCAGACAGCCGGAAAGGAGTAAATTTAAAAGTCAGTATCCTGACCTCACTGAAATACCTTGGGATTGTGGTACAAGGTAATTAATAGCACAACCCTACCCAAGTGATCTCTTCGAATCAAGAACTATTTCAGAATTTCCCTGAACATCTCCTGAGATGACGGATCAACCGTTGGCGGGGTTGTAGTACTTATTATCATGCGGCACAACCCGAAGGTGTTTCACTCATGTGGATGAGTGTCGGCTTTTCAGTGCGCGTCGTCTTGGCCACCGAAAAAGTCGCACTCACCAAAGAACGACTACCTAGTTAGTACGGACCCTTCCGGCTGATTTTTGCATATGCACAGTAGTATCCTCTTCAGTAATAATTCTGCAAAAAAATTATGCACTCTTCGAATTTTCCACTTGAAAAGAGGCATCTTCACAGCTCAGAAAGAAGCTGGCATGTGATTTTGACGACTGTTAAGTGTCTGTTCAAATGGCATCGTATATGTCCGTTTACAAGTACTACTTCATAAAGTATACGTGGTCCATACCCATTGAAAAATGTTAGAAGTGGTAGGCGGCACCTTAGTGCCTAATTTTCGTTAAATGGAAGGCCTACAGATTGCGGTTTGGAAACCTTAAACGCATGTACAATGGCACGTTGGGTTCAAAGTTATTCAAAAATCACAAAACTAGAATATACCGTTTGCTAGTGGAGAAAACTTAGAGAAGACGTCAATTTTCTACAGAGCCAATGCAGTATAGGGTATCGTTGAGCATGTTCTCTATGAAGTGCATTTAGATTTACTGGGGCAGGGGAAATATATGAAAAAATAGGCTACTTAATCGGCCACTTTTTAGTGGGTGTGACCCGGAAGGTCACGCATTTAAAAACCGGCCTCATGCCGAGTTATAATGAATATTACAATTTTACCCAAGTAATCCTTCAAAACCGAAACCATACTTTAGAATCTCAGTCAATGTCCAATCGGACAAGTCACCTGTTGAAACATGTAAAAGAGCAAAATGGAGAAGTGAGACGTTAGTAAAAAAAGCTCAGGATTTTCTTGAACCAAGGTACACACGGGCAAGTAAACACACAAAGCAAAGGTCAAGGGTAGGGTGGGGGAAGTGGGCGGGGGGCATTTTAGTACAAGATACGAGCGGTCTCGACAAACACAACTCCTGTCACCATTTACACACACACACACATATATAAGAGCATATAGAAAAGAGAAGAAAACAGGGCGGTAGGGGGCTGCGGCAGTAGGATCGATAGTCGTCATCGCATGGGCCGGTTAGCTTTCCCGACGCCGGCCCGAGAAGAAATTCGCTCCACGCTGCAATTAGTAGTTCGAGCCAGCGTGTGAAGTGCCGGTTCCACACCCGCGCACCCAGAGCCTGTAGAGACTGCTCTTATCATCAAAGAGGCTGCGGATGAGCAGAGTCTGCACGATGCCGACAAAGACCATGACGAAGAGCTGGAAGGTGGACCAGGCCATGACACGCTGTT
>CACRXP010000011.1:2593743-2644172 GCA_902702965.1 Spirometra erinaceieuropaei
ACTTATTTTTCTTATTCAAGGCGATACAGGCCAGTCCTGACCGACCCGCCTACGTACCATTTTATGAAATCCGTTACACAATGCCATATACAGCTGACATTTATTTCGGCCATGTTGATGTCGGACTATATTCCATTTTGTGCCGCCACATGCAGGCCAGTCCTCCCAGTTTTTTTCTGATGCTATTTTTCTGAGGGTTTATTTTGCTCCTGTTAAATTACTGCAATCATTTTTAAATTTTGCTTTGGAGTTTTTTTTCACCCCTCGTTTTTTTTTCATTTTTTTTCATTTTCATTTTGCTTAACTGAGTTCTAATCTCAAAAACTATGCATTGCACTTTGTGCAGATTTTGTCTACATCGTCTAAAATTTGCATGTAAATTTATTTTTACTTGCTTTGATGGGACCCCGACGGGTCTTTAATAAAAATAATTGAATTGAATTGAATTGGAAAGTTCCAGTCTATTCCTGGAGCTTTAAAGTCCCCCAGAAGTCATAAGTTCTTCTGTTTGCATAACAACTCCGGTAAAATAAGTAATTCCGTATAGGCAATTTCTTTCGAACTGGGAGGCTGATAGATAACATACAGGTTAAGTGTCGGTAATTGTTTCATACATATATTGCAGGAAATTATTTCAAAATTTCCCGGCGCCCCATCGGATATTACTTGCGGACAGCGCGGAATTTCATTTCACACATAAATCACCGTGCTTCCTCCTCTACGTTGAAATCTGTCACGACGAAACTGTTGGTAGCCTTCAATACTGACTTCGCTACCCTACTGTCGTCCACCGTAGTATTCGTTTTTTCCGAACCTGCGTAAACAACCCGTATACCATCCATATAAAAACTGTAGATTCTTTCGTGGAACTTCTGTCCTTACCGAGATTTTCAAGTTTTAACAACTGTTGCTGGTGAAAAATGCTACGAAAGGCTTTATAAAAGTTTACGAAAGCAATTTTAACCGGTTGCCAATGTAAAACGCTTGGGGTTCAGCTTTGGAATTAATTCAGAGAATTGGTCATATAGGGTGATCCTCAACAGGCACCTTGCTAGCACTTCGATGGCAAGTCGTGAGTTTCCAGGAAGTTTAAAAGTTTGGTATTTGTGACATTATCTTGCAGAAAATGTGCCTTAAGTCTGTACTCTTACACTTCGTTAGTCACGTCCTGCTGCTACTTTTTAGAGTGTAGCAGTATGATTTTGGCATCTTTATAACCCTTCCGAAAACGCCATCTTCCCCGGCCATTCGTGCACATTTTTGCTTCGCACGGCTTTTTGTCACGTTTTATTTGCCCGTCACAAACGTTTGCTAATTGTATCCCTTTTGCGACCTTTACGATGGTGCTTTTCTCCGCGTGCCGTCGTCGCGTCCAGACAATAACTTAAACGGTTCTGTTAAACGATCCAGTGCCCAGTTTTCATTTAATGTCTACGCGGACATGCGAAACAGCCATACCTCTCCTTGATCATTACACTCGAACATTACGCATAGGCCAAGAATCTGCGAGTTCATGAGCACGTCATTCGAGCATTCTGTTCAGCTCATCGATAAATGATTCGAATTTAAATGGATTGTACATGCCTGCAGAAAGGCTATATGCTTCCGAAAGTCTGTCTATTTGGGTTCAGTCTCGTTCATAAATAAAAGATTCTGAAACATATTTTGATGACGTCGATGTTTTACTAAGTCGAGCTTAATCCCTTCGTTACCCGCGTTTTCAAACTTACGGTCACGACCGCTCGTGAGGTGCGTCCGCAACTCGGTTGGGGTTTTGGGTTATAATTCCCTTGTGTCTACGGTGCAGTTTGTGTGTTAGAGCAAACATGTCACGAAAATTTTCGTGCGTTTGACGTTGTTAAACTTGCTGAAGACAGATATCCAATCTTAGCAATTTACTGTTGGAAGTTTGATGAAATGACGCTTGTTGTCAGATGGTAAAAATCAAGCCCTCTCGAAGAATTCATAAGAATTTAGTGCAGAACTACCTCGAAGTTTTTATAATAGAAGTCGTAATTAATATTTTTGCCTTTACCAGTCTCTGATTTTGCCCACCAAACTTATTTTTTCGCGGTATATTGCCTCTATAATTAACGACGCATGCATTAAATCATAGGGGGCATGCCTCTTACCAGTCCCCTCCCAGCCCCACCTGCCGAGGGGGCCACATGCTGGCAGGAATCCTCAGTTGATGATAACTTCACTTGCACTGGTTTTCTGAATTAATATTAATGGGACCTCCCACCAATTCTTCCATAAAGTACTAAACGTGAGTAGTGTTATAATCCCTGCCACTTATGCGCCAATTAGCGCTTGCATTCAAGTACGCCTTTTGTCATCCCTATTGACCATCCCACCAAAGAGTCAAATTTAACTGCTGTAGTATTTTCTTTTCGGTCGAATTTTACCGTCGAATTTACCGTATTCAGAAGGCATTCATTAGCAAGCCTGAGGCAGTCCCTATAGAATAAATGCTTTAACGCTATGTCTCTAAGGACGAACAGTTCATCATTGGTAAGTGTTTTGCAGGTGTGGGTGACTTTCTTTGCCATGATGTGGTAGTAATGATCAGCTATGTCTACACGACAATACTTTTCACCGGGAACTTTATATTATTCTACTGTGTATTTTGGTTCAAAGTTTAGATGAATGATCTTAGTTAGAAAGAGTGATTTAAACTTATTTAAACCATTGAGTCACAAGCGTCACGCGTGCGCAACAAGAAACAATTGGTCGCTGGGCAAATTACGGCTATTAGTTTCGGAACCTTATGTAGTGTCGATTACCATAACTTGTGGACTTGATGATTTCACAAGCTCAAGGTCGTAAGAAGCTTTTTTTCGAGTGCTAATTAGTAATCTATAATGTTCTACCGTGTCATCTGTAAATTGTTCCGCATGTATTACCACCTGAAAGTCTAAATCCAAAGAACTGAATCACGGATATGGCGTTTTCCCCGACTCAGACCTCGGGATCACAATGGTTTGACCAAAACCGAGGTGTGTAAAAAAAACGCAGCTCCCAGTTTCTCATAGTTGTTGACAGTACTGTCTTGTGGCATTTTGCTGGAGCTCAGTCGGTTTTGATTGGATTTTTATGTTGTCATTTTTAAAAGCTGTTTTGATACATGCTTGACCCTTAAAATACTCGAGGAATCGCCCTCGCCTCGAAGGAAGAGTGCACCTTAGCACCCCTCCAACTCATCCGAATTACGTCGTCTTTTTCTACACCGTTCGAAGATTGCCAAAACAGAAACCGAACGCTGGCTTAAATCTGACACCCTCAGTCTGATAGTTGCTCTGCATCACCCCTGTACCGTGTTTGCAGAAAAGCGGCGGGCTTCCGTCAACCACCACCGGATCCTAAATTTGGTCGAGATTCCAGATAGTTGTTCAATCTCCCACATTCAGTGCTGCAAACTCTCACTAAATTGGAAACGAGCTTCCTCCAACACTGCTCCCTTATGTGTTGTCAAATTCCAACCGGGTTCAATGCTGTTCCTAAAACAGCCTATAATACTTTATTGGATGCTCGGAGTTTATTTTCATGCCTTTTATTTTGGGGGATTCATCCTCAGCCCTTCAAGCGGCTCATCTATCAGGCTACATGCGGTCTCGATCTACTTCACGTCTACCCCAACGATCTGGTGCCAAAAAGTCCTGACCATGCAGAACCAGGACGCATATTGAGCAACCGTTCAAACTGGGGTCGTCGTCGACCCAGCGAAATCTGAATTCGGTGAACCACACAATTAATGCGAATGTAGTCCAACCCATATCTAAAAGTTTTTCGGTTGTCCCCTATCTTTCTGGTCCTATTACACCGTCTCTTTCGATAACGATTTTCAACGACGATTTTCCTCCCTGTGGCGCCGCCATCTTGCAGTCCTTTAAGGATTTACCTTGATCCACATGGACTCTTGCGATGACGGAAGAGGCTGTCGGGTCTCTTAACGAAACCAAAGCATCTCTAGCGTCAAAATATTTCCTCTCAACTCTGCCCAGTTTCCAAGCCCACACTGATAGCAACTGCATGTGACACGGGTACTAGTGAAGTTCTCTAACAAATCCTATGTGAAGCTACACAGCCTCAGCCTCTGTCCTCTATGAAGCGTAGCCCCACTGAGACCCGCGACAGTGTCTTTGCATGAGTGTTGCCATAAATTTACATATCTGTTCCTTATTTCGGAAATTGAATAGAGGACCGAAAATTCGTCATGCTGACCAACAAGAAAGCCATGGTTGCTGCCCTAAAAGCGCCTCTGGATCTATGCCCTTCGCGTAATATTTGGCTCATTGACCTCATGATAAAATTAGCTCGTGATACTCTGCACGTCCGTGGTTAGGGAAACACCGCTCCTGATCCCATGCCGGTCGAATCTCTTTGTAATAATAGTTACCCCACAAAAATAGGATGGTTTCCTAACAAAGACTCTTCACTCCTCTGCAATCAATCTTCTCTTACAGGCACTGGTGACATTGCTTGTGCAATGTACACCGACCAAAATTGTCTATTTATTTCTAAAAAAGTACGAAAGCGGGTGTTAAAGGCTCTGTGAAGTCTTTTGTATTGTACTCAACACAATTACTTTTGTTGTCGGTTCTTCCATTTCTGCTGTTTCTCGGGGTCCGGTCTTATCCTGCATGACTGCCTCTGTCGTCTAAGTTTCGTAGCCACAGTTTCAGGCTTGTTAATGAGTTGTGTGCCATCTTGAAAGAATGAATTTTTATAAAAAAGCCTACCTCCTGTTTATTGACCGTGTCAGGAAGTCCGCTTTCCCCTTCTTCTGATTATTCCAACAAATGCCATTTTTACCCTATTTGCTTTCCTGATTGAAAGTTCGTTCGTTTTGTCAACGTTTGTATGTCTTTAATGTGGTCGGAACTGAGAATCTGTGGCGCTTTTCATATGTCCGGTCTGTAGATTGTGCCGAAACGGCTTTGCTTTACATATGCTTTTGTTGGTGAATTTGTTTCGCTGGCATTTCGAGCATAAATATCGAGAAAATGCGTCAACTGTCAGCATGTTAACCGCACTGAATTTTGGTTATTCATGTATACTTTCGGCAGATTTGGATAATTAATTTGGCGCAATTATGAAAAATTCGGCGACGTTGGTGAGATGAGAACCCATGACAGCAAGAAGAAGACTTGAGTACAGCCAACGTCCTAGCCATCTGAATTGCGAGGCTCCGACCGAGAGCCGTGAACTTAATCAAATTTGGGTCCAGCTGCCTGTTCAGCCTACTGAAGTGTGTGGAATCCAATAATCCCGATACAGTAAGTTGACCACCCATGTGGGATTTTCCAAGTAATCAATGTAGAAACCACCAGATGACTACCAGCATCATGGGTTTTTGGCGCCGGTCGGGGCCTCCTACGTCAGGTGGCTAGGGCGTTGGCTGCACTCAAACCCTGCATTTAATGTCGTGGGTTCGAATCCCACCGAAACCACTATGGTTTTCACAATTATGTCAAAAGAGTTTTGTTCTTGCCTGCTAAATTAATGGTAGCATTACCTGTCATTTGAAACCCAGTTACTCGATGAATCCAGGAACACAGAGAGATTGATCTAACTTATTTGATTGTCATCGGAGTAAAAAGACTGAATACCATCAGGGTGTATACCTTGCAGTGGTCCAGTAACCCCTGATAAGACTTTACCAATCCCCGTGGTTTCCCTTGAATAATAGAATCCTCCCCTGGTAGCTTTTAGATTTTACTATTTGATAGAATCGTTAATAGGGTAAAGCAAGAGAGTTCGTTGATCGACTTGTCTTAAGTCGTAATTCAGAATACTCGCGAGCAACTTTCTGGCGGCAATGTCATTTTTACAGTTCCATATGATGACCTCTGCCCGAAAGCTATCTAGATCATCCGATGAAGGTAATTTCTGAAATGAATTACCTATTGCGAATGCTGACTTACATCTGCGAGATGGACCAGGGTTAGAACTCCGGGCGTGTCCGCACTGATCAGCCAGTAGTGGGGTTATCTCAGTCGCTGTTATGACCCGGCCTGGTACTTGAAAGCACGTGGGAGCGTATGCGCACTCGACTCTTGTCCCAAAAGCGGCAGAGAAGGCTAACACGACCGGCCACGGAAAAGTGTGTTAGGAACTGCTAGTCGAGACTAACTGAAAGTAATGTGTATTTATAGCACCCTACTATGGTTCGCCTGTATTCGGCCCAATGCACTTCGGGAAGAACATTCTAGACGGGCTGGTCGATAATTCGAATGCACAGATCGACCAGGCTCGAGGGCGGCAGCCAATGGAGAGGCGCCACGATTATGCTGACAGCGCGGTAGAGAAAACTCACGTGGCCTCCAGTGATTGGCTCGCTCTTGTTTTTGGGAGCGTAGGCACTCCCAACAGTCTCCCTACTCATTTTCAGTAAAAATTCTGTCTTTTCTTTTGTGATTGCAGAAATAGGCCTCAGAACCCCCTGTTGCTAGTTAGCACACTAACCTTCATCGGAGTCTGAAATACATCCTCTCCTCTCAGTTAAGCTGAATTTCAGCGATCCTTCAGCAAATCACCAGACTAGCACGCCTTTTACCTTTTAGCCAGCCTGGGATAGGAGGAATGGCAGCCGAGCACGGTACTTCCTCAGAAGCCGCCGAAAATTTGTTGCCGGAGCGCAGACTTTTCTACAGTCAGCCTGATTTTGACAGGCAGTACCTTCGCAGACCGCCGGAGTCCGCTACTACCTTTCGTAGGACTGTGGGCATCGCCATGCGCAGAGCTGGACGTCAACTGCGGCGGGCCTATTGCCGCGAAGTACCGGACCATCGAACCCCCGGCCTGCCCCTGGCAAACCAGTCTTCATCGGAAACCGAGGATGAGTCTCAGGGTCATGACTCGGCAGACAAAAGGGCGGCCTCCCGGCGGGGCTGTTCTCTCATCTCCTCTTTTCTCTTGGGAATCTTCCCCTTCATAAATATTATGCGTTCCTACGACCTGCGTTCGGGCCTGCCCAGTGATATCATTTGTGGCTTCACCGTTGGAATAATGAATATTCCTCAAGGTCAGCAGCTTTTCGGTAGCACTTTGAAGTAGTCACCTTTTTGCCTGGTTTAATATTATGCGATCTGGCTCATCGTGGGTGACTTACTTTACGATAGGTTGCAATAAATGTGCTTACCGAAACATTGTTCCCTCAAGGACTAGCAGTCTGCTGTGCTTTTGATTGACAAGTGACCTGTAGTATGCTCGGAAGTTTGGCAATCATCATGAAACAAGCATTTTATCACTACTTGCGTTTTTTTGACTTGACAAATTTTTCGACTTTCTGACGATGTCAGACCCCACAGAAGTACGATTCACCTCCCTCCGGTTGCGGCACAGAATGCGTGGGCCTCCGTTTTGCCCTGGAGCTGCGTTATTGCGCCGACGGAAGCGGCTACATAGCGAATATAAATTAATAATTGAAAAGTGTTATTTGTCATTCTCGGCCAGGCGAAAATCCCTCAACGCGGAGCCGGGACAAACCGAAGGTTGAAATCGAGTCCTGACACTGGGTATGGCTGGCTGACGATTGGGCACGTGCCAGAAACGTTCATCACAGTCGCCAATACTCCTCGGCGATGTGAAACGTTTGCAGTATTGTTTTCTGCTTGTCCTCGCCCTCCAGGCCGAACTAGAGCACATTTATTGACTCATCCAGCTCAGTAGATGGAGCACTCGGCACGCATGTAGGGTGTCGGCAGTTCTAGTCCGTCTTGCAGCAAGCGATTCATCAATACTTCTCATATTCTGAGTCGAGACATGTTCTGAATATTCTCTGAGAGTCTTAAGTATGACTTCAAATAAAAGATTGTTTTAATGGGCTGCTGATTTTCAGCTACCGCAACCGAAGTAGCATGTGTTTTTCCTCGTAATTTTCCGTGCTTGGTTGAGAGAATGCACATTTTCCGGGCGTCCTTACACACCCACGCGGTATACATGTAGTCTGATAAACGAATACTGCCAAAACCACCTACTGGATCATTAAATATTCCAGCCATTCAGATTGGCAGAGTTGAGGGATCCGGTTTGATTATTTGAAGAAGAAAAAGATGGGCCCACTGGAACAGGTTTATTTAAATGCTGACGTTTTAAAGAGCTTGGTCGGCTATCCATTGTCAAAGGGTAAAATGCACTTCGTCGATCAGAAATTTTAAGTGACATTTTGTGTTGGTCGGCCTCATGCTGATCCATTTTTCTCTCCTCTCACTGCCTCGGCCTCTCGGGAGATGGTTGAGGGGCGTTTTGACTGCGTGCTTTGTGAGTCACGACTCCGTTGGGGGAAGGTGATGGAACCAGTGTCGGGTGGTCGGTCTGGTGGTTATTGTTCTTCCTCATCGAGTAAACTCACCGTCAGGCTATCTCCGTACGGCTTTCGTAAGTTCGGTGATCTCCAGAGAGCTACCATCTTAGGCCGGGGCAACACAAAAGCAGAACAGTTAACTCTCGAGGCGTGGTTCCCCGATGCCCACTCCATCAACAGGCATCTGGACCTTCCTGCAGCTTACAAAGTCCTACGTCATCACAATCGTAGAGCTCAGGACCAAACAACCACATCGGACCTAAGAAGGCCGTACGGACATAGCCTGACGATGAGTTTACTCGGTGAGGAAGAACAAGAACCGCCAGACCGAACACCCGACACTGGTTCAATCACCCTCCCCCAACGGAGTGCTGACTCACAAAGCACGCGGGCAAAACGCCCGTCAACCATCTCCCGAGAGACCGAGGCAGCGAGAGGAGAGAAAAGTCGATCAGCATGAGGCCGACCAACGTGACATGCCACTTGGGATTTCTGGTCGATTAAGTACATTTTACGGTTTGACAATAGAGAGCCGGCCAAGCTTTTCAAAACGTCAGCATCTAAATAAACCTGTTCCGGTGAGCCCTTCTTATTCTTCCTCTTCGCCGTCGTCGTCGTCTTCTTCTTCTTCTTCTTCTTCCTCTTCTTCAAATATTCTAGCTATATTCAGGTACATTATTCCTTCCAGGATATTTTTTGCAGCAAGATGATGAGAAATAAGTGGCCTTTTTCAGACTACAGGCAAACTGGGTAAAGACGTTAGTCTTGTTTTTCGACCATATGAACTGGTTACATGCTGCATTTTAGGGATATTTTCTCCCCCCAAAGGAATATGATAAGGGGAGACTTTGTAACCAAGCGCAGGCGTAGAAATTTCAGGCCGAAGCATATTGCTAAATTTTGATTTTTTGACAAGTAAGAGCGTCAAGAGGGAGCGTCTATCGGAAGAAAACCTGGTTTGGACAATACACGAACTTCGACAGTTTCGTATCCCTCCAACAAAAACGAGATCAAGTCTGGTGTTTGGCAAAAAGCGCTTGAAAAATTTATTCAACAAATAACATCGACGAAGAGATTAGAAAAATTCAGGACGCTTCGCGAAAACGGGTATCCTGACAGGTTTATTGCAAAGAACATTGCCGAACGACCGGTAAAATCCACAACACCGACTGCCGAAAAGAAAACTTTGTTCCTCAGGGTCCCCTTTCATGGGCATGCTGCGAGTGAACTCCTAAACAGACGCCTTGATCAAGCTGTCTCGCGAACCTTTCCAGCAGCAAGTGTTCAAATATCACTTTATACTAACCCTACTTTACACGGAGAAGGTAAGAATAAGTTGCCACCTCAGACCACCTCAGTGTGCACCTATCCCCTCACTTGCTCCTGTGGATAAGGTTATATTAGTTGCACGAGTCGGCGCCTATCCAAGATAATGTAAGAACACCTCCCGACATGACTGGGAAAAGGCGAAACTAGGATCATAAACAGTGCAGTTCTCGTGCATGTTGTTGATTCCGGACATCGTGTGGACTCCAGCGAAGCTTTTCGTGTGATGTATAAGATCCCATCGAGCTACCCTAAGCTACTGGGCCAGCGCCTGCTAGCAACAGCAGAAGCGGCCACAATCAGGTTACGAAAACCGATTTTGTGCTCTCAGAATAACCACGTTCAGGCACCGCAACTGCAGTGGTCGAAGGTCGACTAACGCCGCGACTCTCCGCGCCCTTCCGCTCTCACCCCGCCCCTGGCATTGACTGCTATTACCCCCCGCCCACATTCCCACACCCCATCTATGTTTTAAGATGAACTTTAATTGATTTCTCTTATCACTGACATGTTTTTGCTCCTACCCCGTTCCCATTTAATTGTGCTGGCCCTATGAGAACTTATCGAAAACTTCATATGCTCGCCACCTCGTCTTCTAATAAGTAAGATCGTCGAAAGTGATCAGGACTATTTTCTTAAAAACAAGTCATTCATCAGCGTATGAACTAACCTGAAATCGTGTTCGGTGCCAGTAAATTCTGAAGCCCCGTTTAGGCTAACTTTTTGATTCGAAAGCTCGCCTAATGACAGTGATTAGTGTTTCTGGGGTTTCGGTTCCTGCTGTAGAGCTCATGTAATGGACGTGGTCTTTATTAGATGGAGTAAATACTGCTACTGCTGCTGCTCACTCTTGGCGTGGAAAATTGATTAAGGGGGGAGGAGAAATGGCGGGTGGAGAAAGTCGTAGGTCCAACTCGGGACAGTGTGCTCACCAAACCAACACAGGTTGCACACGAAACTCGTGTACAATGTAACCTTCGACAAGGCAAGGCCAGGCGCAGCCATCAGAGGGAACCAGTGTAACAGAAGATGGACACATTTTGACGTAGTTCGTAAACAGATCCCGCACTGTGGGAGTAAACACCTATGAACGGTAATGACTGCGGTTTTTTTAACACAGCATTAAACCACAAAGGCACGACAACTACCAGCACAAGGGGAACGCTGGGGGGATCCACTGATCAGCCGAACCCTTCGCAACTACGTCATTCAGCGGCACATAATTGACGAAACACGTGTCTAGGCTTTTAACTAGTATCGGTGCTGTCAGCATAGTGAACTGTTCAGAGATAACCAGTCTCCATTCCAAACTCTTATTGCCAAATCTGCGACCAAGACATGGCCAACCAGCACTTGCTCAGTAGCCAACCTCAGATGGGCATAACTTAGAAGCCTGTTGGAGGGCCCTACGTGATATTTAATTTTATTGGTGCTTTCTACAAAGCGTCCAAAACACGACTCACTCAAGCTCATTGAGAGAAAAAAGCAAGTCATTATTCGGAATGGAAAAAAAGTTAGAGTAGGCGCTGATATGATGACAGTGCGGTCACCGCAAACTTCGATGTACCCTGTGTGCCCCATAGCAAGGTGGACACAAGAGCGGTGGATTCCTTGTAGACTAGTTTGTTAATGATATCAGACTTTCGCTGTATCTACCGCACTCTCTTCTCCCTCACCCACTTGAGTCCGGCGTCAAGACAGAGTCAAGAAAACAGGAGGGATCGGTCGCAGTGCCTGATAAAGCTAATTAGACACACTCCTGGTGGACCAGGTTTCCATGCAGAGAAGAATGAGACGGCTAGAATCCCAACTGAGTGGAGTGAGCCACATTGAAAAGGCGACATTGCAGCCTGAATATCTGTCCTGGGAGGAGGAGGAGGACCAAGTTATCCCGTCAGTTGGCAGCAGTATCGACCACAAGAGAACACTTTTCTAGCGACAATGTCAAAAGCGACACTCATCAGCTGGACGCGGGTTTTTCACAGCATCTAACGTTCTTTTTTTTCGCCTGCAGGCATGGCGTACGCAATGTTGGCCACACTGCCCCCGGTTTATGGCCTCTACTGTTCCCTGTTCGCGCCCCTCTTCTACTTCTTCTTCGGCACTTCACGTCATCTGGCTATGGGTGAGTCTCCTTTTGGTCGGACTACATTGAATGCCCAGATTTTGTTATCAACCCGTGGACCAATCAGACACCTAGGAAGCATCCGTCCTCTGAGAGCTAGTAATCTGGGGATTGCACAAAACTGGTTGTCCGTCTCCACACACCCCTATTAGGAATCTTACAGATCTTTTAAGTAATGATTTTGTCATGCTTGGACTTTTAGAATTTGTGTTTAGCAGGCGGTAGAAGAGTCCTATTGGGAAGCAGACCCTGTGTTATCACTGGGAGTTGGTAATCCTGATTTTCATCAACGTCATGTATCGGCTGTGCAGATCGACGTCAGTATACTCGTTCAAGTGCACAAAAAATGTCCCCTATTGTTTGTGCACGTTTTGAAAACCACGGGATTTTTCCGCTCCCGAGACAACCTATAATTTTTTATATCCTCGATATTATTATACGACAGTTCGACCATCGATTTCGACTATGTCTAACATGTGCTCTACAGCAGGGTGAGAGCAGGGGTGGCGGCTTGAACGTTAGTTTAAAGTGGTAGTAGACTTTCGCTGCATCTACTGCACTCTTCTCCATTACCTGTAACGGGCGTCAAGACAGTCAAGAAGACCGAAGGCGGGAGAGGACGCAACTATCTGTCACGGATAAAACCCACACCTAGACGCACCACCACACTCCCAGGCCCGCAACGGACACTGACCAGGATTTCATGCCACAGAACAGAAAGGGGCACAGCACGGATTCCAGTTGGCGCGGCGTGAACCGGCAACTTGGCGTGCCACCACACCCCAATGTTGACATTTGGGTATGCATATCACTGCCAGTCCTAGACTACCGACCAATAAAGATGTAACTCTCTTTGTCTTCCCAAGGCTCATCTACGCACCACGCACCCCCCAGTGAACTTTAAATGTCGTCTCCTCCCACCAACCCAGTGATGAGTCGACTTTGTAATCTACGGTGGTTCTTTTCACTGAATTAATCTAGTGGCTTGGGCGAATCGTGGGGGTCTTTTTCTTGTCGTTTACCCTGGTGTTAGTGAACAGAAAAGGGGAAATGCGGATGGACAGTCTAACTGGGTATCGAGTAGTACTAGGGGCACAGTTTTGGCAGGCGGCGAAACGCTGTGGACTTGGACGCGGCTGCTGAAACCATCCAGTCTCACTCTTTCTACTCACGTGCGAGTCAGCACGGTCTGCTCGTCCTTAAGTGACTTCTTGCCCTGAGCTCGCGTTTATTTAGGAGTTAGAATGTTCTGATAAATGAGAACGGCATAATTGGACCGAGAGGTAGAGTTGAAGGCATCGAGGTGTGCATTGGGTGTCCAGCCGGGGGTCCTGTCTCCATGCAGTGTATTCGCAGTATGGGCAGTTTTTGAGCAGTTGGTCTGCTTTGCGATGTTCAACCAGGAGGTGTAGACGCTGTTGCCATTGTTGTTGATGATGGTGCAGCGACGAATTCGAGGATGTTTCACAAGAACAGTACGATCCATGAATGTCCGTTACAGTGGGGACAAGTAGGAAGGGATTTGTCTCTAACATCATTTGTCCTCGGTATTCAAATTTCGCGCTCTTGTCGCTCCTCCTTGACTTTCTGTGTTCAGTTGACTTCGGAGATTGCTATGTGCTTTTTTAGAGAAGTTGGCTATGCCTGCCATTCCTGTATGGGGGTTTCCTGGGACCTCTGCTTAGTTCTGTGTCCCTTAAAGAAGACTCTCAAGTTGTCCTTGCAGTGGTTTTCTGTCAGTTTTGGAGATGAACCTCGATAATAACGCAACCCCAGAACACGCGTCTCTCCCCTGTGAAGCTGAACCTGCTTTAACACTTCAAAGAGTCTGCAAAAAAGCCTGTCGATTATAGGGTCTGAGTGTCCGAACTCTGTTTCTGCCACTTTCACTTCATTATCCTTCGAAGGTAGCTTAGGCGGCAGCGCTTGATTTTCCCTGTTTGATTTAGTTTGAATGTCCAAGTCTCGTCGTTCCCAGTACAACGGTCCTCTGCACTCCCTCTTGTCGTTGAGGAGGATGTTAGGACATTTCCATGCCAAGGTGGCAAGTCTTTCGAAGGCCCATTTGTCTTTTGAGATCTAGGAAGCAATCCAATGGTCGATTTTTACACTCTTGAGATTGCATTTCCGTGGGTAGGACCTCTTGTCTAAAATGACTATATACTTGTTCTTGACAGTGACTGGGAGTTTCGTGAATTCCGCCATTGGTGCGTGCCTATGCACGACAATCGCTTTCTCGTTGTGAATGATTAGTCCAAGGTCGACCCATCTGGAAATGGAGAAGTCATGCATATTGGCCTGGGAAGTCTTTGTGCAGGTCTTGAATTGCTTGCCTTCAGTTAAGTAACTCTTATTTTTCCCTAGTCTGTCCCCATCCATCACCATCGCAGTAAACATGAGGCTAAGGAGGGCTGCGGCGATTACGCGACTCTGCGACAGCATCACGAGGATGCAGTGCGTGACCGATCTCATTAAGTGTTGGCTAAAATTCTGAAATGTGTTTTCGATTAGGAAGGATTACTTAGATGGGGTTGTAATATTGATTGGCACGAAGCATAATCTTATAGCATTTCGGACCCAGCAGGATGTCGGCTTTTGGATGCACTCCTTTCTGACCTTCTGCGGGAACCACGATCTGCAAAAAATGACTACTTGAGTAGCATGCGTTTTTCGTATTGATTCTCGATGGTCTTACAAATTCAAATATATTTTATGGAAAACGCGCACAAAATATGCCTTCTTATACTCGGTCGGTAGAAAATCACACTGTCTTCATATTTTATACCTTCAGAAACTGTATATTTAGTTTTAAAAAATTTTTTAATTATGAGGTTTTCAAGACCGTGCGATGCCCATGTATACAACATCGTACATGTCCGTTTACCAAGGCTTATCATGAAATGTACAACGTAGTCCGCATTCATTGCAAAATGTTATAAACTATATACGATATCTTCCTAAAGGCAAAGAGGAATGTATGATTTTCCTTACGCGGAAAGCATGCATCTTGTAAACTATAATCGCTAAACGCTAATGCAATGGCAGTACTGGCTCAAAATTATTCGGGAATTAAAAAACATTTTTAAAACCTAAATATACACTTCCTGAAGGTATAAAATATAAAGAGGGTGTGATTTTCTACCGAACGAGTAAAAGAAGGCATATTTTTATGCGCGTTTTCTATAAAATATATTTGAATTTGTAAGACCATCGTTAATCAATACGAAAAATGCATGCTACTTAAGTAGTCATTTTTTGGAGATCGCGGGTCCTGTAGAAGGTCAGAAAGGAGTACATCCAAAAGCCGACATCCTGGTGAGTCCGAAATGCTATAGGCTTATGCTGCATACTAGTCAATATTACAACTCCACCTAAGAAATTCTTCCTAATCGAAAACACATTTCAGAATTTCGGCCAACATTTCATGAGATCGGTCACGCACTGTATCTCAGGCTATACAAGAAAGACGACAGAGGTGGTTTTTGGCACGTTCTCCGCCGTCGCCGTCCTCCTCACGAGCTCACTTATGCTACCCTCGATCCGGTGCCGTTTCCCGCTTAGAGTCGTCAAAGAGGAGATCAACTCAAGACCTGGCTAGACGCTGTTTGTCCAGACATGAAAGGGGTCCTTGGATCTTCGGTACTCGGTCTCCGTCGCTGGTGAAAAGAATAGTTTGAGCTGTCCAAATCCCCCGTCGCATTTCGCCGGGCCTTGGGGAGGCATAATACGTGACATCATCGAGGCCGGCTAGTAAGTAGGATTTGATGATTGAGGAAACCGTGAGCGACAATTTTGCCAGAAACACAAAAAAGCGAGATTGAGGATTTATTCCGCGAAAATCCTGACGAGTCCTATGGTGGAGGAATTTTCAGGTGGAAGCTTACTGATCTTAGAGAATTAAACAATGTGAACACTTTATACCTGTCTTTTACGAGTAAGAAAAATAAATAAGCTCATAGGATAGTATGCACGACCAGTCCAAGTCTCACACGCCCTATGCGAACTGTCGCGAAGTATAATCTGTCGATTGAGAAGAATGAGAGTCGATCGGATTCATACTGGAGCCCAGCAACAGATCAGGGATTGCAGCAATTTACAGGACACCTGTTCCCCACTCCGCCGGTGGTCGTGTAGCGGTCGAGGACGTCAAGGTTAGCACACACCAAATTAATTAAATGCTGGGAAGAGATCCTGGCGGAGATAGATCTGAACCGAACTGTTAGCATCTCTTGATACTCATTCACACTCGTTATAGTATAATATAACGAGATGGGCACTGGAGATGTGTATAATAATTGTTAGTGTACATGCAGAATGAGAAACAGCAATGAGATAACCTGTCTGGATGGAGAGGCGACCCTGAAATACTAGTTAAACAGCCGATGCGGATGCAGCGTTGTGGGCAACTGCAGGGAAGGGCCGAAGGGGGAGCCGACGTTGAGTGAGAAAGGGCGACGAGAACGGTGGTGCGTTGTGGGACGGGGTGTCGGCGGTTGCGAGGGGAAGGGAGACCGGCCGTCTTCACCTGCATGCAGTTACACCATCGCCATCCCAGGTCCGCGCCAAAAAGCGCCACAGCCCCTAAACAACCCTGTTCAGGTCAAGGGACGTTACAGTCGTGCTTAATGCAATTACTGTTCGATCGTCTGCATCCGAGTCGTTAATTGCTGCAATTTCACCACCGGTGTAATATTATGGCTCGGCGGTTCAGGCTCTCGATGCTGCCCTTCGAAATCGGGTTCACCTGCCCCCCCCCCCCGCCTGGCTAATTACTGTTCGACCAAGCAAAGTCTCGGCGTAGAATGTGGAGGCTGGACAGCTGACCGGCGACCCATGGCTCAAGCAGTTCACAGCCCACATGGTTTTCATTTCTCGTCAGAATTTCGGCCCCGTTGAACTCCCACATGTGACCGCGATTTGCGAGTTGACGCCATTCCTCCTCACCGTTGCTGCGTGTTCGCACACCAGCGTCCGGAGTATTCTTTTCGTTTCTCTAACATAGTCGCTTTGTCTGCAGATGCAGCGGATAAGGCAAGAAACACCAGACGTTTCATGCGGTGGAAGCAGGTTTTGCGGTCTTATTACTTGCTTCCCAATAATTGCCTCCGGCCTGTGTGCAACTCCAGACTGCGTGAGACGGCTGATGACTCCCGAGACGTTATTGACATAAGTTTCCGCTTTCCAAAATTGGGAGCTGGTGCGCCTCGGTCTTGTTTCGTTTTCGCATACACCAGTTGACGAAGTTGCGCGGCTGAACGCTCGATCATGAAGGTTAACTCAAAGGTATTGCAATTCAGCAACCTTAGTCTGCTGCCGCCACTCGTGATGAGGTCCAGTGCGAATCGTAACTCTCGGGCCAGAAACATTCCTGTTCCTGGTCGGTGATAGCCGTCTCAGCTTTCCTAAACCTTTTAACGCCTTTCTGTGCCTTAAACGCAGTGAGAACGGAGGTGCGATACATTCGATTTTTGTTTTGGTTTAAACAAGTTTTTCAATTCCCAAATGATGTTGAGTTCGACCTGTTACTGCACTTGCGCCTAGAGTTTACAATCTACGTGCCGCACGCTTTCTGTTTGAGGAAAACCATACATTCAGCTATGCAATGGATATGGACCACGTTGTGAGCTCCGTAAGGAGCATTAATTAACGGACATATGTCATCTAAATAGACGTTCCACGATCTTAAAAAATCTAAAACCAGAATCTTTTTTGAAACGGTGAGATGTTGATTTATAGTGTAAAAATGAAACAAATGTAATTGACTACAATACGAGCACAGAAATTGGTATTTTTTGCATGATTTTCACAAAATGTTTGAATTTATACAGACAGCGAAAATCAGTGGATAATGCCATACTACTCGGGTAATCATTATTTGGTGCGTGATTCTTGCAGGTGGCAAGAGGGGCGTGCATTTAAAAACCGGCATCCAGGCATGACTGAAATTGTGCTGCATGACAATCAATATTTCAATCTCGCCCTAACTAATCCTTTCTAATTAAGACCGATTTTACGAATTTCAGTTAATTTTGTCCGAGTCACATAACCTACTGTACATTGGTCAGTTGACAGTCACTACTAGATTGCTGATACCTTCCACTGAGAAACACTTTCGTTTTCTTATTCATGAATGTTTGCACATTGAAGACTGGCTGGAAAAAACCTGACATGGATATTTTTGGTGCCGCCATCACTGCCCCACTGCTAGACACTTTTCAAGTGAGAAAAACGAACTTCTTTTTTCGCTGGTTGTATGCCTATTTGCAGCACAGCTCCGTTGGCTGCCAGTAGGTTCTATCCAGGGCCATATAGTGCATGTTTCAACCAGACCGGATAGACGACCTTCACCCGCACGTGCCGTTTAATTTTCCTAACCGCAGTCAGCGATTCCTAGGCCAGTGGGACGATAGTAGTGCGTTGTTGCATTTCAAGTCCACTGAGCCTGTACATTTGGCTGCCGCCGCCTGTCGATCGCCGGAAAAGACCATTCTGACCCTTAATCCTAAGCCATAACAGTGTTCTCGTTTTCTATTCGGTCCGACCTGTTCTGTGATCATCACTCCTGCTCAACTTCCAAACTGTCCCACGTACACAGCTCGGCCTCAGATGGTAGTTTGACCTGAAAGGACCGAACAAGCTAGCCAACGTCCTCTCCGGACCCCTCAGCGTGTATAAAAAGCAGCACCTACTTTTGCTATGGCTGAAAAGTCGGTGTACACCTTACAGATGAATTTGCATGATATTGCCGATGTAGCGAAGAAGTTTAAAATCATTTTTTTGCGGGGAGGTTAATATCCGAATGGTTTTCCTGGGTGTCTACCTGAAACTGCTTTTTATTACTCAGATCGTCCAGTCACACAGGTGAAAAAATTTGGAAGGGAGGATCTGTAAAGGGGTGACCAACAACAGCAACAGCTGCGGACGCAGATTTTATCTTAGAACACATACTCTGGCATCAATTCAACAATTAAAAGACGAAAGATCTGTGGATGGGATGACTCCTTGTAGAGCCCCAGAATTGTCAATTTTTTGTGGTTGGTTCAGGAACTTACATGTCTCCGATAGCTTGTTCCCAGTCCCGTGTTCCTATGCGAGAAACATTAACTGCAATTCGAATATTTGATCTCGATCTTGTCCAACTTAAACAGCTTAGTTTCTGATGGCAGGATAGCCTGATGAATCCAAATAGATGGCTGATGGTGGCTGCAAGCGATCGGATTTCTCCTACGAAACCCTCAGCGCAAATTCTAATGCCAGTACACAGTAGGTGATGTGACTCAGGTAACACTGACTGAAGACCGTAAATATGACCTCGATCTTGTCCACTACGAAAGAAATGTTAATTAAAGTCAGAAAACGTTAGCAAAAATCAGGAAACATTAACTGAAATTCGCAAATATGATCACGATCTTGTACTGTAGGTTATGTGACTCGGGCAACATTTACTGAAATTCGTAAATTCGGTCTTGATTAGAAAGGATTAGTTTGGGCGAGATTGGAATATTGATTGTCATGCAGCACAATTTCAGTACATTTCAGTCAAGCCTGGATGCCGGTTTTTGAGTGCAATCCCTCCTTGTCACCTACAAGAATCACGCACCAAATAATGGCTACCTAAGTAGTATGACATTTTCCATTGATTCTCGCCGTCTGTAGGAATTCAAACATTTTGTGGAAATCATGCACAAAATACCAATTTCTGTACTCGTATTGTAGTCAAGAAAATAAGATCCCACGTTCATCCATTACGAAACACCTACTTGATACTGGTCACACCGTCGACCCCAAAACTTCCTTCCGAGTACTTGTTCGGGCACGAACAACTCGGACATTGCGTTACCTGGAGGCAGCCTATATACGACGAGTGAAACCAGAACTTTGTAAACAATTGGAGCACGTTGTTAACCTAACATTACCATGGTAGCCTCTGGCTCCATGATTCCCCCTCTCTCCTCATTTTTTGCTCTTTAACGTTTCCTTCTTTTTCACTTTCTTCCCCTACGGCGTTTGTGTTATTAACTTTATCGATTAGCCAACTTTGCCCAAAACCCTAACCTTGCTGTTTCTGCATCGATTTTCTGCATGAATTCAAATCTGTTGTATTGTTCTCACTCGTTATCCCTCTTATGAAGCGACAGGAAGCAGCTGAAGAGCAGTCGCGAAATTTTTTGGTGCCAATAAATCCTGCTGTTCTTGCCTACTTCAGCAATTACGTATGTTTCATTTTTACACTATAAATCAGCATCTCTCCATTTCAAAAAAAGTTTCTGATTATTACATTTTTTAAGATCGTGTAACGTCTATTTAGATGACATATGTCCGTTAATTAATGCTCCTTGCGGAGTGCATAGCGTGGTCCATATCCATAGCATAGCTGAATGCATGCACTCAAAAGCCGACATCCAGACGACTCCGAAAATAACTGGGGGATGATACTGCATGATAACCAATCTTACAACCCAACCTAATTAATTCTTCCTAATCGAAAACGCTTTTCGGAATTTCGGCCAACATTTCATGAGGTTGCTCATTCCCTGTACACCAGTAAGTCAAAGCCTTAGAGTATGCTTTCAACTCCTTGACAGACATTCGAAGTTCAGACATCCATACCTCGTTGGTTGTTGTAAGAAACGATTGAAAAGTATATATGAAGCATGCTACCTTTAAAAGTACGTCAACACGTATTGCGTGTGCCTATCTCAGCTTTCCTCTTCACTTTGCCTCATGTAATTTTTGACGGAAATTACACTACTTCACATCCTTTATAGGCACTATCGCCATTGTCAGCCTTCTCGTCGGTGGTTCCCTCGATCGGACCATTGCTTCCTTACACACGCACAAAAGTAAGTAATGCTTGCTTTCTTTGAAAACTAAAATAACCTTGGTTGAAGAACATGTGAAATTAATTGGCTGAAAAAGTTTGTGGGATCCCTTAACAACACTTGTGGCCTTGGCGACTGCTTTTGTTGTCGCTATGGTTTGGCAGAAAGTGCCTTCTCCTGATGTTATTAACCTCTGCAGACCCGATCATATCACGCGGATCATAACCCAACGACTGTCCAATAAATCAGCCAAACCGTTGCTCGCCGTAGTACAGTTCTGGAGAGCACCTTGCTTTGAGGGTAGATTACCAACTTATCTGGATTTGAAGGTAGGCATCTTTAGCCACCTCATCCGGTACCTCAGTTTTGCGGTTATAGGCGCATGTCAGGCGGTGAGTGAGGTTGGTTGCCAAGAAATGAGGCAAAATGGTCCTCGTGGGAGTATTTCGGTCTTACTAGAAGACTGAGAATCAGCCTGTAGTGGCTCCTTCTTAATATTGACCTTTGTGTCGCTTTCACGCTTGTGAACTCTGGGTTGTCCTCAGTTTAACCCGGAAATTGTAGTAGTATTAATCCGGCCCTGACATCTGGATAAGGTGGGTGAAGGAGAAGAGAGTACGCAAGACGCCGCACAAGTCCACTATCACTATAAACTGATTTACTGACGCTGCGCCCATTTCGGGGTCGTTTGTGATGGTTAAACTATGGATTGTGACCTTTTGATGGGACGTTGGTCAGTGTCCAACCGGTCCCGGTGGCGTTACCGTTGCATGGTCCTGAGCTACCTATCTCTCAGGCCTGACAACCTGCTTGTTTCATAGCTAGCTGTCACCGAAAGCAGTCACACTACGCCCCTCCGTATTTCGACGTATCGGGTGAATCGCAGCTAGTCTAACAAATAGGCTTCGTCTTCTCAGGATCCCTGCGGTCCTAGCATGGCGGCAGATGTAAATTCTGCAGCCAAAATAAACCGCCTTTGTGCTGCTATGGAATCCTCTTACACAAACTGTGTAATGATGGGGCCAGTAACCCTGTACAAGATATTAACGGGAATGCTTTAGCCGTACAAGCTATTCGTAGGAATGTAGTATCAGGGGGTTACCAAAAGCGCCTCTGAGTGAGTAGTGCCTGCGTTTTCCCCCAGACATGGACATCAGTTCAGTTGTAGCCAGCAATTGTCTGAAGACAAAACAACTGTATCCAGGCCTTTATGCATTGCCTATACTAAGTCTAAACGATGTCGGATAATGGAAATTCTTACGCCACATTGGTTGCTTCTACGCAATCTTTGAACGAAATTTTGACCAGATGAGTACGATTCTATATCATTGAATGTACACCGAACTGTATCCGTCTAGAATCATTTCTGTCTTAATTCCACGCAATATGGAATATGGTCGGACACGAGAATATACAGTAGATGGGCTAAGTCATGAAATGTCAACCGAAATTACGAAATGCATTTTCGTTTCGAGAAGATTAATTAAATAGAGTTGCGAAACTAATAATCATGCAGCGTTGTTCTATAATAATTCAGTTACCTCAGGATGCTGGCCTTCGAATAAGCGTTTTTCCGACCGTAGGCAAAAACTATGCTCCGTAAAAATGGCTACTGATATAGCATGCATTTTCCTCATTGATTTTCGATGCTCTTAACAATCAGATTATCTCTCATGGAAAACATGCATAAAAGTATTCAATCTTTTACTCATTCGGTAGGAGATTACGTCTTCTTATAATTTTTTACTCAAAGGAAAAGTACAATTAGGTTTTAAAAGAGTTTATAATAGTGAGATTTTCCAATACAGTGAAGGGGCCATTCATAAAACGTAATATCTCCGCATTTACCGATGTGGCTTGTAAAGTTAACGCAATGGCTCAAATACACTGCCAAATTTTATGAACCCCATATGGTCTCCTCATAATACCCTGGAGAAATGTAAGGTTTTCCGTACGCGGAACATATACGGCTTGTAGTTTTGAAACCCAGAATTCAAGTGTAGCAACAGGTCGGGGTTCAAAATTATTCGGGAAGTGGAAAGGTTTTTGAAAACCGGATTATACCCTTCCTTTGAGTATAAATTTGGAAGAAGACGTCATTTTCTACCAAATGAGCAAAAGAATGCATATCTTTATAATGTTTTCCATGAGAGATAATTAAAAATTTTAAGGGCATCGAAAAGCAATGAGAAAAATGTATGCTACTTAAGTAGTCATTTTTTACAGATTGTGGTTTTTGCATGCAGCCAGAAAGAAGTTCGTTCGAAAGCCAGTATCCTGAGGTAACTGAATTATAGAATAACGCTGCACGATGATTAGTTTTACAACCCCTTTTCCTGAATCTTTCCCAGAGGAGAACGCATTTCGTAATTTCGGTTGGCATTTCATGAGTTAGCCCACCTACTGTATACCTATCCCTACTGCAGGTGGCCTCCTACTGATTTCTAGGCCGATACCGATTTCCGTCTCATAGCCTCGATCTTAACAGTAACCTTAACTCCAACCTTAATCCCGACACTAATCCCCATGACCCTAACCTCGTCCCCCTGAAATTTAGGGCATAGTCACCTATAGTACGAGAGGGGGTCCCTATTCGCATGCCTCAGCTGAACTATATGTGGTGTTCGCATGCGACTTTTCTGACGCCCAGGCAGCAGTGGCCTTCTTTTATGATACTGTCCGAGAGATGGGGTTGAAGATTCAGCAAAATGCTGGTTCAACATTTCAGATTCAAAGACAGACGTCGCCCCTACCGCGCTCTCTCCAAGAATGACGAAGTTGCGGTTGTAACGCGATGCTAGTGCCGTCTCTAAGACCGAAACTCCAGGAGTGGTGAATTGATGCTGCGTTGGGTCGTTTCATATCACATGCACCCTTTTTGCCTCGTACATACTGAACAGGGTCCAAAATATCGAGTGCGTGATCTGATTCCTGCGTTTTCGGTGGGACATGCCAACCGACTTCACTAGTTTTGCCTGTATCTCTGTCTGGCGTCTTGCGTCGTCGGACTAAGCAGTATCCCTAGTCGACGAAAAGTTCTTCCAGGACGTACGGACTTGTGTAGTAGTACTGGCGCGTGCGGTGATTGCTGTCCTCACGGGCAGAACCGCCGTGAACCTTTTCTTCCCGATTACGCTAACCGTTTTTGTCAGTTGAGTGTTCTTGACATTCATGCATAATTGCGGTTTCCGCCTGAGACAGTTCAGATGTCCTATTGACCTGGATCCTGTGGAGTTAGACTCGCTTAATCTGTTAGGTCAGAACCTGAGCCGCATGGCCAAGAATTCGCAGAAGTTAAGTTGGTAAGCATGTGTTTTCGATAATTCTGCGTCAGACCAATACAGTTACATGGAGGAATGGAGATATACAAAATTAGCAGTGTTTATGGGTGTCTTATGGGCTATTAAGCCATTAAGTCTCATCTTCCCCACGCCGCTCGCATGACGAGGTTGGCCGATTTTGGTCTTCAGGGCTAGGTGGGGGTGGGAAAGAGTATTTGAGTGATGTTCTTGGATTGAGTACACGGAGTACTCATCATTGAAATTAGGGATTTGAGGTGGCATGTCGTCTTCACTTCGGGTTTGCGTTAGCCGCGGAAGACAGAGCCCCTCTGTCAACGTCTTCTGACAACATAGCACTGGGTTGGCTTGCCGTATAGCCACTGCCTCGGCCGTTGCTAGCGCCCGTTGGCGTAGGCCTTCAGAGGAGCTTGTTGGTGTCCGGTAGAAAATCTGCAATGCTTCCTTGGCATCGACTCGGTGATTCGTATCGACTAAATGTGCGAGAATGGAACCCGAAATCGATCGGGTCTTACCCCTGTCTAGACAGGCGGGCATATGTTCACGCATCCTCCTTACCAGGCATCTCGTTGTACGGCCGAGTATCCCGCTCCGCAGGAGCAAATGAATGAGTAGATGCACGTTGATGTGACCTCCAACGGTAGTCGGTCTTTACCTCCCAAACGTAGGAGGGGACAGTTTGTGAAGCATACGAGTAAATTCGCCGCGGGGAATGCCCTCGTGATAGCTGTAAGTAAGAGTCCTCTGACTGTGCTGGATAAAAAAATAATTGGATATTGAGGGGCCGGGAGGCTGGTACTGCCGTTACTGTCTTCCTCGCAGGCCTTCAGAACCTCCAAATCTCATTAAAACCTGACAGCACGGAGAGAGGGTAATCTGCAGATATGGTTACAACGGCAGTTCAAGCGTCGATTCCGACTATGTCCACCGTGTGTTCCACATCAGGTTGAAGGCAGGGACGGGGACTTACACTGCACCTACCGCACTCTCTCTTCCTCCTCCATTTGGACTCGGCATGAAGACAGAGTCGAGAATACCGGAGGTGGAGGAGGCCGCAGGTGATTGGCCTGCGGTCTAAAGTTGGGACACGAGAATATGCACTCCCCCGGAACTTGGCTTGAGGTCACCTGTGACACGGGGAGTTGTCTATATTCCTGCGCTCGACCCCGCATTTCTCCCAACAATTTATTTCATCACTTCCTGGTTCTTCTTTTCCGGGCATTTTGCTGGAGAATTTGCTGAGGTCGCTGGACACTGCTTCTGTTTCTTGTTTTACTGATCCATCCCCTGCGCCGGGTTTCGAGATGATAATATCGCCAACCTCTCGTTGGTCATTTAAAACTGTTCTCCGTCGACAGTGGGCGTCTAAGTAGCTGGATGTCCTGTGCCGATGGGCGATGTCAGCGAATTTCGCTCTTAACCGCCCCCCCCCCTACTTTTCTCTACTATGTGGGTTCAGTATTACAAATGGCTATGTAGTACCACAAATTGGGTTTCTATACTCGTAATTTGGGTCTCAGGGAGAGAGCTTCAGCCCGTTACTTATTGAACGTCAGATGCGAGGTGTTGGTAATGTGTTCGTGTGACCTTAACGGAGGCTACTCGCATGTCGGTTGCTTGTCTAACACCTATGTCAGATCGGCATGAAATCACTGTTTTGCATGTATGAAATGTACTTTGTCAGCGCCAGATAAAGAATCGGTCTAACTGGATCCAGCACATGCTTTGATTGACACCGCATTTGTTGGCGTGAGTTATCACATTGCTTCATTTGCGACAAGACCAAGCCGTCTGATCGGGGTATCAACCGTAGACTATCTCTCCAGGGAGTCTTATTTAGCTGGTGTCAGCCAAGTTCTATTATGTTTGCAAGACTGAAGGGATCCACGCCGTGTCTATTCTCTCATGACCCTGCGTCTCGATTAAACGAACTGATTTAGTGACTTCATCACATTGCATCTTGATCACGTGACTCACTGCCATTGGCCCGTCTTGAACACAAACCCTCTCCCCTCCTCTCACACCAAATCCATGCAACATGACCCTCCACAGTTCAGTGCTGGGTAGCCTTATTCACAGCAACCACGACCCTTTCAGCTACAATTTCCTCCACTCAGCTAGCCTCCCCCTCGCGCCATGCTCATCCACTGATGTGATTGTTCCAGCCTGTTTTCTTATTGAACCGCTGGCTGTATCATTATGTAATGGCGGTCATCAATTGAACAGAAGGTAGCGAAATTCATGCTGTCGCAGAATTCAGCATATCCAACAACTTCACTTTGTTCATTTAAACTTACCTTCGAAATCATCCATAAAAGAGGTCGGCGAAGACGTTTTCTGCCGAATCGAACAGTGGCATATTCAGTACTTGTTTGTCGCTTGAACTTGAACTGAGCCAGTAAAAAGTGAAGGTCAGTTATACCATCACATACGAGGTTACAGAGGACCCTCACTAACCTTCCAGGACAATTTTGTGGCGACTAATATGATCGCTGCACCTTGACTACCGCAAGCAACGATCATTTTCCACAAGGCCGGGTACCGTTAGGGAGGCGAACCAAAAACTAGCACGTCTAAAGCGCAAACGAGGCGCATCGACTGTCCGCCAACGGCGCGTGCCGACTAGCCAGAGCCGGCCGCGTACGTGAGCGAATGTCATCACCAACAGCGGACTACCAGTTGACAGCCACCTTCTGGGGATTGCGTAGTTTATGCCAACGTCAGTCTGAGATAGAACTAGGACCTGAAAACCAACTGTCGTGTCATTTCCAAACGCGTGGTTGATTTGTTTTGACAGCCGATGCCGTGATCTTTACGCAAGTCGGATGCCTTTCTGGATTTGGTTCACGTAGCTACGGTTGCTGTCGCCATGTGATCTTGCCGTTGCGATCCTCAGTCCCCGGTAGTGAGATTCTGACCCAAGTGTTGTTGAAGTCGGAGACTTTGTGCGCGTACACGCTCGAGGGACCGTAATCTGCACAGGCGGTTGCCTTGCAAAACTTGGTGAAGGATCTCTGGGTAATTCCTGATGACTTCAAGTTTCGCCTACCTCAGATTGTTGCTAGGTGGGCCATAATGACCAGGAGCATTGAGTGTGTTCGGTTCCACAATCGGTAGAACTGATTTATGTGGCCCCCTAAAGAGGACATGCAAACAGGAACCGCCTGCAATACGGGTGACTCATGGGCCAAATTCCAATGAAAGTAGGATTAGATTTAAGATTAGGCTAAGGGTTAGGATTGAGGCTAGGTTTAAGGTTAACGATAGGACAAGTCAGAATCAAGTTTAGGGTGAAGGTAAGAGCTAGCGTTAACTGTGGAGTTAAGGTTTAAGGTAGGGTCAGGGTTCAGATTGGGACAATGATTTAGTTTAATGTTAGGGTTATTGTTGGGGCTAGGATACAGGAATATTTCGCCCTTTCCCGAATTATGTGCAGGCCCACCTTTATCTCCTGGGCGGGGCGCTCCTATTCCCATGTCCTATTTAGGAGGCCATAAAAGTCAGTCGCACCCTATAATTGTATTGGACTAATAAGAATCTGTTTTTTTAAAAAAATATGTTTGCTGGTTAGCCTTTTGAAATACGCCTTCATCAAGAAAAGCGTGTAGGTGGAATTTGAACATAGGAGCATAATTCTCCGATATTACAAAGTCCCGTGACAACTTACATATTTGGTCTCCAGCGGCTTGAGCTTATTCACAAAACAAGAGGGCGATTTCTTTGTGGATATAAAATCTGGAACAGATGCGCCGAAAATGCTAGTTGCAAAACTTAATCGTGTAGATGGTCTTGGGAGGGAGGAGGGGACCCCTTAGCACCGGTTGGATACCAGGGCAGCCCGAGTTAGGCAAGCAGTCTTGAATAGCCACAGTTTTCACCGTATTGACAAGAGACCGGCAATCATTTGTCCTCTCAGTGACTCGGTTGTCAAGTTTCTTTTGTGCATCCAGTCTATTTACAAACGCAACTGCATGTACAGTCGTAAAGAAAAATGTGAATGTGATTTGCCCTTGTATGTGTAAAGATACAAAGACCGTTGCCAGTTTAATGCACATGCGCCGTCCGTCGATGATTGGCCTACATGCCTTATAACTGTCGCTTGTTCTGTTGCTGCTACTACCTCTGACGACGGACTCCTGCACGAGTCTGAAAGCTCAGGACAATAAACGCAGTGTTCCGATGCTCGACTCTTGTTCTTCACTGATAGAAGCGAACAGGCGGGTTCCAGGTAGCAGTTCAGAAGACGAAGATGCGATCACTGGAACAAGAAATTTATTGGCCTGACGTTTCGGATTCTCACTCGAATCTATCATCAGAGACGGTCGCAGATAAAGGTGATTTCGAAATCACGGCAATTAACGGCTCGTACTCGGACTGACAAGCCACTATCGCATCAAATACGACCCCAGCGGTGATTGCGAGCGCTGCTACTTACAGCACGCATATGGCCCCACGGCAGCCACGTGCTATAAATACTGCACTCCCTGTGCCACCATCACTTTTATCTGCGACTGTCTCTGATGATGGATTCGAGTGAGAATCCGAAACGTCAGGCCTATAAATTTCTTGTTCCAGTGATCGCATCTTCGTCTTCTGATCTTCTTCACTTAACAACATCTGTCATCACTCATTTCTCTCGATGGGACTTATCCGGCTTTTTGTTCGGATTAGAGTTGATACGGATATTTAAGCTGAAATCTATCAGCTACCGCACACTAACCGCGCAACATTCACAAGTTGCCAGCAGTCAGTAGTATGCCAATACTGAATTATTTACCGCACTAGTGCCTGTGCTGTCAGATGACTTTACTGTCACAATAACCGTAGGTACAACAGCTTCTCAAGCCAGCCATCCACGACCCTGTATTTAGCGCCAACGGTTTTCTCGCCCCCGCGCATTTTGATTGGTTTGCCTCTTGGGTCAACGCGTGGGCGTAAAGTTCACGTACGTCCAGGGACGTGCTGATTGACTGGCGCACACGCTTGTGTAGCTGTCGAGGTAATTCGGCGGTGATGCTTATTCGCAGCTTGCAAACGTCGATCGATGAGTGCTGTGATCTAATTGTGCGTGATTCTCGATTAATATGAGCTGTGTGTTGGGTTGCGAGCCAGCCTAAAACTTTTCGTTTCTTACAACTTTTTTTCCCAAAAAACAACTCATAAAATGACCATCGCACCTCTGGCCCTGATGACAATTACATCTGCCCCCCATTTTGGAGAAAATATTACTCTTTTAACTACAAAATAAGGTAATTTCAGCTCGTTGAAACACGTTTTTGCGCGTTCGCATAGTGCCCCAGAAATTTAGCATGTTTTTTCGGCCACAGTGCTATAGAAAGACGCACAGAAACTAAAAGTATTAACAATTATTTGTAAGTAATGCTGCATTTTCTTATCCGAATGAACTAGCTTGATGACACTTCGTTACACGTACATTCTGTCGAACGTCTCTGAAATCTCTAATTTATAGTTTTTTTTCGAACGGCCATGCTCCCTCCTTTTTAAATACCATGTTCCAACTAGGCATACTTTCCTAAAACCGATAGAAGTGGTTGTTTCGCCGTTTCTTTCCATGGGCGTATAGCATTTGAAAGTGGGTAAAACTCTTGAGATAGTCTGCTTTTTCTAATTGCTAGAAACGAACTACTGAAAGGTACTATAGAAGTATGGAGCTTTCGCCGCCGGAAAATTAATTGATCACATAGCCGACATGCATATCTCCTGTTACCTGGGGATTCGGCGATTTTGAGAGGTCGTCAGTCCGGTCTCGCTCCAGGGCGAGGTGCGTTTCATGCTGCCATGATATGTTGCAATATAGATTCGTTTGATTTAATTAAAAAACGGCTTCATGATTAATCGGAAATCAGTATAAACGAAACAGATGTACTACCGGTATGATATCGTCCACGGGCGATGTGTGTTCCATAATACCTTAGGATACTGCAGTTTAAATTTGGTCCATAATTGTTAAGGACTACTCCCTAATCAACCGGAAACTGCAGAGGAGGTAAGTACTGCTTATATGTGGGCTGATTCAAGAGTGCGAACGGACTAACTCGAGTCATCCCTATTGGAAGGACCACCTGAAGGTTTCAGTCAGTGTATCAGGAATTCCGGCGCACAATCTGTCGTAGTTTGTCAGAGTCCCCCTTTGAAAAGTGCTCCTTCCAGCAGGTTTCTCCCACGACATTCACACTCATTTCGTTTTCCGCAGTAAACTTGTGAGACGCTGTAATCTGATCTAATGGCTTCAGAGTGATCACAGCGATCAGGTTGCCCAAGTTAATCCGAGTCGTAGTTGCTCGGCTTATTGAAATGTGATTCGTGAGACCTCTTCATATGTGCCTCTGCCTCTACATTGCTCGACGTTTAATGCACTGGCAGGACGTTTTATTTTCGCGGTGCAGGAGGTAAACCACCTCTTCGCGACCTCTTGCATGCCAGGACAGATTTCGATCGTTACGAAGAGCGTATAGAAGTGCGAGTTGTAATTTGAAAGATTTTATTTGAAGCACAGTGCGCTCCAAACCAAGAGACTAAGTACTACAGTCACTCTCATTTGACGGGCAGTTCTTCGAGGCAATCAGTTATAGGAACACAAATTCCCACCAAACACCGTCAGTAAATGCACCCTTTGTAGGTGCACAGCTGACTTTTCACAATACTGTTTAGCTACTACTTTTCTTCCCTTTGTCAGACCTCAACTACAGGCTGGGACCTCAGTCTAAAGCCAGCATGTTACAGTGTTCTCATTACCTTAAATTTATGTACCTTGTAGACATTGAAACCTGACTTGAAAGTTTTCGTTCCATTTAAAGACCAATTTCGATCAACGTCCCAACTTCTATTGTTTTTTTGCAATTGACGACTTTGTTTCAGATAAGGGCGATAGACGCGCAAGGGGTGCCGCACACCTTTCACAAGTAGCAGTCCCACCATTAATCACCGATGGTCGTAATTGCTGAGATAAATGCTTGATCAGTATACAACTCCAGACGAAGAACCCACTGCCAGGGCAAGGAACACATGGAGTCGTTTCTAACCTCTGGTGCAGTTGCGGATAAGGCAACTGTGGCGGAGGGACCGGGAGATTACTCCAGACGCTGGTGGCTGAACATGAATCAGCAGTGAGGAGGAATGATGCTTCACTCGATGCGAATAAGGCACATCTTCAAGCCCGCCGATGCCGGTGATTTCGCGAGAGGGCAAAACCACCTGAATTTTGAACTACTAGAGTCGGGGTACTGTGGTCCGCAGTCTATTAATCGGCGTAATGATCTCCCTCCTCCATATTAGGTACTAGGAATTTGCCTGGCCACGCGGCGGAGGACGCGCGGACGACCACCGTTTTCAGTGACAAGCTTAGTCAACCGAATTGTATTAGTTAACAACTGGAGTGTGGGCAACCAAGCCACCATCGCACCAGGCACGACCATCGGTGGTAAATTGGAGAGCAATTAATTATACATAGCGAGCTCAACTTCTCCGAAACTTCTCCCTACTGACTCGCAACTTTATATGCGTTTATTCACTCCCCCGAATACACCTATAGTATATGAGGTAGGTGGCACTTTAATCACGAGAAACGATTGCTGTTGCCACCCTGCACTGACCGATTGACACTTTACTTGGGCTTCGAATCTAAACAAACAAAAACGTGCACAAAATGCATTGTACCACGAGGAACCCCTCAACACGGACGAGAAGGAATACACCGATCGACCAGGCACTTTTAAGGGCCTGGGTCACTTATGATTACAGTAAGTGCTTTTCAGTAAGTTCTACAGCTGCATTTTGAGCCCTCCTCGTCGCCTTCTTTCAGACACCTCCGTCGCCGCCGTCAATGCCACGCAGAACTCGCTGACGATCGAGGATGAAACGGCTATTCGTATTGCCTTAGGAAGCGCCATAGGAATGGCTGTTGGCCTAATTCAGGTGTGTACACAAGTTTTTACTTATTTTGTTGTCGATGTCTCTTTTTCACTTCGTAAATCGCACCGATTGTGCAGGAGCTGGCCATAATCTGAAGTTGTGTTTTGCACTTTTGAACCCACTGAGGGAGTTTAGTCTAAGAATTGCATTCAGTCAGTTGTGTTGCATACACCAAGCCAACGCTTTGCACGTACTTACTGCTAACGCGGATGACTGTTATTTCATGCTTCGCACCATCTTCGACACCCCGAGGGTGCCCTGGTTTCTGTCACACGTCATGTGTTACTGACAACATTATAGTAACATGTTTATTTTTAACTTGAGAATTATATGAACCGTTTGTAAGGGGGCCTTCGAAGGCATTTCGGATTACACTTGAATACGCTGAACCCTACTGAACTCAGAGAATGTACCATGGGCTTGTGTAATCAGTTACGTATTAGTGGCTTTTTTCAAGGCAGCTTCCCCCCGCGGAACTTGCTTCTCTGACATCCAAACTTTCGGGATGTGATTTAGATATCGCTAGGCAGGGAAACTACAATATCCTTTTCCGACTTGTTTGCCGTCGCCAGTCGGTCAGTAAATATTGCAGCCCGGACATCCAAAACAAACGAAATAGATTATAACACCAACAAAGGCCAGATCGGTGAGCGCAGTCCTACTCGCTAGCTGGTTGGTGACAACGAAGGAGTTAGCCCTGTGCATTCCAGCCTCCCTCGCCCTTGTAGGCAAAACTTTTCCTCCGACTGTACAAGCAGAATATTTTCATCAATTATAAATTGTTAGATGTTCACGATGTCTACCTGAGAAGTAATCGTCAACAATAAAGGCGGATGCGTTTGTCTGGACTTGGCTGGACAGATACCTGTTGTCTGCGTTAGACGGGGACTTCATGCGCCACAAGCCGCTATACCGAATCTCATCTCTGGGCGACTGAATTCATAGTTGCCATTGATAAATGATGAGCGAGGGAGACCGATAGTAAGGTCTCCCGGCTCGGATCTGGCGCTTAGTCTTCTCACTAGGAGCAATCAAACGTTTTAGACCGTCATGATGCGCTAAAAAGTCGTCGTTTTAGAGACCCTGCTCAACTTGCAATGTGACCTTTGCAACAACGCTTTTCGATGACAGATCCGAGAGGCTTCGTAGGAATTTTGGCTGGTGAGTATGTTGGGATGAATGTGCCCCTCCAACGTCCATAAAGTTGTGGGTGGCCTGTAGTTCGGTGAGGAACGCTGATAAAGCCCGGTTAGGGGGAAAGGAAGGGGAGTCGAATGCCTCGTACTTTATTGCATTCGTGCTATGTCCAGTCTAACTGATTTAATTGTTTTGAAGTTTCGAAAACTCCCACGATGATATTCAGAAGACCGGTTGGCATTCATACGTTTGCTTTTGATGAATTCTTGCAAAGCCAGTACATATATATCTAGTTACGCTAAGCTACTGGGCCAGCATATGTTAGCAACGATGGAGGCGGCCACCATCAGGTTATTAAAATCGATCTTGTTCTCCCAGAAAAACCACATTCAGGCTCCGCACCTACCGTAGTTAAAAGTCGACTAAGCATGCAACTCTCCGCGCGCCCTTCCGCTCTCACCCCGTCCCTGGCATTAACTGTTATTACTCCTCTCCCCCATATTCCCACACCCCGCCCGTGTTTTAAGAGGGCTGTGAATCTACTTCTCTAATCACCGACATAATTTTACACCTGCCCCGTGCCCATATAAATGTACTAGCCTGATGAGGATTTACCGAAAGTAAACGTATGCTCGCCAACTGGCCTTCTGATCCACTTGTGAAAAATTCGACACTCTTGGCGGCATTCGAACTCGCGACAGTAAGAGTACGGTTTTAATACAGCCTGTGCTCTTATCTCATGGCCTGCTGAGACCCGAGCGAGATCCTCAAGATTTTTACATTTGGGTTGAGTCAATCGCCTATCTTATTCCAACGCATAGTGATGGGGATGGTGGTGGAGGCGGCGGCGGCGACGGCGACGACGACGGTGGTAATGATGGTGGCGGCGACGAAGGTGGTAGTGGTGGTGGTTGGAGATGGGTTCAACTCGTAAGCGATTGCCTTAGCTCCCAATGACAGGTTCTCCACGAAGTGTGTCGTGCATGTCGCCGACTCCAGTACGCTGGGTTGTTTTAGATTCCTACCCAGATCATCAGCCTCTTCTTGGTAGGCAGCCCCTTTACGCGTTCCCTGGGAACGTTTCATTTTACAGCATGCTAGAAAGGTGGGGAGCATTCTTCATGTACGTGCTTGACTGTTCCTGCTCAAATTCAGGAATCATGTCATGAAGTGCATGCATGGAACTTTGTGGCATCTCCAGCCATCTTGATCAAGCTTTGTCAAGGATATATGCATTGGGCCGACCCACCGACGTTTCCCGGGAGCGTGGAGAGGGGGCGCAGTGGGGATAATCCTGTGGTGCCCGATGGATGGACTGTCGCTTACTTACAAAATCACTTTCTTGCAAAACCTTCTGTGTCCTATTGCCACGCTCCTGAGCCCTCTCTCCTGCATGTTAATCATCTGTTTCAGCTTTCTTTTAGCATTCTGCGGCTTGGTTTTGTCACACGCTTTCTCTCCGACCCAATGATCTCGGGCTTCACGGTGGGATCCGCCGTGCACGTTGTAGTTTCTCAGCTCAAGACAGTTTTCGGCCTCAGCATAGCCAGGCAGTCGGGCATATTCCACGTGCCTCTCGTAAGTCATGCATTATGTGGCTGGTTTGCTCTCCAAACGATTTTTTTACAAACCACCATATTCCTATCCTTGCTCGACAGCCATATTGTGTTTTAAAGAAGATGAACACACGATCTCTAGGACAGTAGGTGTATTAGTCTGAGCTTCCGGTCTCGCACAGGAGGCCACCGTCAGAGACTGTGAGAATGCGGCGTCAAATGAGCGGTTTTTGTAGTCAAGCCATGCAGAGGGGGGGGAGAGATATGAGTGCAGAGGGTGGTATTCGCGATAAGTTGAGTCCCACGCCGTCTCACGGTGGCGTGACTGCGTGCACCCCTGGCTGGAAATCGGGTCTCGCCTCTTGACCGCGGGAACGGAGCGCGTGATAGCAGGGGGGTATGTCAACGTGCCTGTTGATGGAGTTGGTGTCAGACACCCAGGCCTCTAACAGTTCTCGTCCTGTCTTATTGTTGGCCCGCGCTACTATCCGCGTGCTCGCGAAGTTAAATTCGTGGGCTTCCTCCAGGGTGTGAGTGGCGACCTGAGACAACGGGTCGCCTCTCCGGACCGCCCGTTTGTGCTCCGTTATTCGTGAGCTAAGTCGTCGTCCGGTCTGTCCTGTGTAGTGGCGAGGGCTGTCCCCACATGGGATCTGATAGACGACACCCGATTGTTCTCCCACGTCTAGGCGATCCTTCATTCGCATGATTTTGTTGCGCATGGTCGCTGTCGGACGGTGAGCGATACCCACGCCGAGCTCTCCACCGACACGTTCTTTATATATGGTAGAAGGTGCCAGAGTGTTGGCAGCTCTCCTCCGTTTGTTTGCCGTGGGCGCGTGCGGAGGCAGCGGCTGACGAAGCTGTTCGGGTATCCATTCCTTGCCAGTTGGTCCCGCAGATACCGAAGTTCTCGTACTCGTCCCTCTGGTTCCCTTTGGAAGAGTGTCCTAACACAGCTGCGTTTATGCGCCATTGAGTGGTTACTGTGGTAGTTGAGAATCTGAGTCGTGTTAGTCGCCTTTCTGTACACCGTGGTGTTGAGTTCGCCGTTTGGTGTGCGTGTGACGAGAACGTCAAGGAAAGGCAGCTGTTCGGCATGCTCTTCTTCCCGTGTGAACTGAATGTCCGGGAAGATGCCGTTGAGCAGATCTTGAAAGTCGGCCAGTCTGCTCCTTTCAATTATAACGAACGTGTCGTCCACGTACCGACGCCAAAATGCAGGTTCATAGTGGTCGAAGGCGACATTTTCAGTTCCTGCAGGACTAGTTCTGCAACCAGGCTGGATATTGGCGAACCCATCGGCGTTCCTTTGATCTGCTCGTATGTTCTGCCATTGAAGGTGAAGAAGGTTTGTTGGCATAAAGCAAACAGTTGCAGTAAGTGGTCGATTTTCAGGGGTCTGTTCGTTTCCTCGTAATTCTCTTCGAGTCGTTTGCGAAGAACGTCGCGTGCCAGGTCCGGTGGGATGGACGTGAATAATGAAGCCACGCCAAAGGACACCATAATCTGATTCGGTCGGACAACGTTTCCTCGGATGTCGACCAGGAATTGGGAGGCAGAATTGATGGAGGTCCCATGTTTATTTGCTTCTCCTGAGTATTGTTTATTGTTTGAGTCAAAACGAAAGACCTTTGGAGAACTAATCTTGCTGCTAGTGGCGATTTCACCTAAATAACAACTGTGTTATACTGTCAAACGATCCCTCCAACACCTTTATTTAACCCCAATAATAAGAAATTTCCAAAAGATTTGGCGGAAACACAACTAAGGGCTTTTAGTTAATTGGTACCGTGTCACTCACTGACCGAAGTAAGTATACAAATAGGCATGGCTCGGAGGGGGATACCGACAAAGACAAAGGAGACCGGAATGACCATTTCTGACTTATTAGCCGTCGTCGGCCAGTCGTACCCAACCCCGAAGTGTGGAACACCTGGGCTTGATCCCGCAACCGGCTGGTTAGAAATCCAGTGCCTCTAACCACTGAACCACGGACTCGCTGCCATGTCGATTGTGCTTATCGAAAGCCTTTCCCACAGTAGGGAATATTTCCGATCGCAACTGACAGGACGACGAGTGTCCGTTAGACTTCAAATTTGTAATGACCAACGCCTACCACTCCTAGTCCCTGATCATTCAAGTTTGGGTCTGCGGCACGACCGTCTGATGACAGTCAGTAGGCCGGAAATCGCCATCTCAGTCTTCCGCGTCTTACTCGGTAATCCTCCTACACAACTATTTGTCGCCATGCAACTGCCATTCAAGGGCCTCAATGTGCAACGGAGCAACCACATTCCATAACCTGGTCGGCGAACACGCTCACAACGATGGACATGGCATATTCCCCCTTTGAGAAAACCTGTCGTTTGAGATCGGTCGGTAAAAAAGTTGGTCGTACACGTGTTTCGAAGAATCGACCGATGCATCTGATCAACACCAGGGGGTCCCTACCCTGTCCTCCAATTAGGTCAGACCGGTGAATACAGCTCACAGTGACTTAATCACCTCGTGTGCTGTGGTGCTGGTCCTAAAATTATAAATCCTGGACCAGTGTGACTGGCATCACACATGCGTGTTTTGTGTCATTGGTCACTATCATTTCGGGTTAGTTTAGGATTGGGCTCAGATGTTAATTCTCCAAGACAGTTGGCTAGCTACCTTAATAGTAGAATAAGGCCTCTGATCTTGTCTATTGACAACAGTCGCATACAGTACGTGACCTATCTCATGAAATCTGATAACGGAAACTGGACGAGAATTTCTGGACGTCTTTAACTTTGCGCATTTTGTTCGCTCGTCCACATCCTTCAATGAAATGTCCTTTTCTTGTAATTATATCAGGTAACATATCAGTAAATTTTAGCGAAAACGGACGTTGAAATATATTCGTGCAATTTCCTATGCTAATGCATGTCCTAGACTCCAGGTACGCATCTGACCGAGTTTTCATTGAAACGATAGTAATTTACCCGCGAGTGTTTTAATAAACAGATTAAGCCGAACTTCAAAATTTATGTCCGATGTTAACCGTGGTAATCAACTTGCTGACGCAAAGGCTATTTCAAGAAAACTGGAGGTTTTATCAATTCCTAAATGTTAAATTAGCCGAACTATGCAAGTTGGTGCCTTAAAGTGCAGTAATAACGCAGATAGGGATACCGTCGTTTAAATGGGCTGAAATTGTTTTGCCGTCTGGAAATTTCTACCTGATGTTACATAAATGACTACCACCGAATGGCCATTTCTGGTTTTGAACATAGGAAACACTACTTGTAGTGTAGTTTAGTTTCTGTGCATACCTCATTCAGAAATAGAACGAGCAAAACATTAATAGTTTTATCAAAGTATCGGTATTTACATGGGCGCTCTGCCGTGCATTCATAATCAAAGAACGGCCTCTAGAAGCGAGCATCGATTAAATCAAGCAAGATCTAGTTTGTCTTGTTGAACCCCATCTCTTTTAACTCAAAAGAGTCGAGGATAAGAGGAAACACTGGAAAACTGTTTCGGAATCTACACTCAGAATGTAGGCAGTCGACAAACCGCCACTTATGAAATCACACTAATTACTTAACGATATTCAAATGTATGCTTCCCTGAAACCCTATTATTAGACGTTATTTTATTTCTACTCTCATATTCACTACGTTTTTGGTATGGGGATACATTCTATGCATCTAAAAACGAGGTTTATTAAATTAGAACCAATTCTGACGTTTTCGGGATATTGCGCTTTTCTAAAAAAAAAATCGGCATTTTTAATCAACGCAACACTGCCTCTTGATATTTCTTTTATGTTTTTAGTTCTTTTTAAAATATACTTGATTAACATAGGCATTGGGCTCATGGAATGGTGTCGGTTTGCGAGTGATTGGCAATCATTCGTAAACTTTGACGCATTTTATGAGTTAGGTCACTAACTGTACCTAGCTTGTATTTTGGGAATCGTAAGCCGGTCGGACTGGGAAATGCCCTTTCTCCGAGTAGAAAATTTTAAGAAGACGTACTTTGCTCTTAAACGAATATAAGCAATAATATTGTTGAAAATGCTCTCGATAAGATATTTCTGCTGATTTATAAGGTCGCCGAAAATCAGTGTAGAATGCACGCTACTTAAGTAGTAATTTTTAGCGAGTTTGGTTTTTCTCGGACAGTCAGAAAGGCCTAACAACCCCCCTCCCACCTAAGTAATCTTTTCTAACCAAGACCATATTACAAAATTTCAGTTTATGATTCATGGAATACGTCAACTAATGAGCGTAAATTTCGGCACATTTCATGAGTTAGGTCACTAACTGTACGTGAGCAGTTTCACTTTCTGTCCCTCACATACGTCTAGATTGAGGTCATTTAGGCAGAACAGTTGGCCCCTCCTAGGGTTAGCATATAAAAGCGCACAATGCTTGTTCTAGGTTCTGCCCAACTGCCTGCGTCGATTCTGTCTGCAGTTCACGTTCAGACCTCTCCTCAGCCGTCTGCTGTTTTCACCTCAAAGGAGCCCAGACACACACGATGTCATCGGGGTCATTCGCAAGTCTTCCTGATGCGTAAAGCGACCTCTTTCTTCCTCTCTCTCTCTCTCTCTCTCTCTCTCTCTCTCCCTCTCTATCTCTCTCTCTCTCACACACACACACATTGACTTCTTTATGTGTAGGGCGGCTTTTGTGCTGTAGCAGCTACTGTTGTCGCCACCATCGGTAGATGAGAGGAAAGGCACTCGCGCACAGCTTTTTGGGAAGAAAGCACTTTGGCGTAGCGAAGGATGGTCTCCCGGGGATTTCCACCTTCGCTCAGTTGGTTATTGAACCAAGTGCTCTACCATCTGAGCCATGGAACCGCGCGCCGTGGGTTGTGGACATTCAACGTCCTGTTAGAGTTGTGTTCTCCCGGGGGATGGGATACACCGTTTCTGCCGTCCAAATTTTGTCTAGCATAGAAATGGCGAATATTGCCCTCGGGTGTTTCCAGTTCGAGTTCTGCCATTGGCTACTTTCTTTGAGGAAATTACTGACAACTACTTGGGGTCGACTTCTTGCCTCCTTACCATGCTCTAGATCCTCAAATTGTCTCCAAGTGCGTAGCGCCAGTCCACTGGGCTGGCGTAGTTATCGGTCTGAGCGCGGCAGCAATCATACGGCGTACCAAAAGGTCTTAAATGGATTAAAGTCCGCTCAGCAGGATTTGCTGTTCGAGAAGTACTGCTGAAAAAGATGAGAGAGAGAGAGAGAGAGAGAGAGAGAGAGAGAGAGAGAGAGAGAGAGAGAGAGAGAGAGAGAGAGAGATTTTACCCACTCGCTGGACTAGGATAATCAAGAGAGCGCAAGCAGGGTTCGACGCACATGCAAGGAAGCGCGTGTGAACCGATGTCTGGTGTAGCCGAAGGCAGCGTGTACACACTCCCCGCGGCACAGCCACTCGTTGGATAATGAGAGTGCAATCACAACTGGAGGGCCACAGAGGAAACCGCGTGCCAATTCGCAGTACATGACCACTATAGTGGAACCGACAGAGTCTCAGTCCGTCCGAACAGCACCACTAGCAAACCTACTTAGTCAATTACTGGATTATGATAATTAAGTGGGTGCAAGCAGGGCTTGAAGCACATGCAGGGAAGCGCGTTGAACTGATACCTGATGTAAATTCGGTTGGTGTATAATCACTCCTCTCCTCCGTGGCGTAGTTTATCGCTGGATTAAAATGATATAAAAGGTGCAAACACGTTACATTTGTAAAGTCAGCGTACCCGAATCCACTTAAATTGTTTTAGTAGGCTAACCTTACTGTATCAATCAGGTGGGACTGCACGACCAAATCTCGCCGACTAAACTCCTCGCGAACTTGGTTCATCATCACTTCGGGAACTGCCGGTCATCCAGATCATTTTCTCCCGGCACAATCAGTCTTCCTTTTGAAAGTCCTTGTGTCATGTTCAAATCTACTTCCCTGTTGGGGCTTGTTCGTAAAATCTGAAACAAAGGCATGCTATGCATTCAAATTCGACGAGTCTGGGCGTACTTCAAAAACAAAATGGCTTATCCGTTGCAGTAAACGGAATAGCTAATCCCGAAAAGGTAAAACCCGCAAAAGATTGGTTTCATTGGAAACATTCTGAACTCTGGACACACCGTTCGAATTTGAGACAGTGTGAACGAAAATTTTTCACGTTATTAGGTGATGAGATGATGTCAAATTTTTAGGGATAGCCTTTACACGCAGAAAAACATGCAGAAGAAGAATACCGGAAAAGAAAAGGTAGGTCAAGATAGTAATTTATAGCTTATTAACCGTCGTATTGGACTGGCTACTGTCTACCCCCTGCTTGAAATATTTCTTGGACCACATATAATATGGGTGGTTGGGGACCGCACAAAGTCCCACTGTTATAACAATTGAAATTCTTACAAAGTAAATATCCTCTTCTGATATCCTGATGACACTCGACTTCCATTTTTGTCTCGTTTTTTCTCAGTAAAGAAAATCGAAGTGGGAGTAGACGAATTTAATTAAACGTCCAATCGCGTCTTTTGTTACAGAACGGGAGAGCTGGCGCTTTGTTAATGCAGGCATTGCCGATAGAAGCGAGCAGGCGAGTTCGGATGAAGACTCAATACACATACCTTCGTCGTCGTCTAACAGAATCAGGTGCGACATTCAAAGAACGTCTCAACGCCAATTGGTCAATTGCTGGATTAAGACAATTGTGTGGGCGCAAGCAGGGTTTGAAGCACGTGCAGGGAAGCACATATGAACTGATACCCGAGGTTGACGTATAAGCATTCCCACCCTCGAGGCACAGACACTCGCCGGATTAAAGTAGCAAGGAGGGCGCAAACACGTTATATGTATAAAGCCAGCGTAATCGCACCTACCGAAATTGTTTTAGTAAGGAAACCATATGACATCAATCAAGTGGGGTTGCAGGACCAAACCTGGCCTAAATTTCCATTGCCTCTGTTCTCAGCTGGAGGCGTTATCTTCGTGGATTTGGGGAGCCGCCGGCCATCCAGTAGGCGTGGTTGCCGTTCATTCGGTGGCCACTGTCAATCATATGTGAGACACTGGAGATCCAAGCAGTTGCCCAGTTCGATTGATTTTTTCTGATTATCTTGCCGAATCATTCGGAAGTAGGCGTATGCTGAGCCCTTCGGTGAAATCTGCTGAATAGTGCTGCTCTGAAGATGCAGGCTTTCTTTGCAAATGGATTTTTTCGGAGAAAACGAGTTTTTTACCATGTCTTTTATTCATTTTTAGGAATTCTACGAGATCTGTCAAAAGTTACCCCTGACCAATTTCGCTTCGTTGGGACTTTCACTGGTCTTCATAGCGCTCTTATACTGCTTTAGACGTTGGATCAATCCAATGGTGATGAAGAAGGTTAAGGTGCCTATCCCTATGGAGCTTGTTGTGGTAGGTTCCACTAGACATGACGCCCATTAAGCCATCTCTGCAGTTCTTCCAAATGTGCCCCGACTTTTGCATTAGGTGCTGACAGCGAAGACAGCAGTTTTCATGCTAAGTCCAAACCTTTGCGCCTTTTAGTGGCCTGTGGAGGTGGGCCACAGGGAAGTATTATGAATTTTTTTACAAAAATCTGTGAGGATGATCTTCTTTGCAGTCGAAAGTCGGCAAGGTGTGGTTTGGTAGCTCCACCTGATGGACAATAGTGTTGGGATTGGGGTTGAGGGCTAGGGGTTAGGGCAACTATTTCTTAACCACTCGAAGTACAACCGCGCATTCCCAATAACTTTTATTTTTATACAACTAATTGACCTCGTCGCCTGTGCGTTTCCCGTCCCCACATGATAAAAATCCCTATTACCACCGGTCCCCTATTAAAGGACACTGGGGTTTGTTTACTTCAGGTGGGACTACATAACCACATCCGACCTTGAACTCTAGAACTTACGATCGGCGTTTGCCAGGACATATTTCCCTTCTTAAGGGCTTTTGGAATGCTTGGTAGCGTGACATAGATTTGCAGATTCCACCGACGGGAACTTCTCTTGAATTTAGTACTTATGGTATGGTAGTCCTAATTATAGAAGTCTTGGGACGTCTATTTATTTATTCGTGCAGTTCCATGTATGCAGCTATCTTAAGGCTAGTTGATTCATTACCATTGCAAAGGAATGAAGAGCATTTACACGTGATAAGGAAGGGTAAATGAGACTACTTTCGGGAAAATACCCAGCCTATAGTTTAGTGAGCTTTGTAATAAACGAAACTGCAAGTCGGAACAAAAAAATGTTACCGTTCTTAAAGTGCACAGTCCTACCTCCCCTCGAATTCGAACCCCAACCACTGCCCTCTTGTGATCAGCTTTAAATACCGGTTTTAGTATTTTATCTCTCATTGTGGACTACTGTGGGTGTTTGTAAGCTCGGGTAGGCATTAATTCCGATGTCCGACAAGTCTCCTCCTCCCCCCGCCCCTCCGTCCTGCTCTGCCTTCCCCCTACCCCTCCTCTTTGTTACGACTTGAGGCTCCAAACGCCGTCTGTGAGACCTCACGTGCTTCCCGTTTGCAGGAAACCGGGCCGCGGCCACATATCTGCCACTTCTTTACGAAGGCTGTCCGCCAGTACTTTGTTAAATGAAGGCAAACCGCTGCTGGTCATTTTTCTGAAGGTTTGCAACCTCCAATATTAAATCTGCGCGCATTTCTCGTCCACCTCCTTGGTGTCCACTGTACTTCTTTCATGAGCTTTGCTCTTGCCTGTTTCACGGCCATCTGCTCGTAAATCATTTCCCTTTTACTCTCTTCCTCCATGTTGCTTACCGGTGCTCTTTTTTGATCCCAACAAGGTGGTCCTTGGTGGCGTAATCTCCTACTTCATGCAACTCGAGACGAAACATGGCCTCAAGGTGGTGGGTGTCGTTCCCAGTGGGTGAGTTCTTCAGCGTCAGCATATGCTTTTGCTCGTAAACCTCTTTTTTCCAGGATAAAATACTACTTTGGCAGTCTTAGAAAGTAATAAGTTCTTTGAGAAACGGAACGAGTGAGTTCCGTAAGAACGATCGGTGAGCGCCCCTCTACCATTGTATATTCCCGATTGAAACCGACAGGGCAACGGGCTCGTGGCCCAGTGGTTAGAGGCGTGGGCTTCTAAATAACAGGTCGCGAGTTCGAGCCTCGGGTGTTCCACACTTCGGGGTTGGGCATGACTGGCTGACGACGGCTAATAAGCCATAAATTGTCATTCCAGACACCCTTGTCTTTGTCGGTAATAACATACTGAAAACACGTGTTCGCCAATTTGACTTTTCAATTGCAACATGGGAATATTCGCCAAACTTATTCTGTCAATTTTCGACACTGGTTCCCCAGGTCGTCTTCAGACATGTGGCAAGTATGCAAAACAGTCAACATTTTTAAAAGGGACCAAAAAATCGATACCGTCTTCTGGTTCCTGTCATTAAGACATGGCCTTGGGTGACATCTGGCGTTGATTGGCTATGGACTCTTCCATCTTCCCCCTAGGTTAATGTAAACGGCGTCTAGGTCAATGTGCCAGTTAATGCATGATTCATCGGAGTACATGGCCTCTAAAAATTCACGGCCATTTTTAGATTGACAGACACCAACAATTCGAGTGTTGTCTATCCCAAGCAAATTTGTGGTCATCTTTCAGTGTGTGCATGGCCGCTGTTTTTGCTAGATATGGTCCTATAAGTGTCTCTTCTCCTTGTCGATTGTACTTCTTGGGTTCTGGATCCAAGACTCTGTTCTAAAGTAGCTGTCCCGTGTTCAGTCCAGCAATTAAGCAATTTGGCAGTATGGATATCGTTCCTTGTGTTGGGAATGACGCCATTTGGCGTTCTGATGGGTGAATGCGCAATTTGGTCCGTTAAATTTTAAATGCCTTCGGGACGCTGCCAAAATCAGTGCATGGTACTGGCCCCATTCCTCCATATTCAATATTTCTGCACAGTCTTCGTCAGCAGCGGCTAAGAACAGAAGGAGAGTCTTCATGTCACGAGTTTTGTTAAAAATGAGACAACAGGTGGGGAAGTGTGCAATGTATCGTTGGAGGCGAACCAATCACATTAGGTCAACCAACAGAGCTAATCTCAGCTGCAATGGGATTGGGTGATAGCATTTGCAAGCTATTTTGCCTGCGCTCAATAATTGATTATTTGCTGTCCCCAGTGCAACACTAATTACTGCGAAACAGACGCCCACTGGATCTTTGCACCCGCCATAAGTCTCCAGGCTTCTCTAAAGAACAAATTTACTCAAGACAGGGAGGGGACACTGCAATAAAGGTGAAATAGACTAGAATCGTAGGGACTCGAAAGATTCGAGTCCGGCCAGGACGCTGTTTTTTGTATGTCCATGTGCGTAAGCGGTATTCGTGAGATGAGATTATGATAGTCCATTTTCCCCAAAATACGCCGTTTATAATTCTAAAACCATACCAACCTGCCTCAAACACGCCTTTATGCGTCCAACCAGGATCTGTAGTTGATATGCAGTCAGTCTCCGCGAAACCCCCCCCCCCCTGACTCACAACGTCCTTTCCTCTGTGCCTTTTCTTCCAAGTTTGCCTGTGCCGCGTGTACCCGACCTATCAATGACCGTCTCGTTGGTGGCCGACGTCATCGTGATCGCGCTTGTTGTTTTCTCAATCAGTTACTCCCTCGCCGCAGTCTATGCGAAAAAATTGGGCTACGAAGTGGAAGCCAATCAGGTCAGTTCACTAAGTTACTTTTGAAACCTGCCGCCCAACTGACGCATCCCATATTTTGTCCTCGTTACCTCAACGTTTGTACCGTTATCAAGAGTCTTTTTTTCTTGCGCCTTCACGGTCTTTTTTCCACTTTTTCTGGTAATTATTGAGCCCCCACTGCAAAATCTTACTCAGTTTCAGGCATAAGGCATGCCCATTCCTCAGAAACCCCCTTCTCCCCTTCAACACTGAGGGTAGTACATTCGAATGACGTCGGAGTCACCATTTTGGCTACGTGACGTTGACATCCGCACACTATAATATTAGCTGCCCAAACCAGCCATAATTCAAGAACGGCCCTGACAGGTGCATGCGTGGTTGTGACCAGTTTGAACCAGGGGCGCGTAAAGGCTACGCTACTTATAGGTCGGTTAGTAGACAGCGCCAGCACCGCGCAATTATAAGCCACTTTTGTCCGTGTCTCGTAGGGTTGTCGCCCTTAGCTGGCGTTTGGTTTGCCTGTATTTCTAATTAGGTAACTTCCCCCGAAGGCCGAAACACTAAGACGAGTGCAACAAGTCCCGTCCCAGCCTCACTCTTGCGTGTAGAACTTACTTCCGGTGGCAGTTAAGTATGACCAGAACACGACAGTGAAACCGCGTCACTGTTATCCGAAAAGGGCGACCAAGTCTTCCGATGTTGACTAGATATTATGTAGAATTAACTGCACGTTCAGGCCAACCAGCGTCGACTATAGGAGTGACCTGGTGTCCATGCGACTTCAGGAAATGCGTAGACCGCATGATTTTCTATGGCTTCGAAGTGATTCTACACCTCTCTAAGTACCTAGCCTTTAGTGTCTAGTCGAATCCACACACCTCAAAAATGCCACGAACACGCTCATTCGTTCTCCTTAAACACCTTCCTTCACCGGAAGTCCCCATCATCATAAAGAAATTGCCGCTGTTTTTGCTAGACATGGTCGTATAAGTACCCCTTGTCTTTATCGATTGTACTTTTTGAGTTCTGCACCGAAGACTTTGTTATAAAGCAACTGTCCCGCTCACACCTACGAGTTTGACTTCTCAGCCACCAAACTAGTCGCTCACGCCGGAAACAAGACATGCCGAGAATTGATTGAAGCCTGGGCCTCGGATGAGGACTCGGTCAATCGATTTATCGATCTGGCGCTGGCGTACAGAGCCCTGCGTAGTCACCTCTAGTCTTGCGCCGTCGGTTGATGATTGGCCTGCATGCCTTGTAACTGTCGCTTGTTCTGCTGCTGCTGTCGTTAACTCTGACGATGGACTCCTATACGAGTCTGAAAGCCCAGGACAATAAACCCAGTGTTCCGGTGCTCGACTCCTCTTCTTCAACTGTCCCGTGTTTAACCCAGTAGTTAACACCGCTATTGTTATTATTATTATTCCCCATCTCAAGTGACGGAGCGTGGTCCCGTGGCTCAGCTAGTGGTTGGAAGTTGGGCCTAATATTCAACTGGATTGGGGGGTAGCCTCAGATTTTGGCGAAATGCTGTTAGGGCATGATGGTGCCAAGAAAGGGAGGACTGGTCGTTCCCGCCTCCTCAGTTTTCTTCCCTAATAAGGCACTCCTGATGGTTTGATCAATCTGAAACCATATTCCACTTCTAACAACACTGCAACGTTGAAGAAGAAGAAGAAGAAGAAGACGCGATCGCCGGGACAAGAGCCTTATTAACCTGACGTTTCGGATTCCTGCTCGAATCCATCATCAGAGACAAAAGCAGATAAGGGTGAACACGCTGCATCGGTGCGGAGAAATGACGCTAGCTCTCAAGTTGCGTCTCATTCGACGGGTTCCGGCTACACATCCAAATTTGACGAGGCCGAAATTCTCGCAAGAGGTAACAACCGCGTGAGCCGGGGGCTGCTTGAGTCATGGTTTACTGGTCCCCAGTCTATTAACAAGTGCAATGATCTTCCCATTCCATACTCGGTGCTGAGACTTCGCCTAGGCGGAGTAATTGGTCACGCGGGGAGCGCACAGGTGAACACTCTTCGCAACACCCGGGTCAGCGCGTCAGATGGTCGAGCAATCATCACACCAACATTCAACGCACGTGATGAAATTGCAGCAATTAACGACGCGAATGTCGGCTATCACGCCACGTGCCACGATCCCTGATGAAGGGAGGGGAGGAGCCGTAAATATTCATAGGTATGCGGTAGCAATGGCGACTGCATCCTATAAATACTGCAGCCCCTCGTGCATGAACCACCCGTATCTGCTTTTGTCTCTGATGGTGGATTTGAGCAGGAATCTGAAAGGTCAGGTTAATAAAGCTCTTGTCCCGGCGATCGTGTCTTCTTCTTCAAGACTGCTTCCTGGGACTCGTATCTTCGCTTCTATTGGCACTGCAACGTTGTTGGAGTAAATAATTACTCTAACAATTATTACATGGATTCCAGTATATACCTATTAAGCTAAAGCTTATGAACAGCTTTCAGTCAAAGCCTCACTACGGGCTAATTGTAGCACTTCTATCTTGGGTGTGTCTGGAATTCAAAACCCGACTTAAAATTAAATACTTTATCCCTGCTTTTGACCAGGATATCTGCATGACCTTTTTCGACTTTCGGCATTTACTGTCAAGCTCGACCCCTGTCGTTCGGAGTGTTAATTTTGATCAACTCATTCTATCCTAAGGAAGGTATTTTGTCCTCAGATCTACGCCAGAGGTGTCGGATCTGTAGACATTTCACCGAAGATGAAAGTTCGTCGAATACACTATGGCGTCCAACTTCGTGTTTTTTAGGAACTACTGGCCTATGGCATGACCAGCATTCTCAGCTCTTTCTTCCTCTGCTTCCCTCCCGCCGGCTCTCTCTCCCGATCAGCCCTGACGGCAAGCATGAATGGACAGTCCGAGGTTGCTGGTCTCGTGGGTGCTGCCGTCGTCCTCTTGGTTGTCCTCTTCGCCGGACCCCTCTTCTATCCTGTTCCAAATGTATGCCTACTTCCTGCTCTTTTCTAGGTGTTTGCGTTGTGCCCGTCACTCTGAGGCTATAGACCTTGAATAAACTGAACTACTCCAACTACGTAGATAATTTCTCAGGAAATTAAAAAGGCAACAATTTCTAAATTGGCGTATCTACACGAAAACACACGGGGAATGCTGGGGGACCCACTGACGAGCCGAACCCCTCGCAGCTGCGCCATGCAGCGACAAAACATCGGCGAAACACGCGTGTATGGGCTTTTGACTGGTGCCTGTGCTGTTAGTATGGTATCATCTTACCCTAAATTGTGCTTGTGTCAGTCAATGACTGATTGGTTACCCAGCCGTGCCCACTAAACTGGCCACGTGTTAGATGCGCTGGACCAGCACGGGGGCCACATCGGATTCTGGCAGGGGTGCGCGCTGGCAGACCCTGTTGTCGGCAGTTGTCGCACAATTGGGGCCACCTCCATCACCCCATTGTTTTGTGGCGGTAAAAATCCTGGCCATTTGTTGTGGACCAGGGGGTGCGCCGTGGAGCGTGGTGAGGATCCGTCCAAGCCATCCACCCGCGGCCTCCCTCGTCTCCGGTCTTCTTGACTCTGTCTTGAGACCAGGCTCAGGCGGCGGCGGGGGAGGAGGAGGAGAGAGTGTAGGTAGATGCGACGCAAGTCTACTGGCACTGTAAACCCCTACGCAAGTCGCCGTCCCTGCTCCCACCACGTGCTGTGGGGCACACGGTGGACATAATCGAAATCGGCGGTCGAACTATCGGTTACGCAGCCTTTAAAGAGTGTGATGGCCCAGGCAAATGCAGGGCTGCATGTCACTCTTCTAGAATGTAAGCGTCTGCTGTGACCGAATCAGCAAACCATGGCTCTCACAGCCTAGTATGCGCTACCAGTTCTCTGGCATCTGGTTGTCTGTCGGTAGATGCGCTTGCGGTCGCGCTGGGAATACAGGTTTCCCAGTCATCCTCGTTCATTTGACCCGCTGTTGTGTTGCTGTTATTGTTTAAGATTCTGGTCAAGCGTTTGTTGTTGACCAGGTGGTGGTACGCCTGAGTGCGGCTCCGGCCATGCCAGCTGTAGATGAAATAGATGCGGCGCAAGTGTACCGCCACCATAGACTAGTTCATGCTCAAGCCTTTCTCCCTGCTCTAACCTTGCTGTGAAGCATACGGTGGACATCGTCTGAATCGACGGTGGAATTGTCGTATCTGAGCTCCTAAAACAACAGTTCCGGGCATGCTTGTCGTCGGCCATCCCCTCCCCCCACCCTGGGCGAGGTTGTTTTAAGCTACTGACTCGAACTAATGTGAGTCAGATATGAAGAACCGACAAAGACGAGGCAAACTGGAGCGGTCGCTTCTGATTCACCAATTGTTTCCAGTCAACCATACGCAACCCCAGGTTTGGATAGCCTGGAGTCCCAAATCGTCAAACTTTTGGGCGGAATGTTATTGCCGACAAAGACAAGCGAGACTGGAATGGCTATTTCTAGCTTGTTAGCCGTCATCAGTCAGCCATACCCAACCCCGAAGTGTGGAACAGACGGGACTTGATTCCGCGAGCTGTTGGTTAGAAGTCCAACGCTTCTAACCACTAACAGGTAGCGGGGTCGAGCCCCAGGTGTTTCACACTTCGGGGTTGGGTATGACTGGCTGACGACCGCTAATAAGCCAGAAAGAGCCATTCCAGTCTCGCTTATCTTTGTCAGCAATAACATTCTGCCTATGTCATGCACTGCTATACGGATGATGGTTGGGCATGAGAGAGAGCCCTTAAGGCATAACCAAATGAGCGATTTCCGTAAAAAATAACGATCGGTGAGCGCCCGTTAATCTTTTGTAATCGGGCTTATTGAAGTCCAAACCCCTCCCATTGGGCCACGTGCCCCTTTTCCAGTCGGTTGGAGCCGGGAATAATGACTGCCGTAGGGTGGGAGTTCACCGACTGGGTTACAGGACACGCTCGTTCTAGGTGGAACCTAATCTACAGCCCTCTCAGGCAGTCAGATAGCAACTAGTAATGATGTAGGAGAGAGCAAAGACAAAGCTAAGAGAGACTCGGATTGCCGTTTTTGGTTTATTAGCTTCCGTCAGCCAGCTACTGCCCCACCCCACGCCGGACAGATAGGAGATTCGGACCTGGCTTCAGTTGGTCACTGAGTCAGCTGCTCTTCTAATTCGGCCATGGACTCGCCCCGCGGGCTGCGATTCGAAATAATGTGCGTCACGTAGGACTGTCATTCCCCAATGTGAGATAGTTGC
>CACRXP010000011.1:2645602-2661295 GCA_902702965.1 Spirometra erinaceieuropaei
CGATTCCCGTTTCGGGTGGTTATCACTTTGAATTCCGCCAGCACAGCTGTGCATTTCGTGAATAAGAGTGTTCGCGTTGACTAAATAATTTTATTTGGCCCAAGTGATTGCCTCTTCCAATTGTATTGCAAACGAGACTGGAGTATATAGACTCACCGAATCCCAGACACTGGGTGCTCTAGCGTTCTGCAGGTGCAACTGATAAACCTTCTTGTCTACCGTATTTAATTGACGGGGTCTTTAGAATGCAGGGTCTCCACAAACACATTTATTTCTGGCCAATTCAGTAGCTCTAAGACACCCCTTTTGGATGCCGAGACAAAGCTGGTTCTGTGGCAAGCCGTGCAATCTTTCTGTTTCGGACAGTTTGGAGGAATGTTCACAGGTGATGGTTATCATCGTCCAGACATCTGCCTGTAGCCCCTAGCAAGCCGGTTTCTCGCCTCCAACTTTAGATGACTTGCCAGGAACATGTCATAGTTTGAAGGCTGTTGTTTTTTCAACCGTCTTGGTCCTATTTTGGCGTTTTATACAGTCCACAGCGAGATTTATTTGAAATAGGCAGGGTTTCTCGTCAGTTCTGATATTTAAGCGCCTAAGAATTTAACAAGAGCAGTTAAATTTTACTCCAAAGGCACAATTTCTTTCAGATGTGGTGTTATCGGAAGCATCCTTCGTAATATTAGAAACTTGCCTGTCTTTGAACACAAGTGCTTGAGAAGTTGCACTCATTATACAGTGCGTGACCGATCTCATGAAATGTTAGCTAAAATTCTGCAATGCGTTTCCGATTAGGAAGGATTACTTAAGTGGGGTTGTTATACTGATTATCATGCAGCATAACCCTATAACATTTCGGACTCGTCAGGATGTCAGCTTTTGAATGCACTTCTTTTTGGCTTTCTGCAGAAGCCCCACTCGGTAAAAAATGACTACTTAATTAGCCTGCGTCTTTCCTATTTATTTTTGACGGTCTTACAAATTCAAATATATTTTAGAGAAAACATGCACAAAAATATGCTTTCTTTTGCTCATTTGGAAAAAATCACATTATCTTCATATTGTATGCCCTAAGACAATGTGTATTTAGGTTTTAAAAATGTTTGCTGATTCCCGAATAATTTTCAGCCGGATCTGCCATTGCGTCAGCGTTTAGCAATTTCGTTCTACAAGGTGCATGCTTTCCGCGGAAGGAAAATAATTTATTCCTCTATGCCTTTAAGAAGATACCATATAGAGAGCATGAAATTTTGCAGTGGACCCGGACTGTGCTGTACATTTTATAGGGAGCATTAGTAAACGGACATGTGCGGTCTTGCATGCATGGACATTGCACGGTCTTAAAAATCTCATTATTAGAAACTTTTTTAAAACCTAAATATACACTTTCTTCGGGCATAAAATATGAAGATAATGTGATTTCATTCCAAATGAGCAAAAGAAAGCATATTATCGTGCATGTTTTCTGTAAAAGATATTTGAATCTGTACGACCATCTAAAATTCAAAGAAAAATGTATGCTACTTAAGTAGTCATTTTTTACCGAGTGTGGTTTCTGCAGAAAGCCAAAAAGAAGTGCATTCAAAAGCCGACATCCTGGCGAGTCCGAAATGTTATAGGGTTATGCTGCATGATAATCAGTATAACAACCCCACTTAAGTAATCCTTCCTAATCGGAAACGCATTGCAGAATTTTGGCCAACATTTCATGAGATCGGTCAGGCACTGTACTTTATTTCCTTTATCGTCAGTTGTGCCGCAGGAAACTGATTACCTTTATTGTTTCGGGCTCTTTATTGACGCTGTCTACTGTTGCTGCTCGCGTGTCCTTGTAAATGACATGAAGTATTAAACTCAGACTGCGGAATACAAATGATTTTTCGGTGAAAATTGTTTACGAAAATAAACGTTTTCCTGCCGCCCTCTATGCGAAATGTTACGAATATGCTTCTCTTCTACCTTATTTCCTCTTCTTTAGTGTTGCTTGTCGGCCATAATATTGGTCGCATTGATTGGGATGTTTACGCAGATGAAGTGTCTGCCTCGTCTCTGGCGCTTCTCCATTTGGGACTTTGTGAGTAAATATACTTTCGTTTTGGATATCCAATGATGTTTTAAACGCTCGCGCCGGTGCCTTCGTCCATTAGCGCCACGAGTATTTATGTGCATGTATACGTTTTACTAACTACTATTGAGTAGACGTTTTTGTTTTCAAATAGCTTTCATGGACCATCACTTTCATCGCAACGATTTTTCTCGATGTCATCTATGGCCTGATCGTCGGCATCCTTTTCTCTGCATTTTCTGTCCTCCTTCGTGCTCAAACACAAAGAGTTCAAGTCCTCGGTCACTTTGGTGGAACCGAAGTCTTCAGTTCGTCCGCCGACTATAAAGTGGTTAGTTATACTTTCCAATTGGCGTTTATTTGTCATGTTCACATCTGTCCTTAGTACGGGGACTGTTCAGTCTTTGTCTGCCAAATGATAAGCGCAGCCTTTTAACTCGGCGTTTATCTGTTAGGCAGAAGTCCACGCCTTTAGCCACGAGCTCAGGTCGCGAGTTCGAGCCTCGGGTATTCCGCACTTCGGGGTTGCGTATGACTGGCTGACGACGGCCGATAAGCCAGAAATGACCATTCTAGTCTCCCTTGTATTTGTTGGTACTAAAATGCTGCATACATATATATACCAGAAACCGCGTAGAGAACGCGGGGGTCCCACTGAAGAGTCGAACCCCTTGCGGCTGTGTCACGCAGCGGCAGAATATCGACGAAACGCGTGTCTGGGCTTTCAGAAAGTATCTATGTCGGGAGTACTGTACAATGCGTTCGATATATATATATAGGCATGTATATTTCTCAACTGTGTTTTTCTGGAGAGATTCTGTTGTCCGGTGAAGAAAATCACCAATTGATAACTAAATTGCCAATTTCAATAGATTAAGGTGGTGCTTTGTTGCAATATATCGGTTCCTTAAGATAATATGCGGTTTGCTGCCTAAGAGTGCATCCGGAAGGTTTTCTTTTGTGTGTAATATCCTTCACGGTTATTTCCGGCCCAGCAAAAATTTATCTTTACTCATCAACTTCAGTGCGAGGAAAGCAATTCGGTAAAGGTGATCAGGTACCATGGAGACATCTTCTATGCATGCGGTGAACATTTTGTACAATCGATTATATCGGCTGCAGGATTTGATCCCCGACTGGTGCGTTTCCACAAAGAGAAACTGGAAAAGGGCATTGCCCTCCTGGACAGACAGATCGACCTCCCTCCGGACGACGAAGGAGATGTCGGACGCGTCATTGCCATAAATGACGCCGTTGATTCCTGGGCGTTGGTCAGGGATGACGCGTCTCATGAAATACCACAAGGTATGGATCGGAAGGTTTCTCGACAACCGGTGGTTTTTTAGCTCTGGAAACGGATTTAACGGCAGCTTGACCTTGTGTCTGACTCTCCTGCCTTTAACAGGTCACGCATTCAGTAGGTGGCCTAACTCATTAGATATGCCAAAATTGTCTAAGGACCACTAATCAACCGAAACTGGTCTTAATGCATCTACCAAAACACCGAACTAATAACGAACAACCTACAGTCGAGTGAAAACGTAAAATTAATATTTGATATACTACTTCGCTGGTCAAAAGATTGGCAGTTCCACCACGGAAAGTGCGGAAATTCGTGCCAACTGAGTGAACTCAAGTTTTAAGATTACATAAAGCCTGCCCGTGCAAATAAATAAGTAAATTAAACGGCATAACAACTGAAACGTTTCGTTTGGTGTTCTTCACATTCAAGTGCAGTAAATATCCTCTAAGAATTTGAAGTATAGCAAGTAGTTTGGTGCGCAATGTCTGTTCATTTGTTTCAAATGTCTGTCGCGAGAACTCGACTTAATGTTTCCATTTCTGTATTGCCCGACATGTGTTTGATTAAGGTAGGGAGGACTTCATTGACTATAAATTGAAATACCATCGGCAGGTGCAGTTGTACGGATACCATTTTTGAGTAATAAAAGAAATTTTCTTCCGTAAAATTACTGTATGATTTTTGGAGACGTAGGATTCCGTTGAGTTTCGCGATGCCCTTAAAGTGTCAGTAAGTAATATGGCCTTTTTGGTTTTCAATTAACTCCTTGAAAAGATAAGTTCTGTATTGTGTGTCCATCAAAACCTTCAAAATAAGATATTTTTGAATGCATTTACTGAGGTAGTGCGTTCTTGGGCGTTCTTTTTATGCAGATAACGCCTGGGGTCTTATTTGTAGACTCACCCAAACATCAGACCCTACCTCCAAAAAAATGAACATTTACAGCAAAAGTCTTCGATGAATATGCTCTTGATCGATGGGAAAACCTTCTCTATTAAGTGGCCTCTTTAAGAAACGCCCTACGGGGGTATTTCGCTAGTGAATGTCCTTTGGTTAACTTTTTCATTTCTTCGAAAAAGACTGAATAGTTTTCTACTGCAAACGAATGAATGGTAAGGTGTGCTTTGGTAGCCCCACGTGATGGACACAATACTGTTGGGGTTGGTGTTAAGGGTTACGGTTAGGAGTTGGGATTAGAGATTATGGTTAGGGTTAAAGGTTAGAGCTAGGGGTTAGGGTTTAGGATTAGAGGTTATAGTTAGGGGTTGGGGTTAGGGCTGGGGGTTAGCCCAACCGCGCACTCCAAATAGCTTTTCTTTTGCATACCACTACTTGACCTCGCTGCCTGTGCGTTCCCGGGCTCCACCTGTAAAAATCTCTGTTACCACCTGTCCTGTATAAGAGATGACTGGCGTTTGTTTTCTTCGGGTGGGCTACAAAGCCACATTCGACCGAAAGAATCTATATATTAAAGTCCTTTTGTAATCTTGACTCGCATTTTAGTTTCCTTGAACGATTACAAGCGTGGCACACTGTCCATAAAAGTACCAAAATATTAACTAATCTATTAATGTTCTGCCCGTTTGGTTTCCAAATTACGAACTAGGAGAAACTAGGCGGAATAAATAGTTTATTGCCATATATTCAAAAATCAAAATGGCAGCTTTGCGCTGAATCTTTTAATGATTGCTTATGGTATATTCGCAAATGACAAGGAAATATGGGTGCATTTAGACAGAGAATTGTCTGTAGCTGTTATTACTGTCTTTAGAGGGCATGAAACCACACAGATTTAGAAATCTGATTTCTTAAAATCGATAAAACGTCTTGTTTTCCGAAAATAACGTTCCCGTTTTGCTTTCTCATTCGCCTTCTTTACGCAGGCCAAAAAACCCAATTTAGAAAAACGCCGAATGCCTTAAGTCGGCCCAGGTCACCGAACAAGAGGGTCTTCACGAAGCTCTAAGACGCTCGATCGTCGGAAGTTCATGTGTCCTGATCATGTGCAAAAAATCGCTAATCAGGCCAATCTGTGTAAAGCCGCAATGTTTTCTGCTATGGTTCTACAGTCCCGGCATCGCGTCTCATCCGTTTGGATCGATGCAGAAAATTGTTCCTGAGAGGATTAGCTGTAAAACATATCAGTACGCTCCAAAAGCCAATGAACTCAAGGCTTACATCTAGAAGCATCCGCTCATAGAGAGAAAGTACTTGAAACAAAATAGCAACATTGGTCTACAGGGGCATACCTCCCTGTCAGTGCGCCTGACTTCCGGCTGATACTCGTTCCAGGCGCCTGTCTTAGGTTCATTTTGGGAACAATTGCTGCCTTAATATCCCTTTTTGCGTTCCTTTTGATACTTTCGTGAATCAACTTGCTTCTCCTCGAGGATAACTTCATAAACCGTCATTTTAGTACAATCCATGGGGCGTAGACACATCTGGTTTTTTGCCGATGGTTGATGCGTAGCAACACTTTCGTCCTTATTCTGATGTTCTTTTTTCCGGATTCCATCGCAGCAAATCACTTCACCGTCGGACAGAACGGCGACGTTGCGATAGCGGTGCCGTCGCCGGCTGTTGATGCCAAATCAAGCGCTTCCATCTCGAAGCAGTCGGGTAATTCAAGCGGCTGCAAATGCATCTCACTTTGCTCGCGGCACCACCATCCGCCATTGGACAGACTTCTCGAGAAACGTACCTCTCTGCAGGCTCATCTCGATGCCCTGACGGCAGCCGTCCCGCTGACGCATATTATCCTCGACTGTGCTCCTTGGAACTTTGTAGACATTGTGGGCCTGGAACTCCTTCAGGGGGTATGTCTTGCGCCTCCTTTTCGACGCCATATTCCAAACCCGATCAAATCACTCGCATTCTCGTCATTTTCTTGTTGAGTAGTTAACTGAACTTTAGAGGTCCTCCATTGTCTGGGTCATCGCTAGTATATTTTGAATGACTGATTCTGTGTAAAAATGTCTGTTTTTGCCTCTTTTCTCATCTAGTTGATCAAGGATTTCAATGCCATTGGTGTTCAGGTTTATCTGGCAGGGGTTTCAGGTAAATTAACCTTTTTCTCTTTTCATTTAAAATATATTTTTGGTGCATCTTGAGGCAGGGGGTGGGGCAGGACCTCAACATCACAGCGACAAGCAAATGCCTCTTCTTCCTAGCCTGCATTTTCTGATCACCACTGTGCACAACAGAAATTCCATTAATATATGTTTGGGCAGATGTTGAATAGTCAATTTTGACCCAACTGTGAAAAACTCGGCGACCTCTGTAGGACTCGAACCCACGTCAGCTTGAGTACAGGCAACGCACTAGCCACCTGAGCTACGGGGGCCCACCGGACGACGCGAGTTTTCAATCCCATTCTGGTCATGTTTACCCGCCTAACTCGCTGAAACGTCTGGAATCTACCAAATCTGTTAGAGTAAGCTGACTGCCCAAGCAGGATTTCCTAAGTAATCAGTAATCTAGAATCCACCAGATGACTATCGAACTGCTTCGACTCAACTGCTTGGTGATGGAGGAAATTCTGATTTTTCACAAAAAAAACTTATTGGGAGAGTTTTCGGGATAGTGGTCGCATGCGCACACTGGAATTCACAAGCCTATTACGATATGTTGTCAACTTAGGCGAGCTTATTTTCGAGGTTACGAAGGATTATGTGAGGTGGTTTTAGAAAATATGCATACCCTATAGTTTGGAAACCTTAAAGACTACACAAGCTGTGTCTTCGAATATGCAGGCACTATAAGAGTTTTTGGTACCACAGTACTCCCTGCCTTCGCGTCAAAATGTCTACGCAAACCTCACTTCCTTCCAAAATCAGTATAACGATGCACTTTTGTTCATCCCCTCCCGGAAATAGCAGCAAGCTTCCCTACATTCTTCTGGGTGATGGCAACAGGCTTTTAAATTGTACTTCTTTCCGACGAAATAAAGATGGACTGATTGAGTTTTTGATTATTAATATCAAGTAGTATTTAAATTTTGCCACATCAAGTCATAATTTAAAGTAATTCTAGATGATTTATTAGGTAAGAAATTTGACAGCGTACGAAAGAGTGTCATGAGTATTTAGTCATAGAATCATGAAGACGTTTCTCAGACCAAACACCCAAAACAGTGCAGACGTGGAATTTAAATGGAAAACATGCACACTTCTCAAGAAGGCGGCTGCGACGCCTGACCACAGGTCACCAATACTAACAGTTTGACCATCGCGAACGACATTTACTCGCAGTATGGGGGGTGCAGGGACGGCAACTTGCACGCAAACTAGTTTATAGTGGCAGCTGACTTGCGAAGCATCTACCGCACTCCTCCCTAACCCACCTGAGCCCGGATGGGAGATCGAGCGCAGTGGCTGACAGATCCAAACAGTCTGTCTCCGCGTGCCACACACGACCTGGTCCTCCGCACAACACACAAAAGGGGTGGGCGGCTCGAACCTCATATGCGTGAGAGTGCCATAGAGGCCATATTAGTCAGCAATACGCCACTGCGGTGGGATGTTGGAGGTGTTTTTTGGCTCAACTCCCCCTTCCGCCTGTCGTAAGGTCCAATTTGAACCCGAATGCGGTTTATGAAGGGGCGTGTAGGTAATGTCGGCGGGTGGAGGGAAAGTGGTTGTCGTCTTGACAACGGGCCTTCCAACCGCGGATCCTGAACGACTACGGGATGGCCAGCAGCCTTAAATAACATGTGCTGTGGTTCTTTAGACAGGCACTTCTTCGCTGCCCCTTCTCTAGCTGCGAAGCAAAGTCAGTTCAGTCCTTAGCGTCAAAAAAACTAAAAACTGCTACCTTTTTTCTCCGTGTGTCTCAAGCCCCCTGTTTCCCCCAAACCAACCAAAAGCGTGTATCCGCTGCGTTGTACAGCCTACATTATTGTACTTCTTCCCTTCCTTATGTCCCTTGTTAGAAAGCGTTCGACAGTCAATGGAGCAGGGCGATTTCTTCAAGACCATCGAGGCCTCGACCCTGTTCATCAGCGTTTTTGACGCCTTCATGTCAATTAAAGTGACTAATCTCAGTCTCTCGAAGTGCCTTAACGCCCAATCACCTACAACGGGTGCCCTTCTCCCTTCAGAGAATGCAGAACTTTCAACTATTGTTGTCCCCTGAGCTGTCAGGCCTTAACTACATCAAACTTTAGCTGCGACTCTCCTTTCCATCCAAAGAAAGAGTCGACTGTCCCTAGCACAATTGGTCCTTTTGGTTACTGCTGATTTTATCTCTCAGGGCCGTACCCTCCGAAATCCCTCACTGATGTCTTTTTACAGTTTGTACATTTCCAACGATTTTACATGTTACTAGTAAAAATGCATAATTTACGTAGTATTTGCTGCGACTTTATAACTTATTTCTTGGCAACTTAGGTCTGTTTTTCGCAGACTGTACAAGCTTGGTGAAGGTAGAATGGCGTGCGGCGTTACAAATTCAGTCCAAGCCTCCGTGCAGAGGCGTAAATGAGTGGATATTAGTTTTACATTGAGACTCAGTAAACTGCGCCTACAAAACAGCTACCTGATCACTGCTTAGACACGTTTTCTTGTTTCGGCTTAAGTGAGCCTTAGTACGAATTCGGCCGCAGTGCAGTCGAGCTGCCTATTGCTCATACAGGGGAGAAAGGACGAACAGCACATATGCATACGTATATTCATCCACGAATGGACAGACACCGATCCACTGGCTTCTGGAAGCAGACAAGCTTTGTGTGGGTGATAGCAGTCGCAAACGGACAACCGCCTACCAGGTTGAAGTTAGCCAAGCCATACTGGCAGAGAAGGGGTCAGTGTTGCGATTGCCTGAATGGAAGCAAACAAGCCTGAAAGAGTTCTGTATCTGCCCCCCCCCCAAGATGCTGTCGTATCCTATCATATAGATATATGAGAGGAAAGAGCAATGTCGGGAATCATGGTTTCATTGTCCTGACATTTCAAAGCAGACAAGCTTCCATCGTCCGAGGCGAGTATGGTATCGCTGCTCACAGTATGTATAGGTGGGTGACAGTCGTGTTAAGACGGTTTGTTTACATGTGAAGTCAAGGAGGAAGGGGCGGGAAGGGAGTCATAATGCGTCTTGTCGCCGGATGAGAGGGTGGGGTATCACATTTAATGGTCACCATCCGCATGAACACAAGGAGTTTGGCGGGCGGGGGGAGGGAGGGTGACGGAATTTACTCCATCTACATCGTGGCCCGGCGTTGAGACATTGGCAACCGTCGTTCGTGCCTTGTTTACGCCGCCACGGCTGTCCGTTTTCTCGTTTGCCAGACTTGTGGGTGGAACAGCTGTGGTGGACACTGCGCCTTCGCCGGACCCAGTATGAGGAGCGGCTAAATGTTTTTCCATCCTGGACTCGCTCATGTTTGGATTCATGTGTAGCCTTGGTTCACGTTTGCTCATTTGTTCACTGAGTTGTGTCCGAAGGGCTTGGTAGGCGGCGGGAAGAGCCACACAACGGTTGATGGAGGTTGTCCCCGCGTGCCAGGCCTCAATTGCTTCCCTGGCTATGCGGTCGTTTCCTCAGCCCAGAATTTCGGCACGCTGAAAGGCGAACGTGTGTCCGGAATCGCCGCAGTGTTCTGTTACCAGGCTCCATTCGCCTTACTGTCCTCATGTGTTCTCCAACACGGGTCTGTAGTCGTTTGCCCGTCTCAGCAATGTAGTTGGCTTCACAGGAGTTACACTGCATCCGGTAGATGACATTCGTGGTTTCACCTGGTGGCAGAGGGGCCTTAGGTCTGATGACCAGATGTCGAATTGTTGACTCCGGTCGGTTGACTCAGCGGTCTTAAGAGACGGGAGACGCCTCAGAAACGTCATCGATGTATGGAAGCGCCCGCCATATTTTTGGCCGTTCTGTTTCCAAACGTCGGCTCGGTCCGTCCTGTCTGCCGCGTTCGATGAAGTTGCGAGGGTACCCGTTGGCCATGAATAGGCGCTGGACATAGCGTAGTTCTGACCTTCTGTCGTGCGGCTCGCTGAAGCGTGTTTCTACCCTTCTGTAGAGTGTTCACAAACAACTGCTTTTGTGGCATAACCGGTGCTTACTATGGCAGCTCTGGATTCGACGTGTTTTAGTGACCTTTCTGTGTACGGTCGTTTTTAGGTCCCTGTTGGGTTTTCTATGGACGAGAACGTACAGGAAAGGCGTTTGATTTTTGATTTCCGCCTCCATTGTGAACTGGATGTCAGGGAAAACAGAACTCAGGACATCGTGGAATTCTTGGACCATATTCCGCTTAATGACAATGAAGGTATCATCGACAAAGCGAGTCTATGATTTTGGCTCACGGGTTGCGAAAGGTGGGTCTGTACATTTTGGAACACTGCCTCTGCGATGAAGCCCGAGAGCGACGATTCTATTTGCGTTCCCTTGTCATGCGTGAGAGCAGGCCAGTGAACCCGGCACGCGGACCTTCGTAATGAGCGTCCAGATCGACATGGCGATCGATCCTGGTCGTGCAAGAGTGCCAGGCTTCGGGAGATTCTCGAGTATGTTTGGTATTTTCCATGGTAACACCTCCAGTTCCTTCCTGATTGTAACGACGATCGCGTTCAAGGGCGTACACAAACACGAGTGACCAAGGATCACGTCGGCGGACGGATAGTTTATGTTCGTTTGTGCGCGTCCGAAGTCGTCGGCCTGTATGACCAACGTAGTCGCATAATCAGTTAGCACACGGAATGCGGTAGAGGACATTGGTTTGCTGATCCTTAGGTATGGGTCCTTTTACTCCAAATAGTGTTGTGCGTAGGGAGAACGCCGGCTTGTGGGCAGTGAAAGTGCCAAATCGGCTTAGTCGTCGGGCGATCGTTCCGGAAATGTCCGCATGTAGGATAGAGAGTAGAATTTTCGTAGTTCTGGCCCCCCATTAGAAACAACACATTGCTGCTACCCCTGATGTCTGAGAGAGATTTTCACAAAGTCGGCCGGCTATCCGTTGAGCCAGGTAGAGTGGCGCCCCATATCATTGCATATTCCCGGCCGAAACCGACAGGGCAACGATCCCGTTCAATTCAATTCAATTATTTTTATTCAAGACCCGTCGCGGTCCCATCAAAGCAAGTAAAAATAAATTTACATGCAAATTTTAGACGAGGTAGGCAGAATCTGTACAAAGTGCAATGCATAGTTTTTGAGATTAGAAGTCCGTTTAGCAAAATGAAAATGAAAAAACGAGGGGTGAAAAAAAACTCCAAAGCAAAATTTAAAAATGATTGTAGTAATTTAACAGGAGAAAAAAACCCCTCAGAAAAATAGCATCAGAAAAATACAGGGAGGACTAGCCTGCATGTGGCGGTACAGAATGGAATATAGTCCGACATCAACATGGCCGAAATAAATGTCAGCTGTATATGGCATTGTGTAACGGATTTCATAAAATGGTACGTAGGCGGGTCGGTCAGGACTGGCCTGTATAGCCTTGAATAAGGAAAATAAGTGGCGAAATTGAAAAGCAGTCTCAAGCTGATAGGAACCCAGATGCGGTCAGTTTCATTCAACCGAGTCCATCCGAACATGGGGGAAGGGAGATGCGACCAGACTACTAGTATATGGCGAATATAGAAGGCTTCGCCAAGAGCGTCGATGGAGCGCATTCAGTGAGGGCACGATGACAACCAGTCTCGAGGCGACAAGAACCCAGATACGGTCTATTACATTCATCAGAGTCCATCCGAGGATAGGGCAAAGGAGATTCGACCAGATTACTAGTATATGGCGAATATAGAAGGCTTCGCCGAGAGCGTCGATGGAGCGCATTCAGTAAGGGCACGATGACAACCAGTCTCGAGGCGACAAGAACCCAGATACGGTCTATTACATTCATCAGAGTCCATCCGAGGATAGGGCAAAGGAGATGCGACCAGATTACTAGTATATGGCTAATATAGAAGGCTTCGCCAAGAGCATCGATGGAGCGCATTCAGTGAGGGCATCATGAAGATCAGTCCCGAGGCGATAGGAACCCAGATGCGGTCGGTTTCATTCAACCGAGTCCATCCGAACATGGGGGAAGGGAGATGCGACCAAACTACTAGTATATGGCGAATACAGAAGGTTTCGCCAAGACCATCGATGGTGCGCATTCTGTGAGGGCACGATGCATGAACTGAAAAATTGGAATAATTAACATTTCTGGTGAGGGATCTTAGGTAGCGAGACTACTCATAAAGGAATGAAACGTGAACAAATACGGAAACTTAATAGCGGCATGCTAAATTCCCGGTGGCCCTTTCTCAGTGTCATAGAAAAAGTTGTCTGGGAAGGATGAGGAAAATAAAAGTTTAGTCGAGTCAGTATTCAGATAAAGGCGTAGCCTTCTCTTAAAGGTGTGTAGATTTTCTGAAGATCTTATATTTATTGGAAGGTTATTCCAGAGGAAAGTATACCTGGAAGCGAAAAAAAGGGAGCGCTTAGAGGTGGAGGACGCTGGAGGAGGTATAATTAGAGACGAGTTGCGAAGATTGTATGGGCGACTACTAGGGGTAAGTGTTGAAATCCGAGGAAAATTTGAACTATGATTAATGCGAAAGAGTAGACAGAAGCCCGCTTCCAGTCTTCGAACCCATAAAAATTTTAGGTTAATTAGCTGGCATCTATCTTAGTAGGAGATATTGGGATGTTCCCTATCTAAAAGTTTTTTAGAAAAACGTCTTTGGACATTTTCAATTTTTAAACGACTGGCTTCATTCATCAAACCAAAGAATGGGCAAAAATACTCGAGAATGGGAAGTACAAACATACGATAGAGCCTTAATTTAATTTCAGGAAGATAGAAATTGTAAGAAATAAAGCCACAAATCTGGGCAGCTTTGGCTGTAATTCTGTCAGCGTGTGGTGAGAGATCAAGATTACTAGTGTAGCTTAAACCTAAATCCTTGATGGTGGTACATTCAGTCATAGGTGTGCCTTGAAAGACCACAGGTTGGGGTAGCCTATCAGGTCCAAAACACATATAACGACATTTAGACGGAGAGAATTCCATTAGCCATTTTGAGCTCCAAGCTGAGAGAGCAAGCAAGTCAGCATGGATTTGCTCTAGGCAATGAAGGCTCGTAGATTTTTTGAAAGAATATACACATTTGAGATCATCGGCATAAATAAATGATTGAGAATGTTTAACTGCTGCTGAAATATCATTTATGTAAAGCAAGAACAAAAGAGGACCTAAAACGGTACCTTGTAGGACACCACTTACAATAGGACTTTCACTGGAAAGTGAAGATCCCACCAAAACCTTTTGTTTACGATTAGACAGGTATGACCTGAGAAAGTCTATTAGTGGACTGCGAATTCCCATAGCTTCCAATTTAATCAAGAGTCTTTTATGTAGCACTTTCTCAAAGGCTTTACTAAGATCAAAATAAACAACGACAACAGAAAGATGGCCATTACGAAGAGAGGTAAGTAGATTGAGAAACGACAGATGACATGTTTCACAAGAGAGATCTGGTAAAAAACCATGCTGGGAAGGGCTAATAACTTGATTGGCTATGCAAAATTCGGTAATTTTTACGGCGATAATTTTTTCGAAGTTTTTAGCGAGAGAGGGTGTTTTATGGACACCTCGATAGTTCTGTACGTCAGAACGACAGCCAGACTTAAATACTGGAATAATAATAGAAGTTTTCCTATAGTCAGGGAAGAAGCCATTTACGAGAAATACTGAAAAGATTTTGCTAAGCAGAGGAGGAAAATCTCTTAGCTGTTTTATCAAAGAGTTTGGGATATTGTCCGTACTTACTGAGTGGGAGTTAGGAAGATGGCTTATCAGTTTTTGAATACATTCAGAAGAAAAATTAATGAAGCTAAGAGAAGCATCAGACAACGAAGGAATTAAAGGGATCGGATCAGTTTCAATGGTGAAATGCTTGGCAAAAAACGAATTTAAAATTTCTGCTTTGCCTGACTCCTCTGTAATGAAGGCATCACTTGCACTAAGCAAGGGCGGAATGACTTGGTGGGACTTAGCAGATGATCTCTGACGGAAGATCAGAGCAACTGATTTAGAAGAGTTCACGTCATTAATAGCTAAAGACTCTCTACGCCTATCTCGCTCGAGCCTCATTTTCGAAGCTAGTTCAACTATTTCAACGATTATTAGATGAACTGATAATGAGCTCACAGAAGGATCTTTAAACTGCTTCCGTAACTTTTTAAGTCTGTTTTTAAGAAAGTGTGGGATAGCGGTGGAATTAGCACTCGATTTGAACATCTTCCGAGGAATAAGTTCAAGAAGACCTTCTCTTACGCATTGTAATAAATTGTTGAAAAAATTTAGATCATTATTTGAAAAAATATTGTGCCAATCAAGAGTGCATGTAAAGTTATTTACTACTTCCTTATTAACATTAGCAAAGTCAAAAATACTACGTTGAACTGTTGGCTTTGCGGAAATGGCAACTGGAAGGCGACAATCAATTAATGCATGATCACTTGCAAAGAGATCATGATAAAAATCCATAGATAAAGGGAAGGTGCCATTAGTAAAAAACACTAAAACACTAAAACACTATCGTTTCTGGTCGAAGAGTGAACTAATTGAGTCAGGTTTGAAAAGTAAATTGTGTCAAGCAACTTCTGGAATTTAGGAGGAGAAGTATGTGTGTGCCAGTCAATTTCTGGCAAATTAAAATCGCCTACGATTATCTTGACATCGAAGGAAGTTTCTGCAATTTTTTCAAAGAGTTCACAAAGTTGGCTTTCATTTCCGGAGGAACAAGGAGGATTATATACACATCCGACTAAGGCTTTCCTATTTTGCGGAAGGATTACGGAAGCAAAAGATAAATTTCCAGAGAAGGAGGAAATGTTCAAGTTATAAGGCGATTGTGCAAGTGGTGCTCTTATGTAAAGAATGCATCCACCGCCGCGTCTGCCGGCACGGTCCTGGCGGTATAAACTGAGGCTATCTATGTTAAGTGCCGAGTCTGAAATTAGAGAGTGGGCCCAAGATTCAGTAATGCACAATACGTTTGTGTCAAACTCAACAGCTACACTTCTTATGTGTACCATCTTTTGCACGACAGATCTTGCGTTGAGAGAGACAATACTGAGCGTATTCCTAATATGTAGGTTCCGCTCATTGCTACTTATAAAAAAGGAAGAGCCGGAGGTGGAAAATTAAGCTGTTGGAACGAAGCAATTGGTGGAGGACAAAGTTGCTGCGGTCTTAAATTTATGGGGTAATTACTAGCTAGAGATGCAGCATTAGGTGGAAAAACATTTGAGGAGGACCCGGGAAGAGGAAAACTATTTTGTTGGGTTGGAAAAATAGGAGACAAGAAAATAGGATTTTGGGAATTTT
>CACRXP010000011.1:2675623-2690857 GCA_902702965.1 Spirometra erinaceieuropaei
CATCTGCAACCGCTTTGGCATGTGTCGAACTGTGGCGGCCTATGTGACCGATTGACCAGATTATTGCGGCCTTTACATGATCCTCATTTTCTTTCACCAGCGCCGACTTGAGTTGAGGTATTCCCTAGGGCAATCAATTTAAAACTCTGGCTTACAAGTGAGTGAATTATCGCCATTGCTAATCTCTCGGAGTGCGCGGCGATGTAGCCTAGGGCCATTATCCCAGGCAGATTGGCGTTCCCGTAGGCCTCGCCTATGTAGTCAACGATTGCGGCTGCTCCTCCCGAATTAACGATAAGCTGGCTTAGTTCCAAAGTGTGTTTGCATATCTCCCGTATGAGCGTTGCACATTCCTTCCGAACTCCTTCGTCTTTGTCCTTGAGGGATATTAAGATGGCGGGGAAGATTTCGGACTCAACAACTAGGTCGGCGAAGTCTGCAGTATGCTTTGCAATTTGTGCTAGGGACGCAAAGGCTTGTCTCTGAGACTAATATGAAACTTAAACTTATTTACTTTGAGTTTGGGGCATGCATTCGTGACATGTTTAGATAAATAGGCAATTGCGCCAGCATCGATAACACTTTGGGCCAGATCAGGGGAGTGTTTCGCAATGTCACCCAATGAACTAGCAGCCGCTCTTTTGAGATTATTATCAGGTTCCTGAAGGCAAAGTATGAGTAGCGGAATACTTCCGGCGTCGACGACCATCTGACTTAGGTTGGCGTTGTGTCGCGCGATGTATCCCAGGCTCCATGCGGCATTCTCTTTTACACCGACATCAAATTCCTCCAGGCATGACACAAGTGAGTCAAGTGCTCCAGATTCGACCACCTTTTCAGCAAGCTCAGCCGAGTGTTTAGCCACGGATCGCAAGACAAACGCAGCAGCTTTCTTGTAAAACCTCTGCACATATCAAAATTAATCCGAACAACATACATTCTGCTCAGATATGGAATATACGAGTTGTGGGAGTATTTCAGATTTCACAACGCAACTTGCCAGCTCTTCGCTGTGATTTGCTAGTCTCCCAATTGCGATAGCAGCGTTCTGCTGGACATTCGGCACAACGTCAAGTAACAGGGGCCTCAAAAGTGATAACACACCACATTGTAACAGTGTCTCTATATTTTGAGGTCTATTCGAGAGCTCGGCAACCGTTTGCACAAATTGGACTCGTGATTTCTGATACTGGTCAAATACTAGAAAATGTGGTGTCAGAGAGAAGAAACATTAAAACCCTGGAGGACTTGGCGTTGGCTCATTTTGCAAACTGTCCTAGAGTTTATTGGTATGACAACGACGAATTTGATTCATTTAAACAATCCGTCGTCTTATTGCAACCAACTGGAAACAAAGTACATCGAAAATATGCACCAAATCCTCCCCGACAACTGAACAATTTTGTGTAACTGCTCCTGCGTATAGCTGGCAGGACAATCTTATAATCAAGTAATACATACTGGGTATCCATTCATCTGCATACGGTACCAGGTAAAGTGCAAGATCGTCAAAAGTTCACTGATTTCCGGAAAAACTTGGGGTTTTTATGCATGGACCTTTGTGATCGTGAAATTAAAACTGTACATCTCAACTCACTGAGATCATCTGGAGCCACTGTTTTCGAATACCAAATCTATTCTATTTAAGAGCGTGCACCAGTACGTGAAGAACAAGACACACAAAGAGTATGTGGTGATTTCTTTGCAAATTAGGACCACAACCTTGGAGTGCAAAATGTATAGAGGACTGTTTGTAGCTGTAGTTACACAAGTAATAGAAATTATTTGGTGTTGGGAATCGCTGATTAGGAGTATCGGTCAGTTTAACATTTTAGCATCGAACAATCGATCCAAGTTATTTCGCATGTTCGGAGCATTCTCCATTTCTTTAAGCCGCGGCGAACATAACTTTCTCGCAGGTCATGCAATCAAGATATTCGTTCACATATTCCAAAATTGTAATTGGACCCACAAGCTTCCTTTGCGAACCCCACCGTGAACAGTTTCTCACTCAGATGTGACTTCACTAATACAAACACGCTTATGTGTTTCTGTGAGAGAGTCAGTAAAATGTTTGAGTAGTTTCCCATTCACACCCATCGGGCTCAGTTTATATACTGACCATCTGCGTGGAACACTTTAAAAAGCATTTGAATCAATGTAGACTACATCTGCCGAAAAATCCACTTTTGAATCTTTTATGCAGGTTTCGATTGATGAGTGCAGTTTAGTGAAATAGGATCGATCGCTTCGAACTCCATGTTGATGCGCACTAGGCAAGTTGTTCCCACAGTATGCCTTGCTAGTTCCGCTTTTATTATTTTATCCATTAATTTGCTACAAATACTTGCGGTACTCATTGGCCTGAAGCTGTTTGATGAGTTTCTCTCTCCCTCTTTATATGCGAAGCTTACGCTGACTAGCTTCCGATCATTGGGCAGAGCCACCGCCCCAGTCGAATTTTAAAAGATCTCAGAGAGTGAGGACACCAATTGGATTAGAAGCTAATTCAGAACTTTTGCAAATACGTCATCCGGACCAGGAGAATTTGTTGGGCTGTACCTGCCCCAGGGCCTCCCTTACTGCGTCTGCTGTAAACACCACCGTGCCAATTGTACCTCCAGATGTGACATTGTAATTATGTGCTTTCTCATCGAAAGGTGGCCCTTCGACATACACAAACACAAAGAAATCGGGCAAGAGATTCATCTTATTTGAGTTGTCGGCTAACGTATTTCTCTCATAATCCTTTAGGGAAGGAATGGAGTCCCGATTGCGTCTTGCCTTATTCACGTATGAAAAGATTTTTGTTGGATTTTTCGGTATTCCTTTGACAATTTATACTCAGATGCTGCTCGTTCCTTTTTTCAGTAGATTTCGACACCCAGTCCACTGGTTTTTAAATTCCCAGACGTTTTTACACTGTTGACGTCTGGCATATCGCCTCCACAGTCTCAGTTTCTTCTCTAGGCTCTTTTTTTCTTTCTGATGTCACTCACTCAGGTTGAGGGACGCGCGATCTCCTTTTAAGGAGACAGCCGTCATCTACCAAGAGCCGAATCGACCTTTTGAGGAAAGGCCAGGTGGCGTTTGAGTTAGACACATTTAGAGGGTTCCAGTCTATCTCACCCAGTAGTCCTTTTGTTTCAGAATAATCTCTATTCTATACATTTCCCTACTTTAATGCTCCAATTTCGGGTACATAAAAATGACTGTACTCCCAGACAGAAGCGCAATGACTGCTTCGGACCGGAGTTATGTTAGAACTCGGTCCAGGGATGCAGTTAACACCCCTATCAATAATAATAATACTAATAATAATAATAATTTAATTTAGTGTTATTTTAAGGCATTGTCAAAGAACTAGTAAGGACCGAGCCTGCATTGAAAAACCTCCCGAAGAGGTAAATATAGGCGGTAGCGTTTTTGGATAATTTGGATGGTTCAGAAGGAGAAAAACTGAGCCCGTGAATAATGATCAACTTGACTGCTCTACACTTAGGAATTGCGTCTCTAGTGTAACATTCTGAATAAGGAATTCATCAGCAAACAAATGAAGTAACACCTTTTTTAAATGTGTCTTCAGCTCTCGTGCACTTCGCCGATTACCAGTCGATGTCTGGAGTGTTTAGATCATCGCGTATCATTCCGTGCTTGATACGGACTGATGAGCACATCGTTTGTGTCCTTCGACTGCCCTGGGGCTTTGCATACGGAGCACTATCGAGGGCCGGTTGATTTAGTACTCCCATTTTACAATTAAGGACTTCGCGACCAATGATCCTTTTTGCTGAAGATCCACTAGTGACGTAGTTAATAATATTCCATATAAACGCTGAAATCATCCCATCTCAACGTCGTTTTCGAGCAATGCGCATTATCTGGAACCCCTCCAGCGTAACTTCTGCGTATGTTATCTGCTCAATTGACATGTTTCCGTTTGGGGCTATAAGGTTGCAAATAGTCCGTGATCAGTTAAATTTCGTGCAACTTGTTGAATAGATTCCGTGCACAAGTGCTCACCCTTCTCATGCTTTTTGTTCCCATGATCACTGAAACTTGTCTGTTGGTTCATGCATCTGACAACTATTGTCGTATATTTCACATGACATATCCAGTCAAGCGCCTGAGTTCAAATCCACAAGAGCCTGATGGAACTGATGACCGCTGTGGTTATCGAAAACAACGAGGTGACGGCAACAAAGCACCTGATAGCGGCAGACTTTATTTCTACTCGAGATTACGTAAGCGGAGATACAAAGATATTACCTGTCGCAGGAGTTACATCTCCTGCTCATGTTCTCTTATGTCAGATGGTGAAATACCTAGGTCCCCCGATCTACGGTTGAACTCATGTTCCCTTAACTATATGACTGCTCCATAGAGCACATAGATAAATGCGGAGACAGGAACTTGCGGCTAGGGCAGATGGGGAAAGGCAACCGCATGCGGAAGGTTTCCAGGTATTTAAAAGAAGACATGATAACATTTTAACTGATGGTCATCTGGTTACTAAACGAGGACTGGTATATTGTACCTATATAGCTATGTAAACGGATGCACATTTTTAAAGCGTATATATGAATAAATAAGTTTTGTTAAAGACTCATCGGGGTCCCATCAAAGCAACTAAAAATAAATTTACATATCAATTTTAGACGAGGTAGTCGGAATATCTAAAAAATACAGTTCATAGTTTCTGAATTTGTAGTCCGTTAAGAAAAATGATGAGCGAACAGTTAAAAAACTCCACTTAAGAACTTAAAATATGATTGGGCTAATTTTGCAGAAGAGAAAAAACCGTCGCTCATAATAATAACAGAAAAATGCGGGCAGGACTGGCCTGCATGTGGCGGTATATAACGGATTTTAATCGGACATCGTCAGGGCAGAAATAAATGTCAGCCTGGAGGGGTACATATGCGGGTCGAACAGGACTGGCCTGCATGTAGTATTGCATATGGGATTCAGAACGGACATCGTCTGGGCCGGATTGATACGCCGCATGAGACTATTCGCGTCCAAGTGGCCAGACGAGAGGAACCCAGACGCGATCGGCCACAGTACGCTTCGAGACCAGTCGAGGAGTGGGGAAGGGATGCACGACCAAACTACTAGTAGACGGCGAATACTGAGGGTTCCGCCGTGAGCGTCGACAGAAGGAGTGAGGTCGAAACGCGGGAGATGACATCAAAAACCGCGAAAATTGACGCTATGGGGGAGGAGTGATAGCAGTGGATTTAGAAATCAATTCAAAACAGGGGTTTCTAATGATATAATTAAGAGTTACCACTTTATCTACCACTAAATCCCAGGAGGACCCTTCTCGAAGTCAAGAAGTTGAGTGTTCGTGAATGAGACCGTTAACAGTGCCTTTATGCTTACGGGTGTAAGGTGTTTGCGTAATTTCGACTTGAATACCACTAACTTAGGCGATTATCTTATTTCAGGCGGAAGATTATTCCAAAGGAAAGCATATTTGGAAGCAAAGAAGAGGGAGCGCTTTGATGTAGTGCAAAGGGGCGGCGGAATCAGCATGCAGGATTTGCGCGTGGCATAAGGCCGATCTCTCGGAGTGAGAGTGTCAATGAGCGGAAGAATGGAGTTAGAGTTGATGCGAAAAAGGAAGCAAAGGCCAGCTTCGAGTCTTCTAACCCATGAAAACTTAGTGTTCGCCAGCTGACATCTCTGAGTATAAGAAGTACCGGGTGCGACTTGAGAGAACAGTTTTCGGGTGATAACCCTGTGAACATTTTCGATCTTATAACGGTCACAGGCGTTCATTAAATCAAAGAAAGGACAGCAGTATTCGAGGGCTGGAAGAACAAACATTTGATAAAGTCTTAGCTTCGTTTCCGGAAGGGAAAAATTATGTGATATGAATCCACATATCTGCGCGGCTTTGGCAGAAATTCTATCTGCATGAGGTGATCAAAGAAGTTTATTTGTATAACTTAAACCAAGGTCGTTTATGGTGAAGCATTCTGAGAGTGGGTTTTTCTGAAAAATTATGGGACCAGGAAGTTTGGCAGGACCAAAAGACATGAAACTGCACTTTGATGATGACAACTCCCTCTGTCATGTTGAACCATATCTGCTTAAGCGAAGTAAATCGGCATTAATTTTTTCAACAAAAACACTTGTTGTGTCCTAAGAATATGAGTAAACACACATGAGGTCATCGGCATAAATAAAAGTTTGCGAATTTCCGAGTTCAGTCGAAATATCATTGATGTAAAGAAGGAGGATTAGCGGACCTAGAACCGTGCCCTGATGTACGCCACTCGTGATTGAGTGAGGTTTCGAGTAGCTACTACACACCATGAGTTTCTGATATCGGTCGGATAATAATAATAAGTTTTTATTAAAGACCCGTCGAGGTCCCATTAAAGCCGGTCATCGGGGACCTGATGAAGTCGAGTAATGGCGTCCGGATGCCGAGAGCTTCCAATTTTACTAGAAGACGTCTATGGGGCACCTTGTCAAAGGCTTTGCTAAGATCAAAGTAGATAACTACCACTGCCGCTCATCACGAAGAGAAGTGATTAGGTTAAGAAATGCCAAGTGACATGTTTCGCAGGATCGTTCAGGTAAAAATTCATGCTGATTACAGTTCAGAAGCCGATTAGATAGCCAACAGTCAATAATTTCATGGGAAATTAGCCGTTCAAGAAGCTTTGCTAGAGACGGTGTTTTGTGCCCGTCCCGATAGTTATTAACATCGGACCGAGGTCCTGACTTGAAGACGGAAATGATAATTGACGTTTTCCATGTTTCAGGAAAGAATCCTTTTGAAATATAAACCGAGAATAAATGACTAGGCAACATGAGAATGTCGGATGGTTGTTTAATAATCGAATTCGGAATCCCGTCCGTTCCTGAGCGGCGTGACTTTTTCAAACGACTTATGTGTTTCTTAGTGAGATCTGAGGAGACATCAATTGTACTCAGTGTCCTATCTGAAAGTGATCGAAAGAAAGGGACCGGATCGGACTCGGTAGCAAGGTGTTTTGTAAAGAAGGCACTAAACAACTCCGTCTTGTCATGTTCATCGATGAGGAAGACTTTGTTATCATTTAACAGGGGTGGAAGTTCGTGACCACGCTTAGAGGAGGACCGATGACGGAAGATGTTAGCGACGGATTTGCCAGGGTTTGAACCACTGAGAGCAATTGATTCTCTTTGCCTGTCGCGCGCTTGGCGCATCTTTGAAGCCATCTCAAATATCTCCGTGATTCTAAAATGAACTGATAAGGAACTAGTGGATAGGTCACGCAGCTGCCGTCTCAACGTTTTTAGTCTGTTGTGAAGAAAATGATGAACATGGGAATCTGAAGGATTAGGGTTGAGATATCTACGCGACACGAACACTAGGATGTCCTTGGAAACATTGGACATGACGTCACGAAGAATGGTTACATCGCTACAAGTGAGGAAGCCACACCAATCCAAAGATCTAATATAGTTGTTTATTAAATCATTATCTACACAGTCGTAGTTTAGGTAAGTCCGAACGGTGCTGGTCTTTTTTGAAAAGGCAAGCGGTAAGCAGCAATGAATTAATACGTGATCACTGTCAAAGAGGTCCTTTTTTAAAGCAACAGAAAGAGGAGCAATGTCATTGGTAAAGATTAGATCTAAAATGTGTTTATCTCTTGTTGGAGAGCGTGCCATTGGGGACTAGTTAGAAAAATTGACAATATATTGGAAGGGCTGGAATATAGGTCGACAGCTATTAGAAACCCAGTCTATTTAAGGAAGGTTAAAATCCCCAGTGATTATTTTAACATCGAAAGTAGCTTCCGAAATTAATTTAAAGATTTCGCGAAGTTGTGAATCGTTACTGGCTAAAGAATTTGGGGGATTGTAGATACACCCAATAATTGCCTTTCTTTGCGACGAGAGAATAACAGATGCAAAGCAGAAGTTTCCCGTAACTTAGGAGACATCCAGGCAATAGGGAGAGTGTTTTAGGTAGGATATGTTAAGAGGTTTCTTTAAGGTTCTATCTACCTCCTTCTTTAGATACTGAATCAAAAACGCTCCGTTGTGGATAATTTAAACGTAGATGTGGTGCGATTTAAGTGTACATTCCGGCGAATTATCCTGCTGTCAGAGCGAAATATATGACGTAACATTACGGAACTATTAAATAATTTCCTACAAAATTAGGATCCGACGACTGACGATACTTAACCTTCGCGTTGTCCATCGATCTCCTAGCTCAAATGAAAGCTCCGGCGTAGAACTACTAAGCTCACTGTAGTTGATATGTAAGCAAGAGAACTAATCACTCCGGGATGACTTTAACGCTTCTGAAACAGACTGGGAAATTCCCGTGGAAGACGCCCCAGCCGCATTGTTCTACCACAAAATATTACAAGTTTTACTGGGCAAATACCTTCATCAATATATGTATACAGGAACAAGGCTGAGAGAAGGAAAAATGTTTAACTGTTTAAAGCTAGTATTAAGTAAAAATAGGAAGTCATAAGGAATGCAAGTCTGCGACGGCCACTTGGCTTAAGTGGCCATACTGCTTTCACCTGCATGTATTCTCTGCTATCCTCTCCACAGCCGCAAATAAAGAGGTGCAGAAACTTCTGAAAAAGTGACTTGGGCGTAATAAGACGTGCTGGTTCGGAGAAAACCTGGTTAGTCGTCACAATCGATCCTAAGTATTTCTGGTAGCAGTTACTGAGGGAGTATAGAGCGCCTTACTGAAGCCTTTTGCCCTGTGGAATTAATAAGACCGTTAGCTTAACCATAATGGGTCCATAAAACGATTGAAAGAACATAGAGAAGAAACGGAGACCATTAAAAGAACTTACACCTTTAAAATTAAATATCCATTGCCGAATATAGGGAACAAAGTAAGTAATGCCGTAAGCAAATACGAATTGCCAACACTTTCTACTGACACTGACTGACAGCAGATGGCGTTGTATGTCCCGTGACGTTTTGTGGATACATCCAAAGCCGGAAGAAGCACAGGGACTAGACTGCGTGTCTAAAAAATAACACCGGAGACATATTGTCTGAGGGGCCGCAGAAAGTACAACTACCTTCCCAGCTTTTTAGTTCATATTTACAGTCGATTTCGGCGAGGACAATTTAGAGTTTGAGATGACCCAAGATACTGCCATCGTTGAAATCGTTGCCTTTTTTGCCAAAAAGGAAAACGAGTTTTCAGTCAATTAAACCTGGACAAGTCTCCTGAACCGCAGGGAATTCCTGGTCTACTACTTAAGAAATTGTCGACAGAGTTGGCAATGTCTTTTTTGTCCTGCTGCGAAATATCAATGAGAACAGGGAGTTTGCCTCAGCAGTGTAAGACAGTTAACACAGTTTCATTAAAAAGAGGAGCTAACAGGATGGCAGCAGGCGCCCTTAGGTCCATAAGCCTGACTTGTCTTTCTCAAAAACACTGGAAGTTTTCGTAAAGCGAGCCATAGCACAGTTTTGTGGCGGAAATCTAATTTTGTTGAATTTTCAGGATGGTTTTTGGCGAGGAGGCTCGTGCCTGTCAAGTCTGCTGCCTTCAGTTGAGGTCTCCATCAGCGTCATAGAAGACGACTTTGAAGTTTGTGTATTGTACGTCGACTTATGCAAAGCCTTTGTCCGTGTGCCACATCAAGGCTTCTTGCATAGAAGCTATCGAAGCTTTTGAACTGGACAAATTCGTTACCAGCTGGTCGAAAGCAGAGCGTTTAAATGAAAAAACATAAATAAGACTACGTGAACGTGATTTGCGGTGATTCCTAAGGCTCTGTTCTGGAGCCATTTGCCTTGATTCTTTATGTTGTGGCGAGATTATTTTTTCGATGAAGTCAAGCTCTTGTAAGTCATTAGTTGCCCGACCAGCACCGGCATCTCGTAAGAAGAAAAACCTGGTTGGATGACCTTTGCATCCCAGATCTGCGCTCGCTCTGATTAAGCCTCCAGCCAAGGACCAGCAAAGCGTGTCACAAGCTCAGTTACCTCGAAAGTGTGCGAATCTGGAAGGAACATTACGTCGTACACGCATATACCCTGATAAACGTCGAAAATCTGAAAAAACGAGCTTGCGGACTTAGCAATGCTCCGGCAGCGAGTAGTACTAACCAGAAGGAGTTTACCAGTGTTACCAAAGTAAAAAAGACAAAGCGTAAAACGCAAAAGTTTGGAACAATATTCTATCAGGAGCACTTCAAAACATGGGTAGCGACGCAGTATGTATAGATATGAGTATCGTTAACAGCATATCGACGGTAACTAGGCTTCTGGTAAGGGCAGACCTTATTTTTACGCAGGACGATCTACTCGGCGACAGACGTTTACCTGTCGCAAGAGTCACCTCGCCTGCTCCTGTTATCTTGTGCCGAAGGGTGATATATACATCTGGGTCGCCCGATCTACCATTGATCTTACCTACTCTCAACTCCCCGAGAGCTCCATAGAGTACATAGTTGAATACGAAGACAGGACCTCGTGGCTGGGATAGATGGTAAAATGCCAAAACAGGATCCTCAAGACAAGATTAACCCTAGTAGGACCCCTTGCGACTGTGGGTCGACAGCAAAATGTTAATCCAAACGATGATTGTCTATATCTTCCTCATCCTCATGCAAGGAACCCACCAAAAAGCCAAAAAATGAGTGCCAGGATCGCCTACAGTGCCTACTTGTTCAGAACCCGTCTGAATCGAATGCAGTCAGACCTGACGACTGTGTCACAGAGGATCTCGCCTCCTTTTATGGTCTACTAAACCAATACCTCCAACCGGGCGCGGCAATAAATGTTCTGAAAGCATTTCGGGTCGGAAAAAGGAGCGAAGATAAGACAGAAACGCTGCCATTGCAACCTCCAAAATTATGCTGAAGAGCAAACAGCGAATTCGGTTGTTCCTATCCAAAAAGGCCAACTCCCGGCACTCCCATAAACGGATTTTTCAGCAGAACTACTCACCAGCAGACCAACTAAAACGCCAGAAACTTCTTTCGGAATCAAAATCGAGGCTACAGCATGGCGAACACAACCTGGCTTTCCTCAAGGGGAAGGTAGTTGCAAACAGTATGACTTTTCAGTTGAATCAGTCAGTAATATTAAGGACGATGGGAGCTACGCTGTTAGCGCCGACACTATTGTGAAACCAGCCGCTAGAATGGACGGCAGAACTACGTTTATAGTACAGCAGTTGTTTCCGCCATGTACAACAGTAACCCTCTCATCCAGGTGAGGGTCGGGCATCCGAGTATGGTCTGAAGGATGCGTACACAAGGCACGAGGACGTACCAAACTCTGAACACTAACTCTCATTGTCTCTACCCCGATAACTGCAGGCTTGATTTTGATGTAATTGTGGAAATGTAAATACTTGCTACTTTAAAAGTTTAAGTAACATGGTACTTTGACATTGGGGGGGGGGGGTCACGGAGACGAAGTTTTGCTTGACGCACAGGTTTCACTTAAGCAGTGATATTCAACTTTTCGACATTCAGTGGAGCTCTAACTAGTTGCCAGAATCCCATAGGGTAGTGTTAAACGAGTTTCAGGATTGGGCATCTCAAAGTGGGTCTGAGGGCTGTTGTCGTGGCGAAAGCACTCGATTATACCATTGAGGAGTTTCGTATGCGCGAACATCCGAGGGTGTTAGTAAGACGGTAGGAAAGTTGAGATTCGAATTGGCGGCCTCTGTCAGAGATGATAGTTGATGGGACACCTTTTGTGCCTGAATGGAAGCGAGTTAGAGTGTCTGCAAGAGTCACAGCAGTGACACCTGCGATTGATCGTCGAGTGAAGCAGCCAATCGCTATGAGCGGGAGACTGAAAGCACGGCGGGCTGATAATGGGCGAAGATGTGAGTTCATGTCAAGCATAGCAAAGGCCTTTATCTCGGGTATAGAAAGCGTCAATTTCTGAGTAAGATGGCGCCAGTTTCGTGATTCGCGCATGCATTTTAATTTGGTGGAAAAGCAGGCACATATAATGGTATTGGTGTCAGAATGACAGTCAACGACTCGATTAAAATCCATCTTTGGGAGGAGATGGCAACTGCTAATTAGGAAACAAAATCATGATAGCGTGACTCTTAAGGGGATCATTTGTCCTATGAGGGGAGGAGTGTGCACATGCGAGGTTCATTTTCAGTGAAGATGCAAAACTCTTTGTCTACTGAAAAGATAGGAAGGACGCGGGGGTAGATTGACATAGGTCTGTTTCGGACTTGTTCGTCATAATTCAGCCAATCATAACCCTGACCAGCAGCTGGGATCGGAAACACAAACATGCGCGCAGGCACACCTGGCGCAGACGGTCCACCACTGGAGTCTACCAAATGGGTCAGAAACCCTTCATGGAACCAAAGTTCATCAGTGTCTCGCCACCTGCAATTATCTGTCGCTGAAAATCGGGCATTTATTCACTCAGGAATAGGCGCACACCGATCTGTTGGCTGCCCGAAACAAACAAGCTTCGTATGGGTGATAGGGATATATATATATACCCAACTGGATTGAAGATTCTTTTCCTTTATTTTCAGTGTAAACCTACTTTGTTCAGTCTAATAACTTGAAGACAGGCAGCAGGCAATCCATAAACTGAAAGTGACCATTCCGGCAGACTTCGCCTCTCTCTGTAAACCGCTAGATTTTCCTTCGTGATTAAAATAGCGAAAGTTTATTGAACACTGTTCTTGACTCCGTGTAGGGTCTAATGTGATAAACGCTCGTAACTGCACAGGGATTCCAAGAAGGCGCTCTGCTTACTGATGCACATGCGTGTGCGCAGACAGGTAGGACGTATGAATCTCGCCTGGCCTTATCTGCGTCTGGTCCCTGTCTGTCAAACTCTCATAGGTGCAGGAACTCGCGGCCAGACAGGTACATTCACAATCCTTTCCACCTATCGATGAGCCAACAACCGACGAGAACAGCATTAGAATGCTGTTGGACCAAAACACTTGATGAGGACAGATATCCTCGCCATTCGCCATGGCGCGTGAAGAGGACAGCAACCAGCCCGAGAGGAGCGAGTAACGAAAGTACTTACAAAAACTATTCACGATGGCCATTATTTTTTCACGGACAAACAGGGCAGTGTGCCACGAACGGTCAGGACGTACACGCTAAGCGCGAGTCGTCTAAGCAATCGGAGAAGGCGCCAATTGTTGTAGCATACGCACAGGCAGGCAGAGCAGGTGTATGATGCTAAAGGAACTCTAGTTTATCCCGGCGTAGGTCGCTAAAAGGACTGAGGACGTCAGACTGTTGCCTTAGGATGTCGAAGTGGTGGTGGTGGTGGCGGCGGCGGCAGCACACGACAAAATGGTTGATGGGACTGATGACGCCGAGTCAATTAAATAAAATCAGGCTCCCATAGGTACAGTCTATAACTTTATTTCACATTCGGGCATTTGCACGAGCTGAAAGTGGATTTAGATCCGTTTGAAGAGCGTTCTCACCCAACTTCTTTTGTAAGCCATTAGATGGTTGCTGTGAAAACTGAGAAGTTGAGTGGCGTTCGTTGTCTTCATGTATACCGTTGCCGCATTCTCCGTTAGCTGCTGAACACTTTAGTACACTTAAATGATCCCGACAGGTTGCTTTGTACGATAATGAACCCACCTCCTCGTCGTCAGGAAGTGGTCGAAATACGTAGGGGTTAGACGTACAACACCAACAAAGAATGAATGTCCTCTGTCCCCTCAGAGGCGTACTAAGTGACCATTAAGTATGCCTTTCAGGCAATTTCGAGTAAAAATAACAGATATTTATGATTAAAATTTCATATTCAAGTTTAAAAACTAAATGTCCAACTATTTGAATGGAACCTGAAAGATGTTATCGTGCTACAGAGGCACCATGGCCCCGTCCATCACTGTCCAGCCCAGCCTGATGATGGGAACAGTTACTGGCACTGGCAAAGCATTGGAAAGACATCTTCAGACCGAATTGTCTGGTCTCGTGTGTTTTAATGCTCTCCCCAAGCCTCGATAAGACCAAAGTCTCAAGAGAAGTAGACATCAAGGGGCGTCGTCGTATACCACGGTCTCTCAGACAGACGTCGACTGTCTTCATATTTTTACGCAACATTGGGCGTTATACGCGATAAGAAGGCTGAATATTTGTCAACTAGCTTACTCTCGTTCGTGACAACATGATGGGAGGAGCTAAAAGGGAGGGCGAAGAGGTGGGGGGGGGAGGTGAGGAAGTAGCAGAGTAGGAGACTTTTTCCCTGAGCAATTCCCATCAGTCCAGGCTGTGGCCTACGTAGCGGCCAGCGTCTCTTGGTCGACTCTTGTCGACGATGATGTTGTTGAAATGATCAATCTCCATCGACAAGTTATGCATTCTGAGGAGAAAGTTGGCACCCCAGAGGCTGGATCTATGGCCGAAAGACAGTGTAGAAAAGCAAATTGTCGTGAAAAAGCCCTTATATTCTGTTGGCCTCTCCTGTGACTGTTCGTCTCCTTACCTGTGATTATTGTACTCATTAAGGCTGGATTTAACATCTCCGATCCCCGTCTATTTCTTGGATGCTGAAATCCGACGATACAAGTTTGTGCATTCCATAGTCGCGGAGTTTTAGAGCTGATGAATTCTTTGAAAGTGCATTCAGCTGTTGTGTGATTGTGAAAGACTTTCCCTTTGAATGTCCCACAAAATGGTAAGCGGATGAGCTTTGTAGCCCTGTCTGTTTGAAACGTGAGGCGCTTATCTTGAAACGTGAAGTGGAGAGCTATCGAGGGGCGGAATATGGCCAGTCCGATCGATCAGTTCTGAATGCGTATTTTGTAGCATTTTATACGTTCCCTCGATTTCATAATTGCCCCCCAGCGATGGTTCCACCTAGTCTCAATGAATGGCAGTAGAGAGTATCGGCTGCAAACCGACTTTTCTGGTCCAACGTTAGTATGGGCAACCGCTTTGACGCATCATCGCCCTTGCGCTGATTTTCGTACAGGAACTACTTCTCGTCTCACGCCGCTGACCGAGCAAAAACTCGACTGTTTTTAGTGCACAAAATAATTGAATTGCAGACTTCTTGTTCACGAATCTGTTGATTTTTGTTCAGTCATCCTGCAGCCCCTTTGTCAAGATTTTTCACGCTTCTGGTTTGATTTGTTTAAAGAACAGTGATTGATTTTTTCCGGTGTCCGCCAGACGTTATCGGAAATGCGCACCCGTAACAAATGCCAACAATCGGGGTGTTGTGGCATGCCCAGTTGTTGCAAGCTCAAGCCGCGCCAAGTGG
>CACRXP010000011.1:2693533-2710107 GCA_902702965.1 Spirometra erinaceieuropaei
TCATCTATGTCTACTACTAGTCGCTGTGCGACTGCCTGCGAGGGTTTAAGTATGAGCCCCAAGGCACAACGGAACGAGCATGTTCCGTAACCTGATCGGCGAGCGCCCACTGTCATAATATATATATATATATATATATATTGAAAAACGGACATCCCAGGTGATTTAATTAGGAAGAGAGAATTCTTCGGGAAACAGTAAAATTTATTGTGTAAATTTTCGAGACTGGTTCCGCAGCTCGTATTCAGACAACGGGCGAGCAAAAACAATTAACTTCTAAACCGAGTCCAACAGAGTCCTATTGGTTAAAGTCATCTTGTCGGGATTAGTTGAACCAGTTTGAATCTGTCCTTAACGATTCTGTGTGTGACATATGGTTCGATATGCCGATTGATACATGCCTCATCTGAGTGCATGGCCTCCAGGAATTCGCGGCCTTCCTTATTGGGCAGGCGCCAACAATGCGAGTGTTTTCCCATGCTAATTGGTGTCCGGTGTCCAGTTTGTAAATAGCCAACAGGGATAGATGATCTCGTCTCCTCATCGCTAACTGATGCTCATGTATACGAATTGAGACACATTTCCGCTCTGGCCACTATAGACGGCATCACAACTGACACATGGTATTTTGTAGACAACACCTTTTCTATCAAGATAGCCAACCCTGTCCTTAGGGTGTACAAGCTGTGTACGCAAGGTGTTTGAAGGTTGGTGTGCTACTTGTATCTGATGCTTTTTCTACTGTCTTTTGACGAGTTCAGATACATTTTTCACGTATGGGAGGGTCCGCCAGGTGAATTTTTTTGGCACCTGAGTGGCCGTTGTTTTCGAAATACCTTTCTGTTTAAACTCATGTTTCATGCAATGACGTACAATGTGGCGCGGGCACCCGTTGTGGGAAAATAAGGTATTTCATTTCTGCTTGATAAATTTCTTCATCTGAGCAGTGTGTTTTAGCTCGTTTTAGCAGGCCGTAGTCAGTACTCCTTTTGTGAGAGATGGGATGGTTACTCTCAAAATGTAGGATGACCTCGGAGTATGTTTCTTTGCGATAAACTGAAGTGTGAAGGGATCCATCAGTTTTTCGACATACAAGAACATCCAGAAGTGGAAGTTGGCCATCAACCTCTGTTTCGAAAGGGAACTCGATTCCTGGAAATATAGAGTGAGGCTCCGTGTGATGCAGGTCTAATTGGTTTTTCTTGACAATGACAAATGCGTTGTCAATGTAGCGCATCCATATTTTTGGTTAATTTTAGAAAGAGCTATAGACTCCAGTTTCTGCATTATGGCTTTTGCTTGAAAACCAGATATACGCGAACGCATAGGAGGACCTTTCAGTTGCCGATTACATTGTTTGGCAAGAGGGAAATTAGCTTCTAGAAAAAGATCAAGTAGTTGGAGAAGAGCGTCAGCAGACACGGTTAAATAGCTAACTGTTTTTGTACATGACCCAAAAGTCTGACGACGAGCTGAAGAACCAGTCTCGAAGATTTACGCATTAAAGTTTATTTTCTTCCTAAAGAATCTTACTTATTATCAATATACATATATATAGTAAGTGGCCCAACTCATCAAATATGATGCTGAAAGTTGAGACTATCCATTTTAGACACCCGAAAAATGACACATTTTATTTGTTTGTCTAGCCGGTTCCGGAAAATGTCCTTTTTGCATAGAGAATGTTTAAAAAATTGGGCGGATATCTATGTTGTCTTGTATTCGGGCAGATCCCTATGCCGGCAGCTGTTCTAGACTAAAGTTGCGCATATATGTGTTTCTCTATTAAGGACATATAAATAAAAATCGAGAGTTTCACCAAGCGAATTTGTCGCATTTAAAAAACCGCTCTTTTCATGCAATTCAGGTAGTGCGGGGTAGACTCAAGGAGGTTATTTTTAGAAAACCGAACTTGACATCGACTTTTTATGCCCTGTTTATAAATCTGTGTTAGTTCATGCCCTAAAATGCAGTAAAAACCACTGCAAGCACTTCTTTGTTTAAAATGTTCCACTGTCCTTTGTGAATACTCAATAACTTTCTGCGAAAATACTCTCCACCAAGTGAGTACGTTGACTTTTAGGTTTATGGTAATGGGCTTTCGTATTGCCCCGTTTCCACTAATGAATTATTTAGAAACAGTACGGGCAGTGGATTCGCAGTCTTAGCAATATGTGGCCACCCCGTTGTACTATTATGATCGTCGAATTGAGCCTCAAAATAAGTAACTATAGCGAAAATAACTCTACTCTAAAGAGGAAAGTGAGTTCTTTCGTTTGCAGCAGAAAAATTTTAACTATTTCTTAAGCAGTGAAAAAGCAGACCAAACGTTTCAGTTTTTATCCTGACTCAAGCCGAAAGCATGTCGTCTGACATCAGCGACATTTGTCTAGAGGACATTGCACCTAGCACTCGAGGGAGTGGATACACGAGCTGAATCAAAGGATTATTTAATTCGGGTCATCGAATGTCGACCAGCCAGCAAGTGGCAGTGATGAGTTCTCAGAAGAATGACTCACGATGGACGACCTCGCTGTTGGTCCTTTGACTGCCATGTGCGCCCACACATGTGGATGGTAGCAGTAAATTACTATGCGTTAGCTATTCGCACGGGGAATAGCGGACGACGTCTTCGGAATGAAGGGGAACGCCTCGTTCGCTGATTGGCCAATTCTTTCCTGCCTAATTGCGCCTCACTTGGTCGCGGACAACTTCCCCTTGTGTGTGTGCTTGCGTTTGTGGGAATGCAGGTTAACTTAAGACTGGACAAAGAATATTATGCCATTTCTGCTGAAACTTGGACAGAAATTTATATGGGCATTCAGACGCAATATCTTCCGCGCGATAACAGTTTTCACCATCACCATGTGCTTCACAACAGGGTGGGAGCAGTGACGGCGATTTGCGCGTGAGTTTGTTCATAGGGTTAGTAGACTTGCGCTGCATCTACCTCACTCCATCTTCTTTCCGCCTATACCGATATCGTGACAGAGTTAAGAAGATCGAATGTGGGAGACGATGAGGTGGCTGGCACGCTGAAAACCCACACCTAGGCTTAGTACCACACCCCCTGGTCTACAAAAAACACATGACCAGGATTTTAACGAACGAAAATGGGTGGCGGGATGGTTTACGGATCCCGCTAGATGCAGTTGTCACTTGAAGAATGATCCATTGCAGCATGATTCTCAGTCCACCTGTCCGTGATGGATTCAAGCGCGTCAGATTGTTTATAATGAGGACTATGCACTGAGACCGTCGACCCCACTTCATCTCCCACCCCAGACACCAGTCCACTGTCCTGACCGGTCAGTTTCCTGATGCGGTGAGTGGGCGCAGTGGGCTGGGGGGAGCCTGTCTGCCCGCGCCACACACACACTGGGCCTGGGCTCCCCAAACGTACGCGCCAGAATTACTCGCAAAAGACGGTAGGCGGATCGGATCTCACATATGTGGGAGAGGGCCCTTAAGAAGGAACCATCGTAGTCTGTCCTCCAGTCCATAAGTTTGCCGCCCAAGGCACTGACGCATATTACGCTGACAGCAGATAACAGATTCCACGCAGAGGTGTCGTTGAAGCTAAAGAGCTCTTGGTTGGCACTCAATAAGAAAGACTGACCTTGCGTGATTGAGGTGTGCCGCCCCCCCCCCAAACGGGCCACGTTTAGATGCGCTGGACCAACATGGAGACCATATCGGATTCCGGCAGGCGTTATCTTTGCGAAATAACAAATGCCAACATTTACGGGGTGCGCTGACAAACCATGTTGTCGACAGTCGTCGCACAAAGTGGGGTCACTGTCACGCCCTCCATTGTTTTGGCGGTCAAAATCCTGGCCATTTGTTGAGAGGACCAGGTGGTGCAGAGTGGAAAGCCAGGATGAGAATCCATCCAAGCCATCCACCTGCGGCCTCCCTCGTCTCCGGTCTTCTTGTCTCTGTCTTGATACCGGGCTCAGGCGGGGGAGGAGGAGAGAGTGTGGTAGATGCAGCGCAAGTCTACTGGCACTATAAACCCCTGTGCAAGTCACCGTCCTGCTCCCACCATCTGCTGTGGGGCACACGGTGGACATCGTCGAACACGACGGTCGAACTAATTATCATAAAAACATAATCCTGAGTCAAGCTAAACAACTTCAGATACCGAATTCTTCCCAACCACTGAAAGGGCTTTTACTTAAAAAAAGGTCACAGCTTAAATGACATATAACTTTTCCGTCAATTTTCAATAATTCTACAAATTGAGTTTATCGTTTTCAACGGGGATCTACGAAAGTTCCTTCTTTATAGTTGTATTGTAAAAAATTCCGTTTTTGTAACTCTGAACAGTCTGAACGATGCTTTTAAATTTATGCTACCAAATAAGGCTCGTTAGGGCGTGTACATAGTCACATAGCTGCTGGACCATTCACCCCACTTAAAAAGCATATAAAAGTTTGTTAGGGACTGTTCAATACCTCAACTTCAGGGAATATGTTCGCAAAGTAGGCGAAAAGAGCCTTAAAATGCTAATCGAACCACACTGCTATTTTCGAATTTTCTCATTTTATATAGTTAACGGCTAAGTCCGGGAAGGCACACGCTTACAGACAATATTTATAACAGAAATTTCCTCATGGATTGCTAAGTGACTTTACGTGACCTTGAAAAAACCGACACAAATATGCGCCTAGCAAAATTTGGTTGTGATCGACGCTTCTGAGAGAATCGTATCCGAAAAGCCACGTTACCAATTTTAACAAATTCGCCAGGGGGTGTTTCGGGTTTTGTCGGTCACTTAGGCCCAGTTAAGTACCATTTTCCCTTTCTGATATACCTACACGTTTAACTTGATTTATTTCACTGCATGACTGTAGGTCAAGGCTATAATTTGTGGAAGCCCGGATTTATTGACGTCAAAAGGGCCGCAACTACTTCAATAATCGGTGTCCGGAAAACTCCAAACTAATGCAAACATGAGAAAAAATTGAAGATCGTAAACCAACCCACGCAACTCAAACAGTACATACGTCGAAGAAATTCCCAATTATTCTTAAGCATAGCAGTCCACTTTTTTTATCACCTCAAAACCGCGAAAATCTCTGGCATCAAGTCAACTTCAGCGTTGAATGTTGTTCACGATACCCTAGAAACTGGTATCATCAGAACCAACCCCCAATAATGTCATCGTATACTTACGCACGCATTTTCAAACTATGTATTTCCTACTGAACTCTGAATCATTTGGATATTGAACGCTGTCCGAATAACCATACGTCATCATGATTAGGCTTTAAACCATATCAATGGATGCAAAGCCCCGCTGCATTGCAGTACAATGTTACCACGTTTCCCTTATCTGCGGCTTCATCGTGTACGCTGTCATAAAGCAAATAAGCAATGTGGACATACTCTCAAATGTGCTATCTTCGAGGTAGATAACCAAACTTCGGCTGAATTACTTCAGTAAAAGAAAGTAAATATGGCGAGCATACTGTTACAGAGGCATTTCCGAGGTCGATAACCAAATTCAAACGTTTACCCAATGAAAGCAAGTAGTAATCACGTAGGCATGTGCTTCAAGGCGAGAGGAGGGGGTGATAACATTTCGGTCTTGCCAAAGCCCATACTGACAGTTGTGTGAGGTGGCTGAGCTCCATAATTTAAGGAGCAATTCGATCCTGTCGTATGATTTTTCAGAACTGAGTTGCTCGGTTCCTGATGTTTCTGTGGGTCAGTCAGGTCAGAATGTTGGCCAATGGTTATGTCCCAACAAAGGGACAGAAATGGCTATAGGCAGAATGGTATTACCGACAAAGGCAAGGGAGACTGGAATGCCATTTCTGGCTTATTAGCCGTCGTCAGCCAGTCATACCCAAGCCCGAAGTGTGGAACACCGGAGCCTCGAACTCGCGACCTGTTGGTTAAAAAGTGCACGGAGGGCACGCCTGCTGGTTGGGCTCGAGAGAGAGCCCTTAAGGCACAACGGAACGAGTGAGTTCCGTATGAACGATCGGTGAGCGCCCCCTACCATAGAAATGGCTATTTCAGCCCCCTCTCCCCTGTGCAGTATCGGAAAAACTTATTTTTGGTTGCTCGCTGTTGTGATGGAAGAATGGAATCGCAGGCATCCCATGCTCTAATTGCGGTGAATCGATAAACGCCATGCTTGTGTTACTTTTGACATTACTGACTGCAACTATTCGAACGCCTTTGTTACCAATGTACAGTAGGTGGGCGAACTCATGAAATGTCAACCGAAATTCCGAAATGCGTTTTTGTTTCGAAAAGATTCATTAAGTAGGGTTGTAAAACTAGTCAGTCTGCAACATACTTCTATAAAAATTCAGTTACCCAAAGATGCTAGCTTTCGAACGAACTTTCTTCCGGCTGCATGCAAGGACTACACTCTATAAAAAATAACTACTTAAGTAGCAGGAATTTTTCTCATTGATTTCCGATGCCCCTAAAAGTTCAATTATATTTCATGGCAAACATGCATAAAAATATTCATCCTTTTGCTCATTCGGCATAAAATTACGTCTTCTACTAATTTTATACTCAAAGGGTGAACATAATTCGGCTTTGAAAAGTTTCTGACTGTGGGACTTTTAAATACCGTCAAATGGCCTCTGCATTTACTGGTGTGGCTTGTAAAGTTAATAATGTGGATCAAATCCACTGCGAAATTTTATGAGCCCTATATGGTCCCCCTTTATTAACGTAGAGAAATGCATGGTTTTGCGTATGCGGAAAATATACGGCTTGCAGTTTGGAAACCCTGAATTCAAGTGTAACGGTAGAGCGGGTTCACATTTATTCGGGAATTGAAAAAGTTTTCTAAAACCGACTAATACCCTTCGTTCGTGTATAAAGTTGGAAGAAGACATAATTTTATACCGAATGAGCAAAAGAATGAATATTTTTATGCATGTTTTCCATGAAATATAATTGGACTTTTAGGGGCATCGAAAATCAGTGAGAAAAATTCACGTTACTTAAGTAGTTATTTTTTATAGAGTGTAGTCCTTGCATGCAGCCGGAAGAAAGTTCGTTCAAAGGCCGATATCCTAGGGTAAGTGAATTAGTATGACATTATGCTGCACAACTACCCTGCAATCTACTTAATTAATCTTTTAGAAACGAAAGCGCATTTCGGAATTTCGGTTGAAATTTCATGAGTTAGTCCCCCTACTGTGTGCTCCACAGCAGAATAAGAGTAGGGACGGCGACCTGCGCGTGAATTAGTTCACAGAGGTAATAGCATTCTGCATCGTCTACCGCACTCTTCCCCCCACCCCCCCCCTCAGGCCCGCCATCATGACAGAGTCAAAAAGACCGGAGACGGGAGAGGCTGCAGGTGGCTGGCACGGCGTAAAACCACATCAACGGGTACCACCACACTCCTGCTCCACAAAAAACACATGAGCAGGATTTTAACCAACGAAAATGAGCGGCGGCACGGATGACGGTTGGCGCTGTAACGCCCCACGATCTCCATAGGGTTGTTTGAATGAGGAAACAGTTTTTGGACGCGCGGACCTAGGATGGAGATGGCGTAACCGCATGCTGGTGAAGATGGCCGGTGTCCCTTCCTCTCACTTCCGCCGACCCCTTTTCCTGCAACGTACCGTGACGCCCTTATCGTTTGCCCTCTCTCTACGTCGGAACCTCCCTCGGCCCTTCCCTGCGGTTGGTCACAGCGCTGCGTTTCCACTGGTTAACTAGCTGACATGCCGGTGTCGAAGCTCCATTTAGACAGGTTACTCCACAGTTGTAACTCGCTCTGCTTGTACTACTAACTATTACTATACGCCTTTCCAATTCCCATTTCTGTCCATTATACCTTCTCGCCCAATTGACGTTTTTTCATCCTTTATGTGCGGATGAATATCGTGACTTACTCACGACCCTATTCAGATCAACGTTAGTCAGGATCTCTTTCCAGTGCTTGGCTGCTTGGATGTGCGCTACTCTTGACGTCCTCAGCCGCTACAGCGCGATGCCAGCCGGCAACTGGGCCTGTCATCGTACCCCGAGTGTTGGCATTTGTTATGGGTACGCATTACCGATAACGTCTGTCAGAATCTGATTTAGCCCCTGTGATGGTTCAGCGCATCTACTGCGTAACCCGTTTTAGGGGAACATTGCTGACTATAGTCGACAACACGCGACTTCATCGCCTATTCGTACGAGATATATATATATATATATATACACTTTATTTTGGAAGTATCGTTCCAAAATTTTCAGCAAAAAGCCCCCATTCGCAGCGGATAAAATGGGCACGCAAAACAGATGACACCAGAAAATCACGAGCGATATCTGCCGGAAACCGCAATTGCCGACCTCATGAAGAATCGCTGTCAGTTGCGAAATTCACGTCAACTTTGACTTCCTTTAAAACGGTGCTGGTGTTTTATTCAAATGACCTCATTATTGTGATTCAGACAAACAAGGAGGGGAAAAATCAGTACATAGGGAGTAAAATAGGTAAACGGATGCACAGATAAAAATATTTCCATGTGAATGGAGAGCGGAAAAAGGCGGCTCATTTTCAAGAGCTCGCCAAGTATAACTTTTAACTCGAATGCTTGATAACCAAATGACATAAGTTTACGTCGGCCTGGCTTTGGGGTAAAGCCGACTGCAGACGCAAAATAAGGTAGCAACTACCGGTCAAGTCTTCCGTCAGAGACACCTAAAGGTCAATAAATCCTGCCTTATAGTAAATAGGAGTTTTCTTTAGATGCTTCATTGCTCTAAGTGCCCGCCGTATGTGTGCCATTATATGAAGCAGTTCCAGGGGTTTTGTGCATTACTTTGCCTGAATTATTTTCGGTCTCCGGAGTTTACCCCAAAGGGTAGGACTATAGCAATAGATTTGTGTGAGCGGTTTCCTTCCTCAGCTGTTAGAGTTACATTTGGAACCGAACAAATAAGGTAACGACTGCATTATGAACGTCGGAGGATCCGCTGATGAACCCAACTCCTCATAGCTGCCCCACGCAACACCAAAAAGCAGCGTTGGAACGAGTGGCGTTGTTTCTTCCTTAGTTCTTCTGTTTGAAGTGCGGTAAACGGAAACTGTTCATTAAAGCATTTGAGGCTGCGCCTTGATGGCCGTAAGAAAATGCTTCCTGCCGCTCATCACAGGGCCTTCAGTAAAACAGTGTTTAAAATTGTTATGACCCAGTCTGATACTTGAAAGCACTTGGGAGCGTATGCGTACCTGACTCTGGTCCCCAGTACCAACGCGGCAGAGAAGGACAAAAAGGCCGACCACGGAAAAGTACATTAGAAAAATGCAAGTCAATATAAACTGGAAGTAACGCATATTTACAACGTCCTACTGCGATTCGCCGGCATTCGGTCCAATGACCTTCGGGAAGAACATTTAGCACGAGCTGATCGATAATGCGAATACGCAGATCGATCAGACTCGAGGGTAGCAGCCAATGGAGAGGTGCCACGATTAAGCTGACAGCGCTGTAGAAACACGCGCGTGGCCTCCAGTGATTGGCTGGTTTTTGTTTTGGGAGTGTAGGCACCGTCATCATGAATGCGGACTGTTACACGACCTCGCTAGTCGCAAGTTGCGAGAGGAGCAACCGAGGGACGAACTGTGTTACAGGAGACAAACTCTGCGCAGGCAAATGCTACAGTATCTCGACTCCTCAGAACGAAATCTGTACCTGCGACTTATGTCGACTTCTCTCTAACTAACTAGATTCCACTCCGCCGAGCGTGGGAAGACCGGGACGGGGGAGGTGGAATTCTCATTGGCCGGCCGCTATCCAATGACTGTGATTTGCCATCGCCTGCTACCTTGTTGCCCCCATCTTATCCCAGAACTTGGCTTAAGAAATGCTCCGTTAGCACAGAAAACGGTTACTGCCTTTTCTGTGCCCTTGTGTCCTCTCCCACCGCATAAAAATTCGGGGCTGACTAAGCCGCCATTAAACGAGTCATTTCCTAATATGTTCTCCCACTAAATTTCCATCATTTATCATATTGTTACTTTAACATCTAATTTCGTTTTGTCTCTGAACATTAGAGTCCTCTTTGCTAATAGAAGCAAAGAGGCGAGTTCCCGGGAAATAGTCGCGAAGGAGACACGATCGCTGGAACAAGAGCTTTATTAGCCTGACGTTTCGGATTCTCACACGAATCCATCATCAGAGACAGAGTCAGATGAGGGTGGTAAATTGCCCAGGTGTTGCAGTACTTATAGGATATGGTTGCTAGGCCGCTACATGCCTATCACAGTTGGCAGCTCCCGAGTGCATCACGGCTCGACTGGCCAGGTGCTGACGCATGCAGTTGTCGTGCCGTTGCTATGCCCCTGTGTGCCGGTCAAGATTATCGATTCCCACGCTCATAGCACGCAGTCGAGGTGCTGACGCCCAGTCTTCGTCATCCGTGTGGGCTCTTGGGCAATTTGGCTAGCCGATATTGACACAAGAAACAGTGGTCATCCGTGCGCTGCCCTCGCGGTTAATTTCTTTGACTAGACAAAGTCTCAGAGCCGAATAGGGAGCGGGGAGATCATTGCACTTGCTGATTGACTGAGAACCGGAAAGCCATGGCGTGAGAAGTTCGCGGCTCTCGCGGTTGTCACCTCAAGCAAGAATTTCTGCCTCGTCAAAATTGAATGTGTGGTTGGGTCCCATAGAGTGATCCGCGACTTGGGAGACAGGGCCTTTCCTCCTCACCGCTGCTGCGTGCTCGGCCATACGCGTCCGCAGCAGTCTTCCGGTTTCTCCGACATAGTTGCCTTGCCCATAGCTGCATCAGACACGATAAACAACTCCAGATGTTTCTTGCCGTGGCAATGGGTCTTTCGGCCTAATGATCTGGCGCCCTGTGGTTGCCTCCGGTCTGTGTGATATCCCAATTCCAAGGAGTGTGAGAAGACGGTTGACGGCTTCTGAGACATTCTCCACGTACGGGAGAGCTTGCCAAAATTTGGGGGCGGTTGTATTTCCTCTCTCGGGGTGACAACCGCGAGAGCCGCGAACTCCTCAAGTCATGGTTTTCCGGTCCTCAGTCAATCAACAAGCGCTATGATCTCCTCGCTCCATATTCGGCGCTGAGACTTTGTCTAGGCAAAGTTATTAATCGCGAGGACAGCGCGCATATGACCACTGTTCCTGGTGTCAATATCGTCGGACCAAATTGCCCGAGAGCCCACACGGATGACGAAATCAGGCCGTCAGCAACTCGACTGCGAGCGATGAGCGTGGGAATCGATAATCTTGACCGGCACACAAGGGCATAGCAACAGCACGGCACTGCATGCTTTAGCATCCAGCCAGTCGAGCTGGCATGCACTCGGGAGCTGCCAACTGCGATAGGCATGTAGCAGCCTAGCAACCACATCCTATAAGTACTGCAACACCTGGGCAATTTACCACCCTCATCTGACTCTGTCTCTGATGATGGATTCGGGTGAGAATCCGAAACGTCAAGCTAATAAAGCTCTTTTTCCGGAGCCCTCTTTGACAAATGTACTGGTTCCTGAGTCTTCCGTCTTAGTTCGCATATCTTCCGCCGCTCTCTGACATTTTTCCGGTTCATTAGAAGCTTTTGCAACCTGACGTATCATTTCCTCTGTGAAAGGCTTTGATCTGGCGATATTACAGGCCGAAGGACCTCCACAACGGTCAGACAATCCACAAAGTGAATTTAGCACGAAATGACTCATTCGCCTTGTTACGGTTAATGGCAGCGTGCCACTCAGTTTTTTCTTTTATATCAAATAGAGTGAGTTCGGAAAGGGGTGTTTTATGGTTAAAGAGGGCACTCCTCAATGAAGAAATCGTGCAGTCAGCTAAACTGAATGTCAACCCCAATGCATTGAACTGGCGACAAATTAGTGAAAAGTGATCGTTCAAGAAGGATTTTTTCCTCTATAACTTGGCAAAATCCGCCTTTAGTATAACTAAAGCGCACCCTCCACGTCCTGCTCTGAGTTGTTGATTCATTTTATTAGAACAGGCAGGCCGGGGGGTAACAAGGAGGGTTGGCGACTGATGGCGGTTGAAAGATAGATACTTGTCATTTCTTACCCGCATCATATAGTCATAACCCATTCTCAAACCGAGTAGACCCCAGATGGTAACTCAGGCCCCATCGAGATGGGTACATGTAAGTCAGCCTTTCAGGAAATTGAGAAATTTGAAGATTACTCCGGACGTGCATGGCCGAGCACGCAGCAGCTGTGAGTAGGAAATATGCCAGCTCTCAGGTGGCGGCTCATTCCGCCGAACCCGGCCATATTTTTAAGTTTCTAGAGGTCGAAATCCTCGCATGGGGTGAAAACCGCATAATCCGCGAACTGCTCGAATCATGGTTCTCAAACCCGCAACAACATCAACAAGCGCAATGACCTCTCGGTGCTGAGACATTTCCTGAGCAGGGGAATCAGTCACGTGGGGAGGGCGCGGACAAACAACAATCTCAGTGACAGCGGACCAAATTGCCGAGTAACCTTAACGCCAACAAACAACACGGAGGATGAAACTGCGGCAGTTAAGGGCTCGGACACGGACTGACGAGCCATCATGAGCTTAATTACAACCACCAGCGGTGATCGCGAGAGCCGTTAGTTATAGTACACATGTGGCCCCACGGCAGCTACATATTATAAATACTGCGGTCTTTGTGCATCCACTACCTTTTAATGCAGCCATCTCTGATGATGGGTTCGAGTGAGAGTCCGAAACGTCAGGCCAGTGAACTTCTCATTCAAGTGATCGCATCTTCTTCTCTCAAACTGAGCATTATCCATCGTAGTTGACAGAATCTGCGCCAATGATTCATTGTCACAGCGTTTTCGAAATGGTCACCTAAGCTCGGTTTTAAGGCAGGGGTCAGCCTGGCTTGGGGCTGGTAGGTAATGACGGTGATGGTGCTGGAGCTGACAGTGGCGCAGATTATGGAGGGTTGTGATGATGACGATGATGATGGTGGTCGTCGTCGTCGTCGTCGTCGTCGTCGCGCGGATGGTGTTCCTGCTGCCGACGACATTAATGATGAAGACGACGACGAAGACGATAATGATGATGATTATGATGATGTCAAGTGGGCCGTAAACGGTTAGTCCAGTCCTACTTACCTTTTCAGTACGGCTTATCAGTGAGGACGTGCTCGTTGCTATGACACCACAACTTTAGGCATTAGGCTGGAGTTTAGAGCGGCAATTAAATCGGCGAGCACTACCCTACTAGAAAAAAGATATTTTCGCAGTCATTCCTCTTGACCAGTTCTTATTTCTGTGATATGCTGTCTATTAAGGCAAAAGAAACTGCAGGAACGATGCGGATTTTTGCAAAGTAACTAGAAAGGGGGAGTTTGGGGAAGAACCAATCCCATCTCGGAAAGCTATGACCTTCACTCTGTTCTCATCTACTTCTCCGTCGGAAAAACTGTTTGAGTGGCTATTGCCCGTCACTGTAGACTGGCCCAGCGCGTCTTTGACAAAAGTTCCTAAGTCCCTCGAAGCACTTTTATTCTGTCCTGCCGATCGACAAATGCTACGCCCACGTAAGTAGCTTCAATGTGGTGCCAATAACGACGACTGTAGAGACAGATTAAGACAAAAGCAAATAATTGACAACGTTTTAAAAGTGCTTTTAAAAAGGTAAGATATAAATTAGGCGGGGTAGCAGTAATCGCTGATGGGGCAGCTCATGGCAGGCTGCTTCCTACGTCGTGGCATGTTGGTTTTCCAACAGAAACGCCCCGGTCACCTGAAACTCTCTTGCCCTGAAAACTTTGCCTATGAAGTAATGTAATTCCACCTCCCCTCCATGTTCTTCAATATTTACATAAATCCCCCGTCTTTTTCTAGAAAGAATGAAAGAAAAGTCATTTCATAAAGTAATTTTGCGCGGACTTATTTCGTGCTTTAATCTCATATTTGGAGGTACACTATATTTATGTCTTAAAGGGATTTTTCCAGAAAAGGGCGACTTTAACATGTTGCCATGGTTGGCACGCTGTTGTACAGGAATAAATATCATGGGCTCGGCGTACGCCAGTTTGGTAACCGGACGTGATCGTCCAATTTTTGCTTGGGACTCAACCAAGTGCCCTTGAGGGCAGCCGCATAGAGATCAGTAGTATATGTAAAAAGAAGTACGGACGTCGGCAAGGAATATTAGGATAGCCGTTTCTGAGTTATGATAGCCTAGAGCAGCATTTTAAAGTCCAACGCTCAATCTTTGATCCACGGGTCTGTTATCTTGCCAGTTGCGATCGCCGAATACCCTTTCGGTGATAGTTAACACGCCCGATCGTTATTGAGAGGACAGCGGGCTCCCGGCTAGACTTAATAATCTCCAACGACCAAGAAGTCTAGGCGTGAATTCCAGGTTATTCGAATCAGAAGCGGTTGTGGTTGGCTGAGGAGGGCATATAGGTCAGAAACGGCCTCCAATCTCCCGTGTTTTTTGTGAGTATTCCTTCATACAGGAAGCAATTTTGTATTCCGTCCCTTGTCTCCAGTGTGGTACGTTTGGAAACTCCCGAACCAGGCGAACACATCTGGAACTACTAAGAGGTTTCTAATCATGGCAAGCCAACCTCTGAAACGGAGATCCAGGCAAACTTCTGGAAAGTCTGCAAAGCGAAAACCTTAAGAGCGGAACGTGTCCCACGCTCTGAGATGATGATTCTCTGGAAGAAGCACTTTAAAAAAAAGCTTTCTACCAGTTAACTGCTTGCGTAGAATGTCGCGGTCTGACATCTGGTAGCCGATTTCGTTACACGGAATGCAGACAATAAATAGCCTCCCCCTCACCCTCCCCACCTTGGAATCGCAGTTTCATCGTTAAACATACCTCGTTTTTGCCTTTTCATAGAACAACTCTCTCTCTCCACGCGCAAGTCACCGTACCTGCCTCACCTTCCAATAAAGTACACAGTGGACATCGTCTGGCACGGCGGTCAAACTGTCGGTTGTTTCGAATCGAACTCTCAGTAGTAAGCTCATAAACACTTCACCATAAACCCGTGTGGAGCGCCGCTTCTACGGGCTCTACCAAAGACGCATACACATTTAAACCGCGGATGGCTGAATCAATGTTTCTTTCTTCTCAGACTTAACGCACTGAAGTCAGTAAGAATCGAGTTAAGGCCCCCAACATCTGTGTCAGGCAAAGAATACCTGCTATACTTAATTAAGTGGGTTTTAATGCGACACGATTATTTCGGTTTGGTGTTTCATCGTACAAGGCTGAGTCGTCTGTTGTAGATTACAATGATGTCAGCAAGAGGAAGCCGCCTCACACAGCCATCGTGGTGTACGATCCTAGCTTGAAGAGATCTTGCCAGGCAGGTGGATTGGACGGGGCGATTTTCATGAAAATCCTCCTCATTTGTCAAACTTCCCACCCCCAGATATTTTAATTAGGATGCTTAAAAGACAAAGTCTTTGCTACAAAACAGCAGCAGCCGCCGCCGAGTTTGGAGAAGAACGCACTCAAATACCAAAGGAAATGTTTATTAACGTTTGCGACTCCATCGCTCCGCATTATCATCAGTGCGCGGACTAGAACGGACTGCACTTTGCAGACAGGTATTTACAGCACAAGTAAACAATACCTGTGGGCTCTATTCTAGACCCGATTCTACCACTTTGCCGATGTCCGTTAAGACCTGACGACCACCTCTGTCGACATGCTGCCCGCCCTCCTGACTACGGCTTGCGTCTAAGACACAGGAGGCATGGGCGTCCTCTCGAGTAGGCGGCAATCCCTGGCCCAAGGTAGCCCTGACAGCGGTGGTTACCGAAGCTTCTTTCTTTTGGGCGGCGGAGCGTGAGGCGTGCGTGCGTGCGGGTGTGTGACCTCCCGAGGAAGGCAGGGATGTCGGAGAGAGGGCGACTTCTCCAGCCTTTCCCGCCTTCGTTGGTACACGCCCTCTCAACTAATGACAGCGTTGGCCTCTAATCCCCGTCCACCTCTTGTCCCGCCTTCAATGGTCGTAGCGGTGGCAGAACTGGTGGATGGAGGAGGTGGGCGGCAGGGGAGGGGGTTGGCGCCTCGGGCGTAAATTTTGCGAATTTAGTCTCAAACAGAGCGAGAAAGAGCGAAGGGGAGACAGAGTGGTTGCAAGGGAGAGGTCATACAACAGGTGCCATTGCATCCTCCCTGTTTCCTTGTTATCCTTCTGTGACAGGGCGTGTCCGCCCGCCTGTCAAGGGCGAACCCACCCCAGGCACCTCAGGGCTGGTTAGAGGATAAGCCACTGTTTTGTACACGCAGAGGCTTGTCCCCCCTCCCCTCCAGCCCGGACTATTGTTTCGGTTGCCATTAGGAATCCCCTCAAGTTTATCCACCCACGCCCCGGTTCCGCGCCTTTTAGCGTGAGCATAGGAGACTGAAGCCGTCCCTGCTTTCCCCATTTCTCTCGCTTTCCTTTTTCTCGATAAGAAACAGCCTACGCTCCCCCCCGCTTCTCCCCAGCAAATACAGCCATTGGCACCTTGTAGAGGCATGTTTCTATGGTACCTGCATGCGTATCATTGTGAGAGCCGGGTCAGACGTGGAAAACAATGTGGATGCTTTTTGGGAAACTGCTACCCGCCC
>CACRXP010000011.1:2710196-2722454 GCA_902702965.1 Spirometra erinaceieuropaei
GAGGAGGAGGAGGAAAAATCAGTATCCAATCTGAGTAGGAGATTTTAACCATCATGTCCTTCATTCAAGTGCTTCTTATCTTTATCATTTTGTTTAGGGCAGCAAAGAGAATTTAAGAACACAACTCCACGTCTCACTGGCATTCCTCCCTGATTTCAAAATTCGGATAACCTACTAAAGACATTTATTTCCATCCACTTTATTTAGGACGTTGCTTGACAAGACTGAACCATAACCACTTCCCGCGCCTGTCTGAAATCCTTGCTTACATTGTTGTTACTTACTTTCGTCAGTCAAACGTCACTATTTGGTCGGCAACCTCGGAAAGGATACTTTCGACGGTATGTTGGCCACGTTTGTTTCCTTTTACTGCAGTGGTTCAACCGGCATTTACCCTTCTACCAGAAAATATCCGTCCAAATAGTGCAACGCCTGTCTTTTTACCAGTAAATATTATGAATCATAGAAAGGCCGTTCATATCCACGGACAACTTTTATGAGCCAAGTATGGCGCTTTCTTGAAAATACAGAGGAATGCATAATTATCCTTGAACAGATGTTGTGCAGTTTGTAGTTTGGGGACCTAAGACGTAGGTGAAACTACAGGTCCGGTTTGAAATTATTCGCGATTTAAAAAAGAGTTTTACACTGCATGGTGTCATTTCTCTGGGCAGAAAATCTGAAAAAAAGCAAATGACTATAAAGTGAGTATGAGAAATGGTATTCTAGGCATGCTTTCTATAGAATATGTTTGGATTTATAAGGTCATCGAAAACCAATAAAGGCATTTATGTCAATTACGTTGTTACTTTCGGTGAGTGGAAGTTTTGCAAACGGCCAGAAAGATATGCCTACCAAACCCGGCCTTCAGGCCTGACCACAATATCCTGGGATTGTGCAGCATGATACTAGGTATTGCTAACCAACCTACACAGTTTTTTCCTGATCGAAATCACCTTTCAGAATTTCGGTTGACCTTTTATGAGTTACGTCACCTACCGCCCATCTGAAAGTATGTTCAGTTTACTGATTTGCTTGATTGCAGCGGACTCCATGAGGCCGCAAAAAAATAAAACACTGTGAGGTTAAACGGCAGCATAATCGGAATTTACCTCTCTTACAAGTTGCAATACGCAACTGAGTGTAGACTTAGTAGGCAATTCAGAGTTTAGAAATCTGCGCGTCAATATGGGATGATAGTATTTGGGTTGATTCTGCTGGCATTGGTCTTGCAGGCACTTTTAACAGCATTAAGCAATGACGTTGTTTTGGTTTAGGTGGTTGCCAGGTTCGCAGGCAGAAGTGGGTTTGTGTGCAGTGGTTGTATTTCAGTCTAACCCGCAGCTTTAAAAGTCGTCCGTTGTGGGTTGCACACCGGAACAGATATATAATGTTGCTGACGTTTGAAGAGCTTGGTCGGCTAACCATTGTCAAAACGTTTAATGCACAAAGTCGAACGGAAATTTAAATGGCTTACCGAGTTAGTCGGTCTTGAGAAAATGGATTTTCCTCCTTTCCGGCCACCTCGGCCTTTTGGTCGATGGGGGGTGGTTGAGAGTGGACGGGGACTGCTCCGTCTCGTGGCTTCTTTGTTCTTCTGGCTGGTGAGTCCATTGTCGGGAGACGTCTGGTTGGTTTTCTCAAGTTCATTGCGGCCGTCTTTTTCCGGTCTTTGTGTAGGTAATTACGCAGAACTTAATAAGCCGGAGGGAATTCCGTATGCTTTTGATAGAGTTTGCACCTGAATACCACGCCTCGTTAGTCGTTCTGTCTTCAAGCTATCTCGTTCTATGGTGGTTGCTTCTTGACGGTCAAAGCATAACGCGTGACAAGCCGCGTGTTTGGGTTCGGCCTCCGAGTCGGCAATTTGTTTTCATATAGACGGATCTGCAATCTTCCCCCGGTTTGTCATCATCGCAATAATTTTTTAACAGCCCCCTCAGTTTTAGTAAATAGTAGATTTGATGGCAAATACTTGAGACGATCAGTATTGTCTGTCTGTTATAACAGCTGTGGAAGAATAAAGATCACCCAGCTGGGAATGCACGTATTCTCAGACGAAATCCCACTGTCGACGATCGAATTTCAATATGGTGCCCTGTCGCCTGACCACCAAAAGGCGCACCTCCAACTTAATTAAGGATCAATATGCCCTTATAGTACTTGCGAGGCGAACCAACATGTAGTCTGACGAATTAGTAGTAGCCTGTCGTAACGAAATCGTTTCCACGTCTTAAATATTGCAACCTATCTCAGGTACTTGACTCATTCTCTGATCCAATCAGCGGCATTCTGCTCACAGGAGATTAATAATTCCAATATAATCAGAATAGTATTCACTAAAATGTTAATTTGGAAGCGCGTGCGACTAAATTAAAATATCGATTAGTCGGTCAACCGGGAGGAATGCCTCGTGAGGCTCGGACGATCTAGAGGTCGACGTACATTTGGAGGGGCGGGGTGTCGGGGGTCGGTGGTTAGATTTCCCCGCCGGGTTAAGTTCATAATTCCATTGTCGGGATTAACAAAACTGCTCATAGCCATTACGTGGAACGCCACCTGGTCTCATTCTCCGGCGAAAACAGATGACAGTCTACAAGCCTCCTTTTAGAAGCAACTGCAAAATACAAGCTTTCTATGCTGTAATTTACAGTAGATGAGCTAACTCATGAAATGTCAACCGAAATTCCGAAATGCGTTTTCGTTTCGAAAAGGCTATTTAGTTAAGTTTGTAAAGCTGATCATCATGAAGCATTCTTCTACAATAATTCAGCTACCCCAGGATGCCAGCTTTCGAATGAACTTCTAATGGGCTACATGTAAAAACTATACTCTATGAAAAAGACTACTTAATTAGCATGCATTTTTCTCATTGATTTTCGATGCCCCTGAAAATTCGATTATATTTCATGGGAAACATGCATGAAAATATTCATTCGTTTGCTCATTCGGTAGAAGATTACGTCTTCGACCAACTTTATGCTCGAAAAAAGGATATCAGTCGGTTTTGGAAAAGTTTTTAATTGTGAACTTTTTTAATACCGTGAAATGCCCGTTCATAAAACATCCTGTCTCTACATTTACTAAGGTTGTTTGCAAAGTTTACAGTCAGGCTCAAATCCACTTCCAAATTTTATGAACCCTACATAGTCTCCTCTTAATACCGCAGAGAAATGTATGGTTTTCCGTACGCGGAAAATAACCTCTTTGTAGTTTGGAAACCTTGAATGCATGTGTACCGCCGAGTCGGGTTCAAAGTTATTCGAGAATTAAAAATGTTTTTGAAAACCGAATTATACTCTTTCTTCGAGCATAAAATTGAAAGAACACATAATCTTCTACCGAATGAGTTAAAGAATAATTATTCTCATGCATGATTCCCGTGAAATATAATTGAGTTTTTAGGGGCGTCGAAAACCAATGAAAAAAATGCTTGCCACTTAAGTAGTCTTTTTTCGCAGAGTATAATTTTTGCATGCAGCCAAAATGAAGTTCATTCGAAAGCTGGCATCCTGGGGTAGTTGAATTATTGTAGAAGTATGCTTCAAAACTATCAGTTTTACAACACTAAGTAAATAGTCTTTTCGAAATGAAAAAGCATTTCGGAATTTCAGTTGACATTTCATGAGTAAGCACACCTACTGTATCTGTAGTAAATTTATTTGCTCTACCATTTTAGGTGACTGCATGCGTACGATCAGGCACAATTCTTTAAACATAGGAACACGCACTACTGGTATACCAACGTAAACAAAATGGATAAGAGCGTATTCTTCGGTGCCCAGTCAACCTATGAACACGCTCGTTTCATGATGATTATACACCTTCACGGAGATATTGGTCAACTTACAAAGGGTAGACCACCTCGACTTAGTCCTCTTAATTCGTTAGGATTAGTTACCATATGAAACAGTAATCGAACAATTTAGCCTGGAATTCGAACTAACATACAGTAGCTGGGCCGTCTCACGAAATCATAACCCAAATTTTGGAATGTATTCTCGGTCCCAAAGGGTTACTAAGGTGGTTTGTAATATTATTCGTCGAACGACATAATTTAAAGATATTTCAGTGACCTCGGAATACGGCTTTTGAGGGCTATTCTTTGTGGTAGTCGTCTGCATGGATTACGCTCAATAAAAATGGCCACCTGATTGGTAGGATTTTTTTCTACTTATTTTTGATACCCTTTTAAATTCGGATATACTTTATAAGAAGACATGCAGCAAACGATTCTCTCTTGTGTTTTCAAGGCAACAGATTACTTGTAAAAGTAACGTTCTCCAATCGATGTGGCAATGTTGTATACTTCATAAGCAGCATTTATAAATGGACAGATACGATATCGTAGGAATGCGCATTTCACGGTCTTAAAAAGTCTCATAACTACAAGCTTTTCAAACCGAAAAATGTCATTCCTTCAAGGAGAAAATTCAGAGAAGACATACGTTTCGGCCAAGTGAATTCGAAGAACGATATTTTTGTGCGTATTTTCTTTAACAGACATTTGACTTTAGGTTAAGGTGATTCCATACTAACAGCACAGATAGTAGCCAAAAGCCCATACACGCTTGTTTTGCCTATATTCTGCCGCTGTATGACACAGCTGCGAGGGATTCGACTCGTCAGTAGGTCCCCCAACACTCCTTGTCTGTCTTCTAGTATATATCCCAATTTAAAAATTACTGCTTTTAATTTCCTTCGGAATTGACTGCGAACTTGGGGTATATTAGAATAGTTAAGGTCTATAGGCACAGACCGACGTTTTTATGTATGAATATTTGAGCCGAAGTCCATCAGCCACAGCAGATAACCGCGTAATATTCATTAACTGTCGACAGTTAATTTATAAGTAAATTAACAGTAACAATTTCTAAGTTGGAGTATCTACCAAAAAGCAGACAGCAAGTACTGGGAGACCCATTGACGAACCGAATCCCTCACAGCTGTGTCATGCAGCGACAGAATATCGACAAAACATGCTTGTTTGGGCTTTTGACTACTACCTGTGCGGTTAGTATGGGGTAGCCTTACCCCAAAGTATACTACTAGCTGCCTATTGGCAGTTAATGAATATTGCGCGGTTACCCGCTTTGGCTGATGAGTTTCGCCCAAATATTTATGCATAAAAACTCTGGTCTGAGCCTATAGACCTTAAATATACTGATTTACAGTGAGTGACCGCTCTCATGAAATGTTGGCTGAAATTCTGAAATGCGTTTTCGATTATGAAGGATTACTTGGTTGAGGTTTTAATACTGATTATCTTGCGGCATAATCTTATAACATTCGGACTTGGTAGGATGTCAGTTTTTGAATACACTTCTTTTTAATTTCCTGTAGAAACCGTAATCGGTAAAGTGACTGGCTAATTAGCATGCATTTTTCCCATTGATTTTCGATGGTCTTGCAAATTCAAATATATCTTATGGAAACCAGAAGCAAAAATATGCTTTCTTTTAGTCCAGTAATAGAGAATCGCGTCTTTTTATATTCTATACTCAAGGAAGGAGTATAAGTAGGTTTTTAAAAAGTTTCTAATTGTCGAATCACTTGCAGCCTGATAATTCGTTGCATTAGCGCTTGGGGACTTCAGTCTACAAGGTGCATGCGCTCGCGTAAAGAAAATCACATATTTTCCTATGCCATTAAAAAGATATCATACAGAGTCCATAAAATTTTGCAATGGATGCGGACTATGTTGTACATTTCATGAGGAGCTGTGGTAAACGGCCAGGTATGACGCCATGTGAATGGACATTGCGCGGTCTTAAAAATCCCATAATTAGAAGCTTTTTTAAAACACGATTATACTCCTTCTCCGAGTATAAAATATGAAGACAACGTGATTCTCTATCAAAAGACTGAAAGAAAATATATTTTTGTGCGTCATTTCTATAAAATATATTTTAATTTGCAAGACCATCGAGAAGCAATGTAAAAAATGCATGCTATTTAAGTAGTCGGTTTTTACCAAGTACGGTTTCTACAGGACTTTGAAAAATAGTGTATTCAAAAGCTGTCATTCTGCCGAGTCCGAAATGTTATAAGATTGTGTCGCAAAATAATCAGTATTAAAACCTCGACCAAGTAATCCTCCATAATCGAAAACGCATTTCAGAATTTTAGCCAACATTTCATGGGATTGGTCACTCGCTGTACTCCAAGTTCGCAGTTAGTTTCTAAGAAAAGTAAAAAGCAGCATTTGAGTTTATAGGAGCCTCGAAATTCAGTAGAATAATCACGCTTTTTAAGAGGTCATTTGTACAGAGTGGTGGTAATGCAGGCGGCCAGAGGGAAGCTGGTCCAGAAGCTGACATTCTGGCATGACCGAGATATCTTGGGATTATAATGCACGATAATTACTGTCACAAAGTTACTTAAGTGATATTTTCATTTACCGTAACCTCGAAACGCCACCACTTGTCTCCTTGACAAAGCCTTCTGGATGGCAGTGCGACTGTGCCTAAATCGGGTTTTGCATCTTCACGTCTTACTCTGCGTCCAGCAGGATTCTCAGGACCTGTCAGACATGATCTGTGTACAAGGTGGGACTCCGTGTCACACAGTCAGGAAGGTCAGAAGGTTGCCGTTGGAACACCGAAGGAAATTCGATCACCTAACAGCCAAATCCCCCCTCCCCCTGGACCCTTCCATTGCGGCTGTTGTTCAAGCCAAGGTTCGTAAGCCCCAGCGCGCCTGAATCTTGAGGTCCTGAGATTCTAAGCGTTCTAGGGGTTCCCGTCAGGGCCAGCTGCCCCAAGTTCGGATAGAGAATCGGAGCCGTGTGCAAGATCAGCGACTTATAGATCGAGCAGGTTTCTTCCAAAATAACAAATTTTCCATCGTTTCCTTTCAAAAACAGCATGTACCAGAAAAATTCTGTATGACCGACCATACTGCCAGCACTGGTGTTAGTTAATGGGCTAAACACGCGTTTCGCTCATATTCAGTTGCTGTAGGAAACAGCTGCAAGAGGTTCGGGTAGGATGTGGTTATGTAGCCCCACCTGACGAACACAATACTGTTGGGGTTGGGTTAAGGGTTAGGGCAACTATTTCTCAATCACTAAAAGTACAGCCGCGCATTCCCAATAGCTTTTCTTTTGCATACAACTACTTGACCTCGTCGCCTGCGCGTTCTCCGGCCCCACCTGTAAAAAACCCCTATTACCACCGGTCCCGTATCGCAGGTGGCTGAGGTTCAGGTGGGGCTACATAACCACATCTGACCCAACTATCTGCCCAAACGACGGCGAGGCAGTATTTCCCACAACTGAACCGGTTTTACTATAAAATGATTCCTACCAGCGGTGTTCTAACGTAGCGTGATTCCTACCCTAATAGGTACTGGTCAGAAGTCAGAATGGAATTTAAAATATGTCGTCTGTATTGGTAAAAGTAAGTTTAAATTAAATAACGACAGTTAATAAATAAATACTTCCTTCACATCGCGTACGCAATGGTCTTTATCTCTTTTCGCAATATGGCAGAATTGTTCATCTAAGTGCCCCTGAAGTAAATGGTGGGAAACTCTGCTATTTTTCTTCAAAATCGGAATCCTGCTGTCTAACCAAGTCCTCTCGATTTGCTGAATATGCGCACCTTATTCGGGTCAGAAAATGTTTTCTGGTGATTGACGGTTTTACAATCGTACCCAGCCTGGTTACGTCAACAATAGGCTGGCAGTTCGTTAGAGTGTAGTATTGAGTCTGCTTCTACTTCGCGTCAACGTCTCTGCATCTCGCTTATGCATGCAAACCTACCTAACATCGGTACCCTGGAACAATTCAAAGACCGTGGACCATCAATGCGTGAGCCGTGGGTTCCCAGGATTCTGTATTACATCACCATTATTTTCTTCGGCAGGTGCATCTCCACCTAGGAAAAGACCACAATTGTACGTGTGACGCCCTGCAAATCTGGCCTCGTCGGTTTGTTTTGGGTTTTCTGGTGTCCATTTCAGCTTCCCTCTTCTATCAACAGATGTCATTTCGGAGCAGAGCTCCTGGATGCAACTGAATCATTCGACCACAGTATTTGAGGATCAGCCAGTAAGCTTTGTCACTTCCTCCAGTGACATTCTTGTGCTCCAGAAATAAACTAGCTCTAAAATTTCGCAGAGCCTAAAATTACAGTAGGATCCTCCGTTAGGATTGGTGGTTAGAGTTAGGTGCTAGGTCTAGGGGTAAGTTAGGGGCTAGGGCTAGGCGTTAGATGTTAGCGTTAGAGGTTAGGGAAATTATTTCTCAACCACTCAGAGTACAACCGCGCACTTCCAATGGCCTTTCTTTTGCATACAACTACTTGACCTCCTCGCCTGTGCGTTCCCCGGCCCCACCTGTAAAAAACCCTTATTACCACCGGTCCCGTATTACAGGTGGATGGGGTTTGTTTACTTCAGGTGGGGCTGCATAACCACATCTGACCGAGGTTCGACTCATCAGTGAGTCCCCCAGCGTGTCCCGTGTACATTCAGGTAGATACTTCAGTTCAAAAATTTCAGCTCTTTATTCTCCTCAGACACTAATACGCCAAGTAGGAGTTGATCACTCGGAATGAAGCTTTTTAAGCTTATTCCCGAAGTGGACCGTCCAGATGGAAATGGACCGCCCAGGTATTTTCCAGCAGGTATTTGCGACCGATCCCGAGACAAACAAGGAGGACATGCAAGCAAGAATGGGACAAGTACGAATAGAAGTCACCTGGTCTGCTTTTTAATCTCCTCAGAAATTAATACGCCAATTAGGAATGGATCACTCGCGATGAAGCTTTATAGGCTCACCCAGAATTTTAATATAAATATTTGAGCCGATGTTTATCGGCCTCAGCGAAATAACCGTGTAATATTCATAAACTGCCAGCAAGCAACCAGTAGTATACACATGTTACATTATTAACCATACTGACAGCCTAGATACTAGTGAACTGCAAGAAATGTGCTTCGCCGACATGCATATCAATTTTTGGACTGAACTTGTAATGCTTCACTCCGAAAGAGTGACTCCAGTTTGGCGACTTAATTTCTGAAGAGATCAGAAAACTGAAATTTCGAAAATGGATTATCTACCAAAAAGTACGCATTGGACGCTGGGGACCTTACCGATGAGCCGAACCCCTCGCAGCTGTGTCATGCAGCGGCAGAATATCGGTAAAACACGTGTCTGGGCTTTTAGCTAGTACCTATGTCGTCAGTATGGCTAATCATGCAACGTGAAATTTTACGCGGTTATTCCGTTGGAGCTGATGGATTTCGGCCGAAATATTCATATCAACTTTCTGACTGAGCCGATAAAGCCTCATTCCGAGTTTTTACTCAAAGTTATTAAAAAGCAGATACCGTGACTTCTGCTCCTGCAGTATGATAGCACTTGTTTAATTCTGGCTTTTTTATCCTACTTGCTTGTCTCTGGATCAGTAGCAAGTACCTGCTGGGAGGTCCATTCAACCTACATGGGTCAATTTCGGAGTGAGTCCATGAAACTTCATGCTGAATGATTTACGCTAATTTAGCATATCACTTTCTGAGGAAATTAGAGTACTGAAGTATACCATACATTTTAAAGTTCAAATCGTAAAAAATCTGCGGCTTCTGTTCTGTTAACTCACGCGACCTGCGTATAGACCTCTGCCGTTTTCCAGAATCCAATTTACTGTTTCAGTCTATAAGTTTTAACTGGTTCAAAATTCTCCTAAAGCCTACAGTTGGCGGCATATTTCATGAAACATTTACCGGAATTGTGAAATGTGATGTCGGTTAGAAAGGATTACTTTGGTATGGTTATAAGAATGAATAGCATGCGGCATCATCCAAAGATATTTTGGCTACAACAGGATACTGACTTTTAAATGCAAATCTTTCCGTTGGCCTTCAAAAATTATGCTTTCCAAAAATAGCTGCTTAAATAGTGCGCTCTTTTCATGGATTTTCGATGATTTTGAAAATCTAAGGATATTTTATAAGAATGACGTATAATCATATCCCTTCTTACGCTCATGGTTACGTTTTCTTTTAATTTGTTTATCTAAGAAAAGGGTATCTTCTGATGTTAAAAGTTTTTTTAATTCCTGAGCGACTTTGAATCACGACCGGCCGTTTCCCTTATGTTTAGGATTTCCAAACCATAATATGTGCACTTCCCATTTAAGGGGCATTATGCCTTCTTCTATTATAAAGAAGGTGCCATATAGGATTCAAAATTTTGGAATGGAAATAGATCAAATTGTATCCTTAATACGACTGATATACTGCTAACTGATTAGACATTTCACGGTGCTAATTATAAACCTTCAGACAGGAAGAAATTATTTTTCTGAATAGGAAGTTTAAAAAGACCTAATCCACTGCAAAATGGCTATAAGAATGTGCTTAGATTAATTAAAGTATCGAAAATTTATGAAAAATCTTACTATTTACGTGAGCAACTTTGGAAAGTACAATTTTTGCGGGCAGTCGGAAAGACGTACATTGAAATTCCAGTATCCTGGTGTGACCGAAGTATTTTTGGTTCACCTAACATGATACCCAATGCTACAACCACTCCTATGCCATCCTTTCTAGATGAAACCCCACTTCAGAACTTTGACTAATGCTTTATGCGATTTGCTACCCACTGCAAGCTTTAGGAGAATTTTGAAGCATTTAAAACTTGTAGACTGAACTCCTGAATTAGACTCTGGGAAACGATAGAGGTCTATAAGAAAGTCGGGTGGATTTAAAGAACTGAAGCCGCAACCCATAAGCGACTTAAGTGTTTAAACTTTATGGTATATTTCTGCATTCTAATCAGCAGTGTTGTACTTCGGGGGAAATTTGAAAATGAAAAGTAGCATCTAAAATCGTGCCGGAGTACTTTTGCTAAAACACTGCTTTAATAGTGTGAAGGTTGTGATACGATGCTTTTAGTTGCGTTCGCAATGTTTCATAATGAAAACAAACATCTAGTTGCATCTTCGGTTTCTGTGGAATGCAAACAGTAACTTCATTCAAGCTAGCCACTCCATTCAAGAGTAACACAAACTCTAAGCATCTAAATTTGCCTGTAGTCATTATCTGCTGTATTTACCTAGCATCGATTATCTAACTTTAGAGCTTCATAAGGGGCTTTCTTGTAACAGCTTGTGGTAGCAATCGCTCCTCTCTAAAAGTCACATTTGTAGACAGAAAGTTCCTGCCTAGAGGTTATAGATTTCGTATTTTGTGTTGTTGCACTGATTTCGGGTTGAAGAAATTCCCATAGTCGGTTCTGATAAAAGTGTTGCCACATTTGTACTTCACATTGGGCCTCAAGGATTTCAAGTGTCTACTATGCCAGAATCAGCAAACCATGGCCCTCGCAGCCTGGTTAGCGCTGACAGCTCCCTGGCACCTGATTGCCCGCTAGAAGATACGTTTATGTTCCCTCTGGGTATAGAGGTCGTGAGAATGACTTGCCAGCCATCCTCCTCCCCCTGGCTCGTTGTGATGTTGCTGCCATTGGTTAAAATTCTGGTCACGTGTTTGTTGTGGGCCAGGGAGTGTGATGGTACGCCTAGGTGCGGGTCCGGTCGTGCCAGTCACCTGCGCCCTCCCTCACCTTCGGTCTTCTTGACTTTGTCTTGACATCGGGCTCAGGTAGGGAAGGAAGAGAGAGAGAGTCCGGTAGATGCTGCACAAGTCTACAATCACTACAAACTACCTCGAGGCGCAAGTCACCGTGCTCGCTTTACCTTGCCGTGGAGCACACGGTGAACAACTTCGGTTACGACGGTCGAACTATCATACCTCACCTTACGGACAGCTTTACCGATTTCCTGGTGCTGCATAACAGAGCTGAAATCTCATCACTGTTAGCAGTTCCTGACTGTATCGGGCGTCTGACATATCACGGCAACACAGCTGTCCATCGGTCGACTTGCAATTCCTTTGAACGCTCACGCCCTCTCGTAGTGTTTGTTATATCTTACGTTATTGTGTCGTTTTCTGGATTTTTGCATGAATCTGCACGTCCCCTCCACTCTTTATTAATTCTCGCGAAGTCTTTCCGCTCGATAAGCCGCGGTTTTCGACAAACAGCCTCACGTACATCGGCTTATCAACGTTTCGTACTATCATTCCTGGCATGATATCTTGCATGTAAAAAGAATGCAATTTTTAAACTAATTCCCCGACTGTCTCCGTAATATTTACACCGTTTTATGTAAACCCATTCACTCTCTCTCTCTCTCTCTCTCTCTCTCGTTATTTGTTATATTTGTATTCTGGCCACGATGAATAGAG